>OZ023273.1:69002929-69250429 GCA_964007475.1 Hybos culiciformis | reverse complement strand
ATAACAAACTCAGTTTATGGGTGTACTTTTTAGTGCACCTCATTTAAAAAAAAAAAAACGAAAAATTGGAAATTTAAGCAGACGTTGCAGATGATACAGCTTAAATGTCAAGCCTATTTCAATTTCTGAAAAAAAGGAATTTTCTTTAGCAGAAAAGGTATATTTTACGATTTAAAATAGTCTCAGTTTGGGAACGGGCTCTTAGTTCTCATTTCATTCGTACGACGGTGTATGCCCAATCAATCTGTATGCATTTTAATAAATTTTCCATAATAAAGTCAACCACTGTTTTGCAGTAAGCGACAAGACAACAACATAAAGCGAAACAAATATCCAATTTCAAACAAAAGAGAAAAAAAATATCAAAAAAAAAAGCTTTAAGCGACGGCAGTTTATTTTTTTTATTTAAAAAATAAAAAAATATCGAATAATAATAAGAAAATTTATTTATTGTTTTATATTAAAAAAAAAAAAAATATTTAAAATTAAAACAAATTTAACATTCAAAAAAATAGTGAATTTAAATAATTTTTAAATAAAAAATTCAAAATAGTGAATTTAAATAATTTTTAAATAAAAAATTCAAAATGTCAAAAAAAAAAAAAATTTTTTTTTGCTTTTTTTTTTTGTTTATCATGTACCGACACTATGTACTAACACTAAAGTGTTCAAATTTTTAATAAATTTTTTCACAAGACCGCATGATAAGGAACTGGGTTCCAAAAGTTAAAATCACAAGTCATAAAATTCAAAATGAACGGGCGAAATCAATTGATTTTATGTAAAGCTTTTAAAAAAACGTTGTTCACAGCGTGAATTGACTTTATGTGCCCCCCCCCCCGTCACTGACCGTTTGATGTAAACTAACATATTTTTGACATTAAAAAACTTGTACTAAAATATGTAGCATAAGCGAGTTCGGTGAAGTAAGACAAGGTAATAGGTATGATGAAATTAAATTTTAACATTGATTACATTGTGTGTTATTATTAATAATGTAAAACAATTTTACACAATGTAATTTCTATATTCTTACATAGGTAAATATAACAATTTTAAATTAATGATTGAGATTTATATTATATAGCATAACTTTAAATTTTATTTATTAAATTTTTTCCCTATTTTGCTACTACGCAACAAATTCTTGGGAATTTACAATAGACTACATAGATAGATATATTGTTAAGAACAATATTTAGATACCAAAAATTTCGCTTTTGTATTTTTCAAACAAATTACCTATTTCACTTAAATTGCATTTAAAATTAAAATTATGTTTTTTTATTAAAGGTAAAATTATAATAATAATAATAAAAAATTTATATATATTTATTCAATAAATATCGGTTTTTAAATAAAATGTTGAATATAAAAATAAATTGATAATTTTTTGTGAAATTTGGTATTATACTTATGTACATACATATGTCTCTAGTTCATATTATGTATAAATTTTTGTTTTTTTTTATTGTTTATTTTTGGTTGCCCCCAATTCTCTATAGATCTTGTTTCAACAAATAATTCGTTTTACAATTTTAACGAAATTATTTCATATAAATACATTTTTTTTTATATATTTGACCTTTTTTATTATATTCTTGCATTTTTATTTATTTGTAAAACGTTTTATATGTTTTTTTTTATTCTACTTTCCTGGGACATAAAATTAATAACAATATGTTTAAAAATGGTAATAAAATATTTATTGTGAAAATGTATATATAGATGAGTACATAATATTTGTATTTATGTTGATTACTTTAGAGCTAATTTGTATATTGGAATTGTATAAAAAAATTTCTCGTCGTCATGCTGTTTTATTTTATTTTTGAAAATAATATAATTTTCTTTTTTTTCTTTAGGTAATGGATGAATTATTTACTAAGAAATAGAACGGTATTTTTAGATCTTAGAATGAGAATGGATCTTGAGTACTTAATTTTATATGTTTGTTTATAAGGCATAAATGATTGGAAAATTGAAGCTATGGTCTCTGCGACTTTTCGAATACATAAAAACAAAATACTAGATAGTGTGGATTTAAATTATTTTTTTTTTTAGTAAATTAAAGTTATATGTTTGCAGAAAAATTCAATTCTAGATAGTTAGCTTTGAAATTCAATATTCTAAAAGTAAGAAATAATATTTCGCATAAATTTCACTCAAAACAGAATAAAAAATTCTGAATTGTAACTAAGATATTTGAAAAAAAAAAAAAAAAAATTATAAATTTTATATATTTTATGTTATTAACGTAATTTTTCAACTTTCCATAGTTTTAAAACTACTCAAATATAATAAATAACAAATAATAATATACGATTAAATTAAAGTACAATGTATGCATTTGCATTCACATGCATATATAAATTGCATTGTTGTATATACAATATATGTATTATGTACTATAAATAAAATGCATAATAACCCTTACATTATGATCTGATGACGTGTGTTATTAGTTAAATATATTTAAAAAATACTGAAAAGTCAGCTTGGAATAAAAAAAACAAAACAAATAGGTATATGAACATTAAATTAACATACTTTCTACAATGTATATAGTGCATATTTTACATACATTTATTTATAATCTATTTTTCAATTCTCAGTTGCACTCACAGTCAGGTAATATTATTTGTTTAAAAGTAATATTTCATTTAATTGCATTTTATCTTTTCAAAATTTCTGAAAATTATAGATGATGTTTTTAATTTAATGTAGAGACCATTAATAATTCTTGTCTTATATTGTGCTGTAGGTTGACATTATTTTGACACATATGTATATAAAATATTATAGTTAGACCAATTAATTTCTAGAAATGAAATAAATATCAAAGGTTATTTTTCTTAGAAATAAACATATAAAAATTTGTTTTTTGTTACTTATAATGTTAAATACATACATAATTAAGATAATAATTCTAAGAAAATAATTATGATGCTATTTTTTAATTAATAAATAATTGCTTGATTCAGGATCCAAGGCTCTCTTGTTGAAGCAAATAAAAATGTTTAGGTGTGTACTCAGGGCCGGCTTAAGCTGGAAGCGATTGATCCCATGTATGTTTATTTATAAAGAAAAATTATAATGACAACCAATACATTACATAAGAAAACGGTTTTTTTAAATAGTATTTTTTAAAAACAATTTTTAACAATATTTTTTCAAACGTGGCTAGAGCCGCAGTGAAGAAGAACGAGAGCCGCAGTTTGGCCAAGTATGATATATACAATAATCTACTGGATTCCATTTTTCCCAATTTTGTAATTGCTATTAAAATATTCTTAACTGTACCAGTGGCAGTTGCAAGCGGAGAACGATCTTTTCGAAGCTTAAACTGATTAAAAATTATTTAAGGTCAACCATTTCACAAGAAAGATTAGTTGGTTTAGCAATGATATCGATTGAAAGTAATATATGCGACAAATTAGAAATACATAATGTAATTGATCAATTTGCAAGTTTAAAAGCTAGAAAAGTGAATATTTAGATTCTAGAATGATAGTTTTGTTTGTTTTTATACAAAATTTTATTCATCGTATTACAGAATAATATTGTTTCAATAACATAAAAAAATATGTAAACAAAATAAAAGTTGTAAAAAGAATATTTAATTTTTTAATAAATTTTTATTACAAATTTAACATTGCCAATTGAATTATTTTAAGTCCTAAAAACCAATAAAAATGGGCGTCTAAAATGAATTTCGCATCGGGGCGCTACTAATGCTAGAGCCGGCACTGTGTGTACTTATTACTTATTGTACTCTGTAAAAATATTTTTCGTGAATTTGTTATCAAAATATTATTAGCCCGATAAAAAACTATGTTTTCACTTAGTGTCTGTCCGTCTGTGGCGCACTTAAATGCTTATAACTATTAAACTACTTGGTCGATTTCGATAGTTTACTAGGCAAAGTTTGAGGAATCTCGTTCAAAATTCTACGAGTCGCAACAACGGAGTTATATGCTATCAACTGCGGTAGGGTTAAAATTATTTTCATATAAAATTTATAATATTTCATATTTTAGAAACAACGGATGTTTACAAAAGGAAATTAAAAAAAAAATATGTGAGTCTCGGGACACACGGAAGAAGTGAAACTTCATGGCAAGTAGTATTTTCTGGGGAGGCTAAATAAATATTTAAAATGGCCAAGTGCACATAAGACATGACGCCAAACGACGGCGACTAGTTGATTTTTGTCCTTCGACTGCTGCGGCCAGTCGACTTAAAATAACTTGTTTTGGGCGAATTCGGCGGCTTAGAAAAATACGAAAAAAAATGAAAAACCAGCGACTACTTAGAGATAAAAACATTTAAAAATTCTAAAATACTTTTTAAGCTCAAAAAGTTTAGTGGCATAATGGCTTTTAAATTATTTCAAAATGCCTATATTTATGGCTGCATGGCAACACTGGTTTCACTATATTTTAAGCCGTAAACAAAATTCCGGTTACAACTATATTATTAGCGACAATAATGTATGAAAAAACAGAAGCGTATCTTAAATCATGTTTTGTTGCCCGAATAGTTTAACCTAAAATAACTTTTTCAAATATGCCTGAAAAATTTCATGTTTATTAGTACTTCTTTTGAAAAGGAATTGGAATAAAAATTTTCTACATGCATTGTATTAATGGAATTTAATGGCAAAAATAATTTGTACCAACAACCAGGGACACCGGGACCAACAACCAAGGACACCGGGACATTTCCCGGTAATATTTGGGCAGATAAATTAAAACTTTTTATTATTTTAAAGATACAACGCAATCTGATTTAAATATATTTTGATTGGAAATATTTTGGGAAAGTACTTAGTGCTAAACAATTAAACTTTGAAAATGCTGTAAACAGAAAAATATATTAATTAAAAAAGAAACCAGGGTAAAAAAAATATTTGTTAATTGATTCGATGAGATTCCAACTCTCAAGTACTCTTTTGTGCTAAAATATATGAATTTTATGAGATTTCCGTGGCCTACAACTCATTTGACTTAGATTTAAATAATTTAAATATTGTTTTCAATTCCAAAATTTTAGTTTAAATCGTCATGTTTGGAAAGAAAATCGAATACCTATAGATTATTTATTCAAAAAGTGTTATTATAATTTAAAGCTCAAAACCCATATTGGAAATCAATTTAAAAAGATTTCATAAAAGTTTATATTTGAATAGTGTTAGTTGTGTTCCCAGAAACTTTAAAATTAAAAGGCAACATTTATTATATCAGAAAATTTAGAAATTTGTTAAGGAGTTATTGTAACTTGATTGGATCGTTAGAGTGAAAATAGATGGATTGGTTCATGGTTTACAAATACCTACTTAATTTAATTCTTTCCCAATATTCCAATTTACTTAACAATAATTCTTAAAATTTTTCGTTCAGTTCCTATACTTTTTTTGATATAGTATTGAATTAAAAAAATTAGGGAACCTAGTGTTTATAGAAATGCGTATTTATTTGGGCCTATATTCTAAATAAGCATTGCATTTTTTTATATAGATAAGTGGATAAGCAATGTATTTTAAATATATAAATGGGCCGGTAGTCCAAAACTTCCCGGTTTAATTTTGATAGCCAGTACAACCCTGCCAACAACTCAATTACAAATTACTTCAAAAAAAAATCTGTTTTAGTTAAAAGAGCATTTTCAAATATGCCTGCTAAATTTGACATTAGTATTTCTTCCGAAAAGTAATTGTAATAAACATATTCCTCCTGCATTTTATTAGTGTAATTTAATGTCAAAAATGAATTACACTCACAAACTAAAAAAATTACATTAAGAAAAATTAATATCAAAAATAAATTATCTACAAAATAGGTGCATTGGAACTAGCGTTGCCAGGTTTTGAAAACTCAAAAGGAGGACATGATGAAAAAAAAAACTCATTTAAACTAAAACAATTCATTTATTGCATGAGTAGTAGCACCAATCATGCTTTCCTGCCGGTTCGCACAAATCGTTAAGTCTAAATCTTATGGTTCTTGGGGGGTGCCTTAAGATCAAGTGACATAAAGTCAATTGATTCTTATTGTTGTAAGAATGAATTGTAAAACAATAAAACAAATTTTGCCCTTTCTCAAAAAAATATTTCTTTTTCCGAAAAATTTGGCCTTTTCCAAAAAATTGTATTTCTTCCTGAACTTTTTAATTTTAAATTATTTCTAAGAATGAATTGTAAAACAATAAAACAAATTTTGCCCTTTCTCAAAAAAATATTTCTTTTTCCGAAAAATTTGGCCTTTTCCAAAAAATTGTATTTCTTCCTGAACTTTTTAATTTTAAATTATTTTCGACATTAATTAATTTTTATAATTTTAAGTTATTTCTCGACATTAATTCATTATTCGATTTAATTTCGTTATGAACGAATATCGATTTTTTATGCGTTAGGCGCGGGTGGAAAAGGCCAAATTTTTGGGAAAAAAATATGACATAAAATCAAGATCTAAAGTGACATAAAGTCAATTGACCTTATGTCACATTTTAGAAAAAGACATAAAATCAATTGACTTTTTGTCGTTTTGAAAGTGACTTACAATCTATTTATTGAACATTATCAAAAAAATATATCTTGACTTTATGTCACTTTTAATTTTTTTTGCAAAGCGACATAAGATCATTTGACTTTAGGTCACTTTAAATCTTGACTTTATGTATCATTTTAGAAAAAGACATAAAATCAATTGACTTTATGTCGCTTTGAAAGTGACTTAAAGTCAATTGACTTTATGTCACTTGATTTTAAGGCACCCCCATGGTTCGTGCGAACCGGCTATTTGAAATAATTTTAAATGATTTAATTAATTTTTAATTAATTTATTGATTTTTAATTTTAATGTTTTTTTTATATGCTTACTAAATTTCAGTTGTATATAATATTTATTTTTTTAAATTAATTAGTGAATTAATAAAAAAAAAGTTGGTTTCATGCTGTTTAATTTTTTTAGTATACTATTTCCTTGCAAAATAATTTCACTGCTGTTGATGAAATTTTGGGAAATAATCACTCAGTACAGTAGCACCATTAAAAATTATAATATGTACACAAAACAAAAGAAAAAGAACATTAGTTATTAACAAAAGAAAATAAATCGAGAAAATAAAGCGAGCAACAGGGTAACTACGATAATTTTTTTGTAAATTTCAATATGGAGGACATTTAAGCCTTTTTGGAGGACGGATATTTTAAGTAGTAAATGGAGGACTGTCCCCCTTAAAGGAGGACGCCTGGCAACGCTAATTGGAACATTTTTATTCAGAATAAATTTTGTATTCCAAAACCTTTTTGAAAATTAGCACTAATAATTAATAAATGAAATATTTGTTATTCAATAATTTAAAATAAATTTTGTTTTCCTTTCAATCGAAAAAAAAAAGAAAGTATTTTCGACTTTAACTCTGAGCCAATATAGAGTAGGTTATTGCGCTGATAAGCTTCATTAAGTTGCTAGCGGCTGTCGGTTTTATCATCAGCTGACACATAAATTTTTTCTTTTTTCTTTTTTTTTTGCCTTTTTTTGACAATAATCGTTACATTTTTGGCACTTACATTTTTTTCACTCTCAATCACAATGCATCTAAAGAAGTTTCACTTCAAAAAAAATAGAAAGACCCCGAATGTGTCCAAGAATTCGGCCTGGGGGCTGGAAATTTGTGTATCAGTACATATAGATTGATGGCACTTAGAAAAAATGTTTTAAATCAAAACTCGTATATATAAATAGAGAGCGGTTGAAGAAATATTATATTCTATATTTATGTTTTACGATATATTTTAATTTTTATGCTCAACATTTTGCTCATTTTTTTCTTCTAACATTGTTATACATAAATACATATTTATAAAACATAAATATTTTTCTTAATTTTATTTAAATTAACATAAAAATTTACAAGTGTTGTCAAAGATATAAAGAAACACAGAGGTTTTTTTTTCTCATTCATTTTATGTTAAATTTAGCTATTTTTTTTGTTTTTGTTTTTTTTTATGTGAAGAAAAATATACTTAATATACAAATGTCTTTAAAAAAAAACAGTAAATATAGAAAAATGCTTCAAAAACATTTCCACTTTAAAATTTGTTGGAAAAATTATCTTAAGAATTTTTTTTTTTTATGTTTTGATGCTCTTAACATAGGTTCGCAAAGGGCGAAAATTATAAAATTAATGTTAGGAAAAAAAAAAAAAAAAATAAAAAATATAAAAATATTTCTATCGTGACCTTTTTTGCTGGAAAAGATTTTTCTTTTTTAATTTAGCCTACAGTTGATAACTACTGAAAATTTAATGCGCGACGGGAATAAAATTTTTTTCTATAATTTGACGAAATTTATTATTATTATTTTTTTATTTTGCTGACAAAAAGGAGTTATTTTGTTTTCTGTTATAAAATTTCCGGAAATTCGAAATAACAATGATTTTCTAAAAATTTCAATAATGATGACTGAGAATCTTCGATTGAAAATCGAAAATCTTCCAATTGCAAAATTCAGTCATTAACTCGAGTCATTAAAGTTTTGAATATGTCATATTTTGGAAAGTAATTTTTTTCTTCAAATTCCTTCTTCAAAAATGATGTCATAAAAGAGTTTAAACTATTACTATATGTTATTATAATCGACTGCTTTTTTTCTAATGTCAAAAATAGTAGATTACAATACATGTTATGAAAATTTGTTATTCTTGCGAGTTGTGTATACACACAAACACATAGACACGAGTCATTTTGTAATATTGACGAGTGTCTATGTGTTTGTGTGTATACACAACGAGCTGTATAACAAATTTGATTAACATGTATTGTATACTGCTTTAATGTGCATGTGAGAGGGAGTTGCAAAGAGAGAATATAGAGATAATTTAATAATAATATTGTGAGTGTGAGAGATATTACTTTTGTTTATAGTATTACGCAGTTCAAAATGAAGTAAGTAAATACAATATAGGGAAATGTAAATACAATTTACATCACGGGGAAATGTAAATACAATTTACATTTCCCTATAATTGCATGTGTATTGATGCATGTAATGGACCATTTACCGAGCTAAATTTGCGAATGTAAATACAACTATCCGAAGACATGCACATTAAAAATCTTTATGTTTTATATGAGAAATTATAGATAGTTTTAACAAAAAGCCAAAAATAAAGTAAAAAAAAATAAAAAGATAAATAAATAATTTATTTTTAGGTTTTGAAACTACACAGGTTGTATATATGTCTGTATTTATGTATACATAGGTGTAATATGTAATTTTAACATGTAAAAACAGAAATAAGGTGCATTTTTATTTAAATAATAAATAGATTTTTTTTTTAAATTTAAGTTTTTTTTTTTAGTTATTCAAAATTCTATTAAAACGAAGAATAAAAATATAGCTGGATATTATCTTTTCTATATAGGGTTTTATCGTATAAAGAATTATACCAGCGGTTACCAGACTTTTTTTTCACTACAATCCAATTTTTGCTTAACACGATTTCCATAACTAAAATTAAACAAATAGTTAATTCTTTACTTTATTATTCAATAATTTAACACCCAGTCTAAAAATCCCGCGAACCACCGTTTGAAAAATCCTCATATATGCACAATTGTTGTATAGTTTCATAACAAAATTATCTGATTATATTATATAGTTTTATGCCACATGTAAACGTAAAATTTTTTTTAATTTATAAGAAGATGACTTTCAAGAAAACATATCTATATACATAATTAAGCTCCATGAAAAGGTAAAAAGTGGTATTTATTAATTATATAATGCTTATTAAATTGTTCAAGCCACTTAACATGATATCGAATTTATATAGATATAAGTATATAAATGTATTTCATGATTACATTACAGGAACTTTTTTTTTTTAATATTTCCTTTAATGCGATTATAGTATTTAAAATCACACACATAAGACATAAGTAAGTGTGTATATATATATTCAAACGTGATAAAATAGGGAAATTTTATAAAAACAGAACTGTAGAAAACTAAAATCATAGCTTCGTTAGTTAATGATTCGTAACTTAATAATTATATGCTTCTCACACGAAATCCTTAAAAATTTATATCTAAATGTTTATTGCTTATCGGTATTTATTAATTTGTTAAAAAAAAATATAAAGTACTGAAAATTTTCTCATCTTAAATCAATCTTATAATACAAATTAAAATAATGCTGAATTTTTCCTGTTTCGAGGAATGTACTTAATTAGAGATAATTTTTGTAATATAAATTTTTTTTAGTCACCATTAAAGTTATTAAGCGTTGTTATATTTTACTTTTGCTATATATTAAATCCATTCAAAAATAAAATTCAATTATCATTATTTGCTTAGCGATCGATGGAAACAGTTGTCAGATTCTCTCCCATATACCGGAAATTAAAAGCATTGCATAAATTTATTTTGTAAGCTATAAATTTATAGTTTTTTTATTTTTTTATTTTTATTTTCGAAAAAAACCAGAAAGTAAAAAATAATAATGAGTTTTCCATAACTTTGGTGACAAAGTATATAATATTTATATGTACATATATAAAAATAATAAAATAACATGGTATGGGGATTATAAATAAAAGTTATTGGGAATTTTCATGTGTAGGTTGAAAATATTACATGAAGCTTTTTTAAAATAATTTATTAAATCTTATTATTATGTTTAATATTGCAATCCTTTAAAAGAGGAGCAACAAACATTGTAAATGATTATATAATTTGAATAAAAACTTCAATTTCTGTTGAAATACTATGAAATATAGTTAGAAGAAAAAAAAATTCAAGAAAAGGAAAACCTATCTAGTATAATTATTATTATACTTGAAAAAATCAGAAATTTGCATAATGCACATTTTTGATATTAATTGTAAATGTTTTTTTTTTAAACTGAAATCTCTGATCTATTTGAAATTTTTTCTCAACATAGAAAACAGCTGCTAAAATATTATTTACTTTTACTCGCTAGACCTCAATATAACTTTAGCCTGCAGAAAAAAAGGGGCTAAAGGCCATAGAAGTTAAGGCCCTAGTTTTATGATTTTAATTATAATTTAATTATAATAAAATCCATTAATCCATTAATAATAATAATGCCCGAAGATGGTTAAGCTCCAAAATAAAAATAAGATAAAATAAAGAATTGTTGCTTTAAAAACTAAATGTGATTTGCTTTATTTTCATTTGAAATCAGCTGATAGATCCCAATTTGACAAATAACCAAACTTTTCTATGTACAAATTTGGTTTGTTAGAAATTTTGAATTTTAGAAATCAAAGACTGTAATTCGATTGAATAATACGATTGAGGGCATAATTGTACAGTTCATGTTACAAATGTTTACTTTGAGTTTCAAATAATTTGAGCAAAAAACATTTTTAACATATTTAAAAAAGAAAATTTGAAAAAAAGTTTTGACAATAGTTTTGTTCAATGCATCCTTCGCTTATTTTATATAAAAAAAATGTGAGTGGCACATAAATCGTATAATTCAGTTAAAGAAAATTCCTATTATTAAGATATTTTTCTTTAATTTTATACATATTTATATATAAATACATATATATACTTTTTTTTTTGGAAAATTAATCCCTTTGCTGGCTTACAAATGGGGCATATATTTTAATTTTCCTTTTCCTTTTATTTTTTTTTTTTTTTATGAAAAAAATTATTTTTACATTTCTTTTATTTCAAAATATAATTTAATTTATTCCCAGAAACAACTTAAAGTCGATTTTCTATCCTCTCTAAATGAAATTTATTTATTTTTTCCATTATCCACTTGTAAGTTATGCTTTTTTGGTTGGCAAAGAAAAAAAACACAAAAAAATTTTTTTCTTTTATAAAATTATGTACATATGTATTTATATTATAATATATGTATACATTTTGTGTTCTCTTGGTGGATATAAAAAAAAAAGGAGAAAACAAATAGAAATTTCTAAAAGCCTTTTATTACATACTTGGCAAAAAATTTACAATGAAAAATTTCACCCATATTGAAAGTTACATCTTTATTGAGAAAATGAAAAAAAAAAAAAAAAAAAATTAGCGCTCTGTTTTGCATACATTGCACCGCACCTGTTTTTGATTTGAAAAAGCAAATGATGGAAATCTTTAACTTATATTTTCTAATGCCAAAATATTCAGGAATAATGCTTCAAAATTATTTTATTTTTTTTTTGGCAATTTTCTTTCTTTTTTTAATGAAATTTTGTGTAGAAAATACAGTGTGTATATAGAAAATTTTTAAATCAAGAAAGTACACAAATTTCATAAAAGATTTCGAGTCATCAAAAATGCTTAAGTTGATTCTTTGAGTTTTCCATATTAACTTTAATAAAAAATTTGTATACGCACCATATCACACTATCGAAAAATTAAATTATAAACATTAACTTAAACTTATGTGTCGAGAAATTTTGTCGTAACTTTATAAACTAAGCTCTTGCATGGCTTAAATTAAATATATAAAAAGGATAAGATTCCTGGAACAGAATGTATATAATATAATTATTAATATAATATAATTGAACATTATATTATTTACTTTCTATTATTTATATTATTATTAATTAGTTTTAATTAATTAATTTATTGATTAAGTTAAAATTATTAAGATTTATTTTCCTTATCCATTGTCATTTACATTTTTAGATTTATTTTCGTTCGCCATTAATGGATGATTACTTCTTTAATATCTAAAAATTGTTTTTGTCAAGACCTTTTTTTCCAATATATAAGTAGGTAATAATAATTAATTTTAATTTTAATTTTATTTAAATATAAATATAGAAATCTATAACACAATTAGTGGGAAATGAATAAG
Organism: Hybos culiciformis; assembly: GCA_964007475.1. Lineage (NCBI taxonomy): Eukaryota > Metazoa > Arthropoda > Insecta > Diptera > Hybotidae > Hybos > Hybos culiciformis. The sequence continues at coordinate 69,237,580 of OZ023273.1, read as the reverse complement.
AGCCAAAATATCATTTAACCATTATATTTTTTATATTAATTTCGGAAATATATATATCCAAATCTATTGTACGCTTTTAGATATATATAATGTATATACATAAAATTACCAATATTTTTAAATCCTTATTTTGTAGTAAGCTATCAATGTCCTTTTTTTTTTGTTGAATAATTTAAATTAAAAAAAAAAAAAAAATTAAGAAAAAGGTTCTTTTTGATTCATTGAACCTTTTCACAAGTTTATTTATTATTTTCGTAGTTCACTATTAAAATAATTTTTTTTTTTTTTTATTTAAAAGGACATTTTACAAATTTCATTCAATTTATTTCAAAACTTTTTCTCGCTAACGTTGAAAAATTAATTATTTGAATATATATATATATTTTAGGTGGCTATATTTATGTTTTTTTAATTATGATAAAATAATAATGATGGAATCAGCTATTTATAAGTATGTTCTATGTTAAAATTAATTTCTTTTTCAATTGATAATTAGCTAATAATTTTGAGTTTTAAATTAAATATACATGATATGAATTCGAGTTTTACAAATGAAATCAACTTTTACTTAGTATTTTTCGATAATTAAATATTAAATTAAATTTTTATATAACGATTAAACAAACTTTGAGACTAAATAGGTTGAAAAAATATGAAAAATAAATAAAAATTATTGTAAATATGTGTAAAACAATTATTAGACTATACTCAATATCTCAATGTATATATATATGGCCTTAATATTTTTTAATTGTCAGTGTTATTTTTCTTGTAACTCAAAGATAAGTTTTTTGTTTATATATACCTACAAAAGTAGACAAGATGTATATTAAAGAAGACGATATTATTATTATATACTATAATATTATATTTCTTTACAATAGAATGAGTTCATGGATAAAAAATTCAATTAATATAATAATTATAAAGAAGAAAAACAAAATGCAATGAAACTTTTTTTTTCAATGCCTTTATGAATTTTTAATGAAATCACATTACTGCACAGTAAGAAAAAGAGTAGGTATATGTATATTATAAGTTTTATACACATAACACACATGTCTACTATACGGTGCAAGTGTATAATAAATTGTTTCAGAAATTTTCTGATGGAAAAAGTTATATAAGTAGTATAAAAACAAATCATATAGTATAAATATTTAAAAAAGTATAATATAGTAAATTTAATATTCATTATTTAAATTTTTTTTTTCTTTTCGTTCATAACATTAGCATAATTTATTAATTTGTTTTTTTTTTTTAATTTTTTTATTAAGATAATTTCAAGTCACCGTCTTAGTAGTATCTATGCAGCATTTGATAACAAACTTACAGCTTGAATAACTTTTTGCTATTCCACGCTAAGTCGTAAGCACATATAAAGTTATAGTAGAGATCTTGGACTCATACTTCTTACTTGAAAATCAAAAGAGAAGAATCAGTATGTAGGAAGCAAAATGAAGAATATATATATATAATAATTTTCAAATTTGTGTATAGAATAACTACTACATTTTTGTTTCCATATAATTTTTATATAATTTCAATATAATTTTTTTTTTGCATTATTTAAAGAAGAAGAAAATTGATTTAATTTTCTCTGTTGAAAGGTTGAAAGAATTATTTTAGTTTATTAAATCTTTTTTGTATTGAAATACTTTAATTAAATTTATGAAAAGAAAAAAAAAAGAAAGATATTAAAGTATGTTTTTTATTTTTCTGTAGAAAAGTTTATGTACAATTGAAATTAAGTAGCAAACGCTAAAGTGTAATCCTTTTCACATTATAAGATAAGATAATTGACCTCAATGTATATTGAGTAATTTCGATATTTTCTGACTTATTATATGCAGTTAACAAGTTCATTATATGTAAACTGTTATTCACAGAACTGTTTTGTTTGCAGTATAGTTATAAACAAAAAAAAATATACATGAGAAAAAAACAATTTAAAGATATTGTAATTTTGTATACAGCAATGTGGCTATGCTTCAATTAATTTGAATAGAATATACCACTAATTTAGCGGCCAGAGAAATGAATATTTAAATTTTTAACTCAGCCACATTTAAATTAAATAAAATTGCAACTTTTTTTTTATAAATATTTTATTTATAAATATTCGCAGCTTACGTATAACGATATGTTTGATTGCAATATTTATAATAACAATCGATTTTTAAAAACTCTTACAATAACACTCTTGAGTTGTAATTTTCTCAATTATTGTTATTTTTCACAAGCTCCTTGAAATTACAAAAATATTTTATTTTTTTAATTCATAATTCACAAGTAAGATAAAATATGTAGAACAATCTGAGCTCCGTTCGCAGCTGGAAAATTTTCTGTCTTATTTTAAAAATTAATTAAATTTTGTTTATAGACATTTCTAATTTTGAAGCCTGCAATCTTGTTCTTTAGCTTAACTGACAGCACAAATTATGTATATTTCTAATGTACAACAAAGTTTTGTGCTCGCATTGAGCTCAATTTTGTAATTTTTAACACATACAAATTTGCAAGTAAAGAACATCATTATTTTGATCTCTTATATTTATTTATTAATCAACAATGTCTAATTTTATAAAACTGAACCAAAAAAACAACAGAAATGACTCTTGTTTCAAAATAATATTATTTTGATTGAATTTAATGCTCAAAAAGGAAAACTTTTTATCTGTTTTTGATATGAATGTGTTAAGTTGCTTGTTTAATGAAAAAAAAGTGGATTTGAAGGACCATTGTAAGTTAAAAATGATAGAAAATTATTATTTTGTGAAAACTGAAATTTCTCAATGATGCTTATAGGAAAATCGATTTTGTGATGCAAACTGTAGAAATATAAGAACTATATATAAATGCACTATGAAAATATCTTTAACGGTTAGTTAAGTGGTAGCTGTCTACATTATATAATTCATTTTTGAGTTTTTAAATATTACATAAGTATACTACTTATTATTACCGATCAAAGTTTGAAAAAATTTTAACTTAAAATTTTAATAAAAGAAAAAAAAAAAACAGAAGTTTTTATTACTTATGTTTATTTTATATCCTCAATGGATAAAAAAGAATATCTGAATTTATGAAAATAAAAAGAATACTTAGGTATTTTTTAAAAGATTTTAGAATTTTTATAGACTGCAAAAAAGGTTTTTATTTTTCAGGTTAGTAATTTTTCATTTCCTGGGCTCTCTCTATCTGGTCTCATTTAAAAAAAAACAATAACTTTATATAAATTTAAACTTAAAATTATTAATCTTTAGATTCTTTACAAGAAACGAAAGTTTATACATTGTATCTAGCAAAAGTTAATTTTAAATGTAAGTAAAAGTATAGTTTAAAAATTACTTCATACATAAAAGAAAATTAAAAAAAACATTGAACTTTAATAATTATTTTCTTGACGTAATCTTGTAATTTTTGGACTTTCTTTATCGTCCTTTCAGAGCTAAAGAATTGAATTCTATTATACTATTCTTGATTTAGCAGCTAAAAATTCTCCATTGCTGAAAGTTTGACCGTAGATTAGAGACGACCCAAAAAAAAAGAACTGGGAACTGAAAACAGATTTGTGTATAGATAGATAGAAAATTTCCCAAGGTTTTTAAGTCGAAATGTTGAAAGCGGATCCTAGACCCTATATATGTACTCTTCATTTAGGTATGAAGTATATTTTAAAACATCTTTTATAGTATGAGTTTAAATTCTATTTCTGATAGGGTTGAGTTCATTTAAAATATGATAACAGAAATTATTTATGCTTCAAGATACTCAGCAACAATTACTTACAATCTTAACTGGTTTATATTCAATTACATACTACAGATTTTGTTTGTGAAATCGTAATATAGTCTTTTTTTTTTTTTTTTTAAGTTAGGCAAAAAAGAAATTTTCATCCTATTTCTTTGTTTTGGCACTGGATATGAGTCATCTTAGGTATTAGTGGGTTCAATACATTTAAATTTTTAATATTTTCTATATTAATTTTTCCATATATTGTCGATAAGTTCTGGGTAAATCTAAAAGCAATAAAAATAGGAGTAATTGAAATACATTATTATAAATATACATTTTTTACTTACTTTTTTGTTTGTTTTTATATATGTTCCATTGAATTAAAATAAAGTTAAAGCGAAAAATAAATAAAGCAGGGTTTTAGTGCATACATTTCTAGTATAAAAAAGTGAAAAATTATTACGTTTTAGGTTAAAAAATAAATTTAAAATTAGAGAAAATATAAACTTGTGTTTCCAAGAGTAAAATCCTTTTTATTCCAAGTTATATTGTCTGCCAAGGTAAATACATATAGCACGTCGGATTAAACATTTAAATTTAATTTTTTTATTTTTTCTACTCTCTCTCTGTCACATTGAAGTTGAGAACATCTCATAACAACAGTGTTTTTTCTTCTTCTTATTTTAAGTTGTTTACATGACATTTACATCAATATTCTTTTTGTATTTTAGGTGTAGTAAGTTTCAAGTATAGATAAATAACATCATATATATATATAAAATATTAATAATTTGTTTAAATTTAATTCTAAAGCTAAATTCAAAAAAGGTATTGCTAGGAAGGAATAGGAATACACTCTATACAAGGTTGAAAATGCAAATCAAAGCAAATTGTGGAAATTTTGGAAACTTTTGTTAGAACTGGAATGACACTTAAAAAAAAAAAAAAAAAAAATAATACATTTTATAACACCGACCTTAAATTAAAGTAAAGGATAAAATATTTTTATGAACCCTAATTAATTTTTTTCAGCTAACCTTCATTATCTTATTTTAGGTGTGTGCATACATATATGTTTTGTTAAAAGGTTATTTAATAATGTGCAATGTTGTTTAAATGATACTCGAGATAATTAAAGCCTTGATGTTTTGGTTGTATAATAAATTTAAAATAATAAATGAAAGAACTTTTTTTTTTAAACAATTTCAGATTTTATTATATGCGAATTGGTTGAATTTATTATACATATGAGTGCTTTGCTTAATCCTTTAATATACGATTAATCTAAGAAGAATCTCGTTACTTATTGAATGTGTCACATCTACTTTAATAATTTAAGAAAAAAAAAAAAACATTTAATACATAATTTTTCAAAACTATTAAAATTGTGCCAAAATATCTGCTTTTTGAATTTAATAACTATATTTAAATTTTGCAAATAGTTTGTACATAATTTTCAGTAAAAAGCTGATTTAATAATGTTGATGGTGGAAAAAAAGTTTACTTCGAAAGAGCTGCCGGGTCTAGAAAATCGTTAACAGATGTATGTTTTATGTATTTTTATTGATTGTCATTTAAAATATTTCATAATTATCTCTAGCACCATGTGCTTAGTAGTTACGTATATCTCAAGTTACGGCTGTTTAAGGTTCCAGGTAATTTTTGTTTACATTTATTTATATTTATTCATCCTTTCCTCAACTTCTGTGTAGTTTCGCAAAGTCCACTCGTTTCTCAGTTCTATTGTTTTTAAAACATATGGAAATTCTAATGAGACAACTTGGTTAAGAAAATTAAGGTGTTTTTTTTTTTCTAAATATTACTTAATATTTCGTTCAATATCATAAATATACAGTGGTTTGAGAATATTACCTTAATTCATTTTTAAAGGTTTATAAAAAATTGTTTTCTTTTAAGCAAATTTCTATAGCATGAAATTTTTTGCAAGCTCGAAAGAAGCTTTTACAAACGTTTTAATAAAAATTTTCAAAAAGACAGTTTACATGCGTGATATTATAGGAGAGAGTGAGAATATTGAATTCAGCAATAATTTTTTTCACAAGTGAAATAAAATTATGTGTACCTACATATTGTTTTTCAGAGAGAGAAAATTTTTGTATCTGGTTTTTCCAGAATGAAAATTTTTTCTAGTTGTTTTGGGTAATAATAATTATGTGTATAATACATATTATTTAAAATATGTGTGGGTAAGAAGTATTTTTTGAAGACAAAATTTTCCCTGTAGTTTTCATTAATTTTTTGTCGCTTTATAAAATTAGTATTAACACCGGATTGCAATAAATTATTGAATTATGATCAACGGAGAAATTTCTTAATAATGGTATTTTAATAATGTGTGGTTTTGCTGTTTTTAAAATTTTTATTCTGTTGTTTTTCGTTCCTTTGAACCATATGTTTGTTTTTCACAAAGAGACAGATACAATGGAATTAAATTTTCAATTCAAAATTATAGAAATTGATAAAATTATGGTTATGTTTTAGTTTTCTTTTTTAAATTATTTATAAAATATGAAAAACAAAATATAAATAGTTTGGGTTAAATTTTGAGAGATATTGAAATAAATAATTTTATTTTTCTTAGAATTTGTGGTGATATAGAAATATTTTTATATTATTATATAATCAACAAAATGTGTAGAAAATTCTGGGAAAAATTATACATGTGATTTTTGACAAAACGTTAACTAGGTCGTTTCCCCGCACAATATTTTTATTTTTTTTTGGTTTGCTTCCACCATAATATTGTTTAATTAGATACAATCTTAATTATGTGTGAAGGATATTCATTTTGATTTGGTATAATTTGGGTTGTTTTGATATAACAAACATATATGTACATATACAAATAAGAGGAAGGATAAACAATATTATTTTTATTTTTCACTATCTATGTGGAGAAAGAAAAGCTTTATTTAGGTAAAAGTCTTTTCTAATGGAAATGTTTCACAAAGGGAAGTGAAATATGAAGAAAATAATATGTTTTTGTTCTTTAGTTTCGTTTCTGATAAAAAAAAAATTGCAGTATATTTTTGACTTAACTAAATTTTTGAAATTAAAGATGATAATACTCTTAATATGGGGTGCAGACAGTTCCGCAAACAGACATTTGCCCACGGACATTTGCCAATCCGATATTTGACAATCCGATATTTGCCAATGCAAAATTTCCCCATTCGACATTTGCCAATCTGATATTTGCCAATCCGACATTTGCCAATCAAATCATAGTGAATATACTACTCTCTAAAACCAAATTTGGCTAGAATCTAGTGCATAAAACTATATTGAGCAACTAGATTGTGAGCAACTAGGATCTAGTTTGAAATCTAGCTTCCAAAATTTACCTAGATTCTAGTTAAAATGCCAAACTAGATTCCTAGTGGAATTCTAGTTACCACGGCTACATCTTCCATTTTTTTACTAGAATCTAGTGACATTTAAAAAAAAAAAAAAATATTTTTTTTATTTAATTGTAAAATTTTTTTTGTTTATTACAATTTCTTTATTAGATTTTTACTAAATTCTAATTTTATTTCTTACGCCTTCTTCCAACATTATAGGACTTTTCTGGAATGTTGAACCGACAACATGCTAAATATGCTCAAAAAAGTAAAATGACAAATGAAAGCATTCATCCTTTTTAGCTGAAAGTATTAGCTTTGTTAAACGAACAAACTGGTCAAATGTCGGATGGATAGATACAACCATTCGGAACACTAGTAGTATTATAAGACGTTAGCTAAAATGAAGTTTGCATTAGAAAACACTCTTCTTTTTTGTAATATATTTCATATATTTCTAATTTGCATTTGAATTAAAAATTAAACTAGTTTTAAAAGTCCAAAATCAGATTTCTATTTAATTTTATATATATGGAACATTATTATTTATATATTTTGGTTTAAATCATTTTTAAATGCAAATAATCATAAATATAAATTGTTATTACGAAAACAAGAATATTCATAATATTTCGCTTGTAAATTATTTTAGAAAATTTCCTTTAAAAAAAAAAAAATACTTACATATTTCGTGTTCATCCTTTTTTCCTTCATTTATTTCCGTTTTAGAGGAAAAAAAAAAAAAAAAAAAATTTTATTTCCACGTTATAAAAAATTTGTGGTGTTAGTTTTTAAAATATGTACCTACATATATACATAAATGTATATATTTATAAGAAAAATCAATATGAAAAATAATATGATTTAAGTGCCAGCCTTCTTTCCTTTTATTATATAACTATATAGAAAATTTTTATATCCCTACTGTGAATTTATTTGCGACAATAAAGGATAATGCTTTAATATGAATTTATGTATATATAAAAATATAATTTTTAGTAACTTAAAAAGAATTTATTATGAAGCCTATGATATTTAGAGTTGACTTTCATATTGTAATAATGGTTAACTAAAATTGTGATTATAGTCAATGGAAATAATAAGTTTCTTAAAGTCATGGAAGCGCTCAAAATGATTCAATGCATGTATACAGTTAAACTGGGAGATGTACGCTTCAATGTACGATCATTACACTGTATTTTTGAAGTTCACTGTTTTACCATTTTACTGTATTCCATTTTACTGTATTTTCCATTTTACTGTATTTTCCATTTTACTGTATTTTCCATTTTACTGTATTCTGATTTCACTGTATTTTTTCACTGTATTTTTTCAAAGTATGTACTTATGTCATTTTCGGGGGGGTGCCTTAAAGTCAAGTGAAATAAAGGCAATTGACCTTATGTCACTTTTAAAAGCGGCATAATGACAATTGACTTTATGTCGCTTTTTAAAAATGTCATAAAATCACGATATAAAGTGAAATAAAGTCAATTGACCTTATGTCGCTTTTATAATGTGCCAGGCGCTCTTACCTCTCCAAAAGTTTAAGCCAAAATTTACAGTCAAATGAAATACAGTGAAATGAAATACAGTGAAATGAAATACAGTGAAATGAAATACAGTGAAATGAAATACAGTGAAATGAAATACAGTGAAATGAAATACAGTGAAATGAAATACAGTGAAATGAAATGCAGTAAATAGAAATACAGTGAAATGACAATACAGTAAGGTGATATACAGTGAAGTGACATACAGTGAAGTGAAATACAGTTAAACGTACCCAACCCAGTTAAACTTAGTTGGTAGGTATAAATAAAAACCTGCAAATTCTTAACTTCATTTTGTTTCTAGTTAATGGACAAGAATATGATCTTTCAGTTAAGTTGTCGTTAGTTCCCGTAGCTAAACATAATAGTTCAGTGAAAGTTTCGTTGCAGCCTTGAAGCGAATCAATTTCAATTTCAATACGGTGTTATTGAAATTCGAGCATTTTGGGTTACATATATACATATCGTTGAATTCTCAGTGAATTTTATTTAAATTCGTATTCTACATGAATTCAGGGCATTTCAAAGTGTTTAGGAGTATATTTATCACACCTCACTACTTCTATTCAGCTATTTTAGTTTTCATGATATTCAATATTTTTAAAGTGTTCATGCCGTCAATCTGTTTTAATCTCAAAAAATGTATAATATTATTAATATTTCATATCATATACGTACATTTATATTCGTTCTACATACATTACATATATTATATTTTTGTATTTCCATATAATGTTCATATAAAGAATGATTTAAATTCTTTTTTTTTCTGTTAAAGAAAAGAAGCATATTTAATTATGAGAGTCGTGTTTTAAAAAGAAATATGTATGTAAGAGTAAATAAACAATATAAAAGTAAAGAACATATATTATATATCATTAATGACTTTTAAAATATTTAATTAAAATATAAGTTTACACGCTTCTAACCATTTTTTTTTTTTTTTTTTATCAAATAACAAAACTTTACCTTTTTACTCATGTACTCAACGAATTTATCAAAATTCCAGGAAAAAAAAAGATTGTATAAAATTTTATTACAGGGTCATATTTCAGAATAGTATATATATTTATTTAACGTCATAAAATCAATTTTTATTTTATTTTTATCACTAGAAATTCTAATGATTATATTCGCAGGCCAGGCGTGGGTAATATATATTAAACATTATATTTTAAATTAACGCACATTGCACGTTAATGTGAGGTGCATTGCATCTGTATGTGATAAGTTTATGAACATTGGAAGATGATGACACTGGGCTAAGAATTTAAACGAATTATTCTTTTAAGCTCATGATCGATACAATTCTGAAAATGTTTTAAGTATAAAATCACATATATATAAATTTAGTATATGTCAATTTAAGGTATATAATATACATTTCATATGCAATAGAGGTTCTTAGAAAATGTATATAAAAACCATAAAGTCGAATTAAGTTTCCCTTCAAATCAGAAAATTAAATATTGAAGGAAACTGCCGAATTAAATATAATGGCAAAAACGTATTTTTTTAACATGACATGCATGTATCATAGCTCTTGTAATTTTTGCTTAATTTCTATTCCCACAGGCATTTAATATTAAGCAGTAGCATCTTGTTGATATATGCATTTTCCCAAACTATAACAACGAACAGTTTCAAATACATCCTTATATAACTTCTTTTCTTTTTAACTAAATTAACTATCTTTGTATAGCAAAATGTTTTTTCCCCATGTAAAATCATTTTCATTAAAAAAAAAAAAATTTCAATTATAGAAATTAATCTTTCAAAAATGTCTTATTTGTGAAGCCATTAATATCTATCAGGGAAACACCATAACTTTAAAATTCATTTATTATATTTTCTCGTAGAAAAAATGATTTATTTATTTTGAACAAATTTTCTTACTCAAGATTGAAATAATTCGTAGAAAAATAAATCGGCGTTAATAAACTTTTTAATACCGTGTACTTCTGTTGATGAACTCAGGAGTATGGTTTTATAAGTTTTGATAATTAAATAGAGCATAAATAAATAAGAAAATTATTGAATTATTTTATAAGATTATTTGAATCAAAAATGATTTTAAAATATTCAAATCAATTAGATAAATTTTTAGCATTTTGTCAAATTCTGAAAATTTTTTACATAATATTTTAAAAAATGCAAAAATATTATTTCATTTTAATGAAAATGATTTAAAAAATGTTGTACTTAAAAAATTTTAAACAACTGAAGGTATTTTAAAGATCTTAGTCACTATTTTAACTAAACTAAGTTCGTCTGTCTTGTCGTCTTGATTTAAAAAATGTATATTTTTTATATATAGTACACCATATTGCTTCATATAAAAGTTGCCAGTCCGTCAGGCATTACAACAAAATTTAGGAATCAGAACAACAACAATATGTTTGAATTGTGTGCAAGATTCATAAGACATAATATACTTTAATGTGCATTTGATCAGTAAGTTGTATTTACAATCGTAAATTTAGCTCGTAAATGGTATATTAAATGCGTCAATTATTTATTTAAGAAAATTTTATTTACACACTTCAATTTAATTTACCACACTCAGGCCCGGTCCTAGCTGATTCGGCGCCCTGTGCCGATTTTTGAAAATTGCGCCCATAAGCATAGTATAAGTCATTTTCACGTCACCATTGAGGTAGACAAGGCGTGGGCAACCCGAAACATAAGCGAGCCAATTTTAAGAAATATCAAAAATTAAAGAGCCGCAAATTTTTTTAATAATTATAAATGTATATAAGAAAATCTATATATTTAATTTTTGATTTATATACCGTTTTAAAATATTAAAAATTAAATAAAACAATAATTTTGATTTATAATTATGAATTTTATACATTGTTCAAAATATATAATTCTTCAAAATTAATTGTAATTTTAATGATGACACCCTTAATTGATTTGTTCAATTCTCGTCCGTCATTGAAACTCGATGTTTATTTTTACAAAATAATAAAAATTCTTTATTTGTAGTTTACAGTGGAAAATAATTCTTGATTTGTAGTTTAGGGTGCAAGAAAATTCTTTATTTGTAGTTTAGAATGAAAAAAGTTTAGGCCGGGTGAAAAAAAAAATTTGTCAGAATTGTTCTTCGAGCCGAATGCAGTGTAAAAAAAATGATTTCCGGAGCCGCATAAATTTATGTTAAGAGCCGCAGTTCAAAGTCTGAAGTAGACTATACTAAAGCGCTTTTTTTAACGAGGTATTCCCAGTAGTTCTAGTGCTAGTCCTCAAATAAATATACATACACTAGGTAGAAAAAGTCTGTGTACGGGCTCGTTTTCTTATTTTTTGTTCCGCATGTTCCCAGTTTTTGATGTCATTTAAAAGGAATCTGTAAAAAAAATTTTTTTATCAAAATTTAAATTTTGACAAATATCAATTTTTGGAAAAGTCTGCGTACAGCCGGTTTTAATGCCGCGTATCAAAAATTAACTAATAATGCCATTTGAAAGGCAATTGAATGTAGATAATTTTGCGCCATATAATTGTATCTGTACGCCCTGTGCAAGTGCACATCATGCACATATAGCAGGACCGGCCCTGACCACACTTCAATTTTATTTACTTTCTTCATTTTGAGCTTTTGTTTATTTTTTGCATTGCAAATGTATAGATTGCAACTACCTCTGACATGCACAATAAAACAGTATACAAAATTTGTTATATAGCTCGCTGTGTTTATACACAAAAACACATAGGCACTTGTAAATATTATATCACTCGACCTAACGGTCTCGTGATATAAGTATTGACGCGTGTCCATGTGTTTTTATGTATACACAACTCGTTGTAATAACAAATTTTCTTAACATGTGTTGTAATCTACTATTGTTATACCCAGAGCCGTAACTAGGGCATCGCAAACATGGCCCCGGCCATAGGCGCCTGATTAAAAAAATTTTATACAGTTTTTACTTAGTAAACATTACAGCTTTCAAAATTATAGTAAATTTACGTAATTTTCTTCAAATTAATTTTTGTTAATTTGCTAAATTATTTGAAAATTATTGAATTTTTGTCGGGAGAAAAGTTAATGTCTAGATCAGTGTTTCCCAACTTTATTTCATTCATGGCCCACTAAAACACCTCAAAGATTTTGAATGCCCCCCTACTCTGAAAAAATATAACATTAAATATATGTATATATAAATAAAACGGGAAAACGTAATACTGTTTTATATTTGACTTTATTGTAAATTTTGTTAATTTTACCGTAAATCACCACGTTTGGTGATTTCTAGACGATTTTATTTTTTTTGTGACCAAATCGTTAACTGCACTAAAGCCGCATTCCACTAAATATGATTTTATAATTGCCCCCTGAAAATTTCCTCCGCCCCACCGGTGGGGCGTGCGCCCCACGTTGGGAAACACTGGTCTAGATCCATGATGGAATTAAATAAAGCAGTATGAGATCTTTGTTTGGAGTATTCAGAATTAGATTAGAGATGCTGAATGAAATCGAATCCTTTAAATTTCAAAGTGCTGTTTAAAAATTTAAACTCTTTACATCATTTTGAAATTTTAAGAAAATTGTTGCACTTGATTTGTGTGAAACATTTCCAAATATTTATGTTGTTTTTTACTTACACTTCCAGTAACTGTGGCTGGCTAGTGGAGAGAGAAGTTTTAGCAAACTTAAGCTGATTAAAAATTACATGCCTTCAACAATGATACAAGATCCCTTAAGTGGATTAGCTATATTGTCAATCGGATATGATATTTGAAATGTTTGAAGAAGCAAATTTTAATGGAATAATCAACGAATTTGCAAACATTAAAGCAATCAAAATTAAATTAAAATAATAAAATTTCTAAGCATTGAATTCGTTGAAATTATTGCATTTGTTAAAAATCAACAAATCGTCGGTCGAGAATTTAAGTGCTACATTTGCAAAAACCACTTTTTTGGGAATCAGCAAAACAAGTTAAAACCACTATATTTTCATTGTTTTATGGATTTTGTTCAGTGTTTTTGTTTTTTTTTTGTTAAGACTCACTAAAATTATAGTAATTTAAAAAAAAAATTGAAATAACAGTATCTTTTCAATCTTTTTTTTTCAATTTAAAATTGAAAATTTTTCCATATATGTGCCACATACCATACATTATACAGCGAAGCCCAAATTAGAACTAATTTAGAGCATATAGAAAATACTAAGGTTTTTTTCATATCACACCAACCCAATTTTTATTTAAAAAACATTCACTGTAAAAAAATTATTTCTAAAGACATAATTAAGAAAACTAAATTGTGTGTTGTATGTTTTTTGAATAAAATTACGTTTTATTTTTCAGTTTTAATTCAATCCTAAAAAATTTCAAAAATGCTTCTTAAGCTGATATATTACGATTCACATCAACTGACAAATTTTTTTTAAAAGCTTTCCTTTTCTATTTAAAACAAAAGATTTTTCTGTCAGATTTTTGTTTTACTTAATACAGAAATTTGTATGAGCCAGAAAGGGAAAGAGATATAAAATTAAGGAGAAATGATTGAAGAAAAAAGCTTGATTTAAAAATTTATTCAAATTTGACCCTTTCATAAAAACTCAACGGTCAATTGATTTAAATCGTACTCTAATAATATTTTATATAAAAAGTGATTCCTGCGGGATTTTAAAAAATTAAAATAAAATTGTATAAAAGACCTTCCAGTCTAAAAGAGTAAGAAATATAAATTTTATATTTTTAACAGTGTATTTAAAAAGACTAGAAATAAAAAGGAAAAAAAAAATTTTTTTTTTTTTTGTGAATCAAAGTGAGCATACGAAATAATGAAATGAGTATACGATTTTATATGCGAGTATACGATTTTTTTTTTTCATTGAAAATGATTACACATTTTTTTATTCCTATGCATTTGAGTATAAAAAAAAAAAATTTTGCTCGCGAGCATAGGCTTGGGCATCAGTGCATTATACGGATTATTTTTATCAAAAATGTATGGTAAGTGGCATTAAGTTTTTGTTATGTATCATTTAAGAATTGAGCCCGTTTTCATACAAAATTAGCAAAAATTATGATTTATTATTTTTATGTTTTTTCTATAGAAGGGAATTTTTTTTTATATGTAAATGGCATTTAAAAAAATTTGTTGAAAAAAAACAAAATATAGGAATATGTAGCATTTAGTGATTAAAAATACATGGCGGATTATTTTATGGCAGATAAGAACTGATAGATAAGCTTCAAAGTTGCGTATACAGCAAGTCAGCTCTCTGTAACTTTTGATTGGAATGAGATAGGACAGCCCCGACAACAGCAATCGAAAGATAATTTTTTTTTCTATATTGTTATGGCAGTAACTCAAAAACGCCAAAAATGCGTATGTAGCACTTAAATTCTCGACCGACGAAATGTGTTAATTTCAAATAGAATAGTAATGTTGAATTAATAAAGAATTTATGTTATCTTTTTTTCGTACAATAACATTTAAAATAGATCAAAATTAAAAATTGGAAGTTAATTTTTTGTATGATAATAGTGAGATATTAGACCCGTTTTTAATTGTTTGTCATAGGCTCCGCAAACTCTAGATACGGCTCTGGTTATACCACAGACAACGATAATGTACATTCAGACAATTAAGGTTGATTCACACATATCAGTCACGTCAAAGTTCCGTCACCGTTCCGTTACCGTCAATTATCCGTCAATATCTTGACCTGTGTCTACACACTTCAGTCACGTCACCGTTCCGTCACCGTTTTTTTAGATACAAAATAAAAAATAAAAACTTTGTTTTGTTTGTTTTGCTTTCAATTTAAAAAATGCCGTCAGTCAAAAAAAAAAATATCGTCGGAAAGTTTGACGGCTCGTTGACGGTGGGATAACTGATGGTGCGGTGAAGTGACGGCGCCGGATGGGTGTTTATTTAAATTAAAAGGAACGATATTTTTTTTGACTGAAATGACGTTCCGATGACGTGAGGGTGACTTGACGTGACTGATATGTGTGAATTGACTTTAATACAATTTTTTTGCTATCAAAAATAATTATTTCTATCTCATAGTATTTGAAATATACTCATAATTTCAAAAATTCATTGAAATGGAAATTCATACAAAAATTTAGAGATAACTAGAGATGTAGTGCACAATGCTACTTTACCGCACTAGTAGACTTATATTATACCATTGATTAAGGATTCTTAATCAATATTACGTTTAATATTTTTATGATTATACGAAAAAGTTAAAATCATAAATTTAAATTACAAAACTATGAAATGGAGCTAAACGCCAGCTGTTATTTTTCATATTAAAAAAGTTGTATATGAACTCAGTCATCTATGTTTTATATATTTTTGCTGTGTATATTATATTTCTAAACGTTGTTGAAGAGTTAATAATGACTGTATATTGATTTTCGAATTCAATTTAAAGCTTATTTTAAAATTATATTTATTCATGTACAACATACATACACACTACTTCTTATATGAAATGACCGTGTTTTTATAAGAAAATTACAACTTTATCTTCTTTTTTAGATAAACTATATAAATTTATAGAAAAAAATTCGATGTTTACAATTTATTTTATGGCTGGTATTATCTTAAGAGATCTTATTTTTTTTTTGAAAGAATTGGAAAATAAAGAAATAAAAATTTTGCTTTCTTGAAAATCATTTGAAAAAAAAATTATTCTACTCGAAATTTCGTTTTTGTACGTAAGTATATTTTCTATATATGTAGCGATGTATTGTATACTTAGTATATATTGAATGAAATTTTTCCAATTTTTAATGGCTCATAAAAATGTATGTTTCGGGTTCTGGTAATACTATCTTATGTTTTTTTTTTTTAGTAAATTATTCAAATGAAACTTTGTTCAACAATTTTATATATTTACAACATTATAAATGGCTAAAGTTTTGATATAGAGAGAATATAATGTAAGGAAACAAAATAATTATATTACATAACTGAGTTCCAGATGTGATTAATCTTTTGTTTAAAATTTTGAGTAAAATTTTGAAGAATTATTTTGTATTCGGATATTGATAATGAACTCGGTACGATAAATTTTAATATTATGGAAGCTTAGACTGTCTTCAAATTTCAACTCTCCTAATAATATTGATGACGAATTGATATTGTATTGTTATTATATTATTTATATTAAGTTTTTGTTTGTAGCCCAGACAGATGTAAGTCATACCAATTGCATTCAAAATTAAACCTGAAAAAATTAAGCTAGGAATAAATTTTAAATGAATTTGATTTGATTTGTTGAACATACAACTGATACTTCAAAACCTTTTTTACCATAGTATCGTCGGTTTAAACAGGCACTTTTGTCAAACCTTAGAGTTAGAGCAAAAAATTGTCAGTGAACTAATTTTTGTTAACCACATCCTTTTAGAATTTAGATCCTTATTTATATAATTTTTCTTTAAGGAAACAACTATTTAATGGCCTGTAACTTTATTTTATTCGCATAAACATTTCTTTCACCCAATTTGTCTTTTAGTTTTTTAAGTCTTAAAAGAATTTATCTTCTAAAGAATATATTTTCAAATCAGTATTTTTTTTTTTTTTTATTAATTTAACTCCAAAAAATAATGCGAATAATTTCTAAATTTCTTTTAGTTTTATATGAAAGAAACAAATATTTTTAGTCACTTAAAAGAAAAAATACAAAATTTATTCTTATTTCAAATTATGTTTCTAATTAATAAGATTTTTATTAGTGAAGTGTATATATTTTCGTTATTTTTAATGTATATTTTATGTATGGTTGTTTATATATAAAACATTATAATGCACTATTTATATTCCTAGGGCTCTACAGCTAAATTCTGTTCCTTATGTTGGAACATATTTTTAGATTTGTAACGTGCCTTGATTTAATGTCTGTCGTTGATATTTATCCTTGGGTGATTCTGACTATATGCGTTGTTCGTTATTATTTGATTATGAAAATTTTTTTCCTTTTTTAACTAAATTTTTATAATAATTCTTATAGAAGTAATATATGATTTTAATTTTTTCGATGAACACATAACTTTTAAAGGGCCTCAGATAATTTATAATAAGTATATAATAACATTTAACAGCTCTAAAATATACAAAGAAAAATAATTATGAAATATAAATATAGATAAAATGGTTTTTCGGAGAAATTAAAATAAGAGGTAATTTAAAAAAAAATAATACGCATATTATAAAAATTAGAAAATTTTTGATTTTCTGGTTAATTACATAAAAAAATATATAGACCTAAACTTTCCATCAATTTTATTTTGATTACATCTATTTAAATACATTATGTATATTTGTTGCTAAATTCTTAAAATCAGCGAACATATCTAGTAGAACCAATGAATTTATAGCCAGGAGGACATAGATTATTTTTGTGGTAGTATGAAGTTTGGGTTAGTTTTTGCTTTGTATGAAAAATGTACAACTGTCCAGAACAATAAAACGTGGTTGAATTGTACTGGTTGGAAAAAAGTCAGGTAAATAAAATTGCGATTAAATTAAGGAATTATTAAAATTACCAAATTAAGGAATTATAATACCTAGATCTAAATCCAATGAACTTCGAAATGAAAAATGAATTCGAATAATTAGTATTGGTTAATTTTTAGTTTTATAGCTATATCAACTTTAAGTACATTTGCAATGACAAACTAGTATACTTCGTTGGCAGAATGATAAAATGAAGAATAGACAAATTCAGGGATTAATATATATTCTTCCAAACATTTAAACAGAAAACGCAAAAAAAGTTTGTTTAAATGTCACAGATATTATTACCAGTATAATTTCTTTGAGTTTTCAAAATAACTATTTTATCAAAATAACTATTTTATCAAGACGATTTAATAATACATATTTTTGAAATCTATTCAGAGCTTCGCTATAAATTATTTCATCCACAAACATATGTTTCATGAAGTATTTTATGTTGTATGCGTATAGTTATGTACATATAGAATATATTTAATTTAATAGCTTTCTTTAAAGGCCTACTAAAAGCAAATTATTAAAAATTTAAAATCAATTAAATTTTAATAGAAATAAGAACTTTTATATAATAATATAGATTTAATATTATGTGCTATTTTTATTAAAAGAATTTTGCTTATAACTAATTCAACATTATTCTATTTTACTTATACATTATATATTATTATGGTACAATTAAACATTTCTTTGACCAAAATATATAATTTTAATAATGTCCATCATTCTCAAAGAGCCTTAAAATATAAGTATATATATATTTCAGTTTTCATTCATAGATATTAAGTTTCAGAAAGTTTTATAAATATGTATATAAATATCTATAGAATATTATATCAAATTCATAAAACTTTGCCTCCTAAAATACTATGCAATAAATTTCTGATAACATAAAAGAAAAATTCTTTTTTTTTCTTATTTTTTGCTTTGTTGCGGCCAAATATATTTATAACAAAAAAAATTTGACTATTTTTATTAACTACGGTGAGCGAGCTTGTGTTTTACGAGGTGAAAGGTGTATAATATTCTTGCGACAAATAATTATAAATTTAATATAAGGTTTAAAAATCTATTCGACAAACTCTATGCAGTGATTTTAATTAAAAGTTTCTATAAATTGAGGATGATTCATGTAAATTTAATAATAGTAGTAAATTTGAGTGAAAATATTTTTGAATCGATTTTGATTTGTGTTCTCTTTAAAGTATATACTTAAAAGTATAAGGATTTGACTTTGCTTGCACCGGAGAAGTATTTTTCAACGGAAGTGGGAAACCGTCTTTTGGAAAATTGAATTTTTGATGTCAATTACTTTTAATATATTGTAAAATTTTGTTAAGAGGAAAAAAAATCATTCACAAGTTCGGGACTGTTTCATATTTTAAAATGGTATAAAACTTTTTAGAATCGGTTAAGGCTAAGTGCACGAAATATCTTCAAAACTATTTTCTGCCATAAACAAATAGTTTTAAATAGATCTCGAGTACCTAGCCTTAACCGATTCTGAAAAGTTTTATACGTTTTTAAAGTCTCAAACAGTTCGGAGCTTGTGAATGATTTTTTTTTCCAAATTAAATTTTAAAATAATCTAAAACGGCTTTTCAACCAAATTTTTGGGCCTAGCAAGTGAATGTGAACAAAATCAGCAATTTACACGTAACTAGAAATCTAAAAACTTATGTAGAGTTAAAGTATATAGGAATTTTTTTTCCATAATTTTTAAAGGATCAACTTTTGCGCTCCAACAAAAGAACAAAACTATACTTAATAAGAAACAAAATGTAATTTCATATTAAATATTTGTACGCAACATATTTGTATTTATACCCAAGAAAATGAAATTAATAATGAAATGAGTAAATATTTTATGGTATATTTAAGAAAGATGAACTTACAATTGATGAAACAAAAATTTATGAAAAAAAAAAAATAATAATAATAATAATAGTAAAAAAAAAAGAAAAACCAAAAAACTTTAACCCCTCTCCATTCCTTTATTTTTATTTTTTTTACCAACGATATTTTCATTTATATTTTTATCAAGTTTAAAAGTTCAACTAACTTACTTATTATTCGTTGCGAAAGGATATATTATAAAATAATAATAATATAATAATACTTTTTTTTTTATTAAGTTTCAAAGAAGAAAACAAAAAGTATTAAACAGTTTCTTCCTTTTACGGTCAATGAATAAAAAAACTAGGACATGATAGTACGATATAATATTTGGTACAAAAAAAAAATCTTCAAAATTAAGATCCTAATTCGATTGTTTTAACATCAGAGGTATTTATTAACATTATTTAAACATTATATCATAAGTTAAGAATTATTTAAACTTTTCGTAATTTCCTGAATTCTCTCAACTTAAAAAAAAACTTATATTTTCATATTGGGATATAACTAATATCTTAAATATTCTCAATTTCATTTATTTAAGTTAATTCATTTTTCGACAATTTTTTTTTTTTTTAATATAGTTACCAAATCACTAGGTGGGATACCTTTTATTCTTAAAGAAGTATGGATTTGGTAATGGGAACAGGAAGTTTAGACGGGATTAAAAAGTGGGACAGTTAGGAGGTAATCATTTACACTCTTCTTTAAGCTACCCCAAGTCGTAAATCAAACGTCCGTCAGCTGTCGGTAACAATTTTGAGAGAGCATTCCACATTCTTGAGGTGCGAACTGAAAACGAATCTCCGAAGCTTGTTCTATCATATCTGGGAATTTTGACGAAATATGGGTGTGTCGTTGAGGCGGTACGTGTTTGGCGTGTAGTAGGGGCGGTACGTGTTTGGGAAGTAAAGCCTTTACTTCCAGGGAACATGTTTCCGTTCCAACAAGATATTTATAAAAAAAGGAAGGTGCGCCGACATTGCGACGGTGATTGATCATAGTGTGATCTTGTTCATAGTACATAAAGGCAATGTACCTAATGTGGAAGTTATTCGGCCAACAGTGGCAAGTCATTCATTATTGTCAAAACTATGAAAAAACAGCAATTCATTCTATATGTACGCACATTATACCAAAAGTACTAAGTTATTCATAATTTTTGTTATAAATGAACGAACTGAAGAATTCTTTTGATTTGATATTTTAAACGATAATACGTCTTTTATTCTTTTTAACACTAAAAATCTTGAATTTACAATTTGAACATTATAATATTGCAAAGTTTGAGTTTTTGATGACTGGATGAAAAATTACAAAACAAAATTGTTTTAGAATAGGCCAGTAAATGATGCGGAGAACAAAATTATTATATTAAAAATAATACACAAAATTAAAATATAATCGATAATAAGAATAAAAAATTAAAGAAATGTTAGGTTTTGAATTATTTATTTTTTTATTTCATACCAAACTAAACATATGTACATATTTACCGAAAAAAATAAACTTAAATATATTGATGAATAGCTTTATTATGTAATTCCATTTATAAGTAATATATGTATAACTAATTTGTCTTCGAAAAACTAGATAAAATCAATCATTTTTGAAAATATAATAAATGGATTGAAATTTATGCGCTGCCTTACTGATTTTTATTGTGTTAATATATAGTTCACAAATCAAAATGTTTTCACAGACAATAATATTCTATATAGTAGATAGTGTAATATAGAAACGTTTTATATATGCGTACGAATGAAGAACTATTTTATGTTTTTACCATCAAATGACATCAAATCAAATGAAATAATAAGAAAATCAGCAACAGCAATTTATTAATATGTATATGCATATGTCATGAAGTGATTTTGTAAAAATATTATATAGTATTCTGACGATAGATAAATAAAGTTATTAAAAAAAAAAAGAAGAGACGTGCGACCTTTCTTTTATTAAAATTAACTATATTTATATAATAAGACACGTAATTATTAGAGGTATTAAATATTGAGAAAAATGGAAGAAAATTTCTAATGAGGTTTCTTATAACATGGTTTCAAAAATATCAACATTAGAAAATTTGTATATACAAATTATTTTTAAAGTCAAAAACTCTATGGGGAAATAAATTTCACAAATTAGCAAAAAAAAAAAAAATCTAAATTGAAAATGAAGCTTCTAGCTTTGTTATATCAATTTTTTTTTAAACGGATGATAATACTTTTTAAGTGTATATTGTGTATAGAAGAAAAGTACATTTTTATACAATACATAATGTTTTTATATAATCATAAGTATGTAGATTAATTATTCTTGAAGCTTCTTCTTCTTTTATTCAGAACACCAGGGAATAATACACATTTAAGATGAAAATTATTTATCATGTCTGTAAAAATGAAATATTTTCTTTATATATTTATATTTATTGTCTTAAGTAATACAATGTTAACTTTAGGATATTGAAATAAATAATGAAGAGAACTAACTAAGAAAATATAGGAATCATAATTTTTAATTCATAACATAATAGTAATATTCCACAGAATAGAATAATGTAATAATGTTGATATTATAATAATACATATTGGGTTATTTTCATTATAATAGAAAATAATATAAAAAAAAAAACAAAACAAAAAAAACCATTCCCAAAGACGGCAGGCAATAAAAAAGGATAACAAGAATGATATTAAAAGTGAATTCAATAAATAATTAAATTATATATGTAATGTAATCATATATACATAATAAATGTAATATTTGTTTTGATTTGTATTTGAATTGCCGAGTAAATTCTTTTTTTTTATTTCTTGTAATAAATTTTGGTCATCATGACCCTAAAAAATTTTATTGACAGAACAATAAAACCATAACTTTATCTATCTATAGCAACACTGAAGTGAAAAGTATGAGTTTGGTAAAAATTCTATATTCTAAAATTGGATATTTCAAAAAAAAAGAAGAGAATTTCGACAAAAAGAATTTTACAGAAATTTGACATATTATGGTGAATGGTTAGTGAGGAAGCTGACGGTTCACCATTCGCTGAAAATTTTTATGTCAAAATTGCTCTCATTAAAATTAATTAATATAGTTGGTATAAAAATATTTAATAATAGGTGTGGTCTATTTCAGCGGTGGGGAACCTGCTGCCTTAAAGCCGCGTGCGGCTTGTTGAAACATATTTTGTGGCCTTATCACCTTTCATATTAATTTTTTTAATATCATATGTCATTATTTTATTTTATGTTTTAAAGAATAAATATTTTTTTTATTAAATAATAAAATAATGAATTAGTAATAATAAAATTGCATTTAAAATTGCTTGCTTACAATTAAAAACGAAATTAAAAATTGGCTTTCCATTTTAAAAAGGTTCCCCATCCTTTCTATTCTAAATGTTATTTTATAAAAATTACTCAAAAAAAAAAAAATTCTTATTTCTCAAAAACAATCAAAATTTTGACAAAAAATATTTTTAAATAAATTATAAAATTATAGGAAAAAAAAAAAATAAAAAATCATAAAAAAGTAATAAAACTTAAAATTATACATAATTATAAATTATAATATGGTGTTCATTTTACTGGTGTAATTTACAAAATTGCCTATTGACACGTTATTTGTACAAAAAAATTTCATAAAATTCAGTAAAAATAAGGTTTACACAATTATAATACTATCATATACCTATTTTATTTTCTTTATTATCCAAAATTAGTATATTTAAAAAAATCTTTGAACAAAAACACAGAATTTCGATATACAGAATTTTGAAATAAAAAATATTGAAAATATTGACGAAATTCTGTGAAAATTTCAGATTAAATACATTATTTTCAAAATACATAATTTTGAAATGCAGAATCTCCACATATATACAATAAAAATATTGTTTTTTTACGAAATAAAATTTACAACATACATAATTTCAAAATTCAGAACTCGACCCACTGAGCTGCCATGACAGTACGAACGCAAGTATTAATTAGTTTATTAGGTATATTTATATAAGAAAAATTTTTCAATAATATTTTTAATTTAATTTGATTAAAAACTATTTTGCAAAAAGGGTCTTTAATAAGTTTCAATTTGTTCAATACCAAATTATTGGTTTTTTCTTTTAAACTTAAATAAAAAATTATATATTAGAATTATCAATTAAAAGTTTTTAACATTTTCAATTACAAGTTTTCTTTTTTTTTTTTATTCTTTGAAAATATGTAAGTATGTAATACTCATATAAATATCATTATATGTCAAAATATCTTCAAGCTGAATAAAAGAAATAAATGTACTAACATAACATAAATAACTAACATATTTGTTATGTTGCCAATAGTAATACCAAGAACTTATATATATACTGAAGTACATTTATATGGAATTTTTAATACTAGAATCTAATTATTCTTAGTAATAAATATAAAAAAAAATAAATAATCAATTATAAAATAAATTTTATTTTGATGAAAACCCTTTTATTTTTTATAATTACTATTTTATAGTTATATAGAATAAATAAAAAATAATAAAAGTTGGTTTTAATTTTAAATTTTGTTTGTGATTTTATTTTAATTTTTTTTTAAATATGTTCTAAAAATGTAAGTTTTATAAGATTAACCGCACACAAAATTTATGAATGTAAAAAGTAATGAAACTGACATTTGTATAAAGTTCTTATGTTAAACTTTTTACTCTTTTTTTTTTGTCTTTTTGTCTTAAGTTTAAATTTTTCTATTTCAAATATTAATTGTAAGGTTTACCATTACGTCAGATACCTTAGTTATATGTAGGAAATATAAAATTATATATAATTGAATATTATTATGCCAATATAATAATATATGTTCTTAAGAAAAATTTCCACAGAAAATAGAAAAATTATTATTAAAGAAAGTTAATTGTTATAAAGACTAATTTAATTTGAAACTTTATTATGTTTTAAGTTATTTGTGTATATTTCATATTTTTTATTACTAAGTATAATTATCTTTGTATTCTTAATCAATGGTATAATGTAGTTTATTTCCAACTATACTTGATTACTTTTGGTTCCTTTTGTGGATGCAACGAAAAAATATGTAATATTATCGTTTTTAGAAAAAAGAAATTAACTTACTTAAGGATTCTAACATTTAAAATTGAATAATCAAATTTTGAAAAATATAATTATATCTTTTATAAATTTATGCATATAAATATATTTTATTTATAATATTACCTTGTATACTCTTAATTTAAAAAAAAAAAAATTAATTTTGTGGTGTAAATAAATAAACTCATAATATAGTATTTCTAAAATATAACCCTGTAATTAAATTTTATAATCTTATTTATTTTTTGAATTTTGACATATTCATTAAGTGAATAAAAGGAAAAGTTTTTTTATTTGATAAAAAATGGCAACAAGCATGTAAACCTATATTTTAATTAAAAATTTTCAAAGTCATTAAAATGAAATATAATATGTGTTTAAAATTTCTTTTACATTATTGTATAACATACATATGCATATATATGCTTATATGTTATTTATAATATTGTATGTACATAAATTTTTCTTATATTCATATTTTGTCTCATAACAACTCATATAAAATTTTTTAATTAAATATTCTTCTTATACATTTTAAACAGATAGTAAAAAACTAATCATTTTTACTTCATAGCCATTGAAATAATTATAAAAAAGTAATTCTAATAGGTAAAAAATAAAGTTATGTCTTGATTTGAATTGACATCAAAAATAGAATATAAGTTTTATGGTCTTAAGTGTAAACTCATTTTTTTTCATTGACAATTAATTAAACTTTTTGTTTAATACTGATGTAAATGATTGTTGATTTATTAAATCCTTTATTTTGGTTTTTGATGGTATATACAGGGGTGGCCAGACTTTATCCCGAGAAGAGCCGAAATTTTAAAAATCAGAATTGTTGAGAGGTGCAAGTAGAAATTGTTTTAAATATGTAAACTGTCTTTATTGTCATATTCATTTATCTTTATTTTCATTCATAATTTATTTAAAAAAATACATTTATATACATTAAAAATATTTATAGAAAATTTTTATTCTTTACTGGTAGATGCTGTTGTTTTATGTGTTTGTATCGTGGCCGCGAATCGTTGAAAACCTGGCTCATAATTTATTAGTGCCGTACGAATAAGCTCATTTAAATGTTCATTTGTTAGCTGGGAAAGGTGCTTCGATTTAATAAATTTCATTGTTAAATACAAAGATTTACAGCAGTATGTTGTACCAAATATCGAAATCAATTTACAAAAAATAAACGTGAGAACTTTTCTTACGCGGTTAAAATAAATCGTAAAATATTGCAATTGGCATGCATGTTTATTTATAAAAAAAATTATATTTATAAAAAAAATTATATGACAACGAATACATTACATAAAAAAACGTTTTTTTTTAAATTGTGTTTTTTAAAATCAATTTTTAACAATATTTTATTTGAACGTGGCTAGAGCCGCAGTGAAGAAGAACGAGATCCGCAGTTTGGCCAAGTATGGTATATAAAAATAAAACAAGTTTAGATTACGAATGGTATCCTGCACTTTTTCGAAAAATTAAAAAAGAAAGAAAAAAAAAGTACGGCAACTAAAGTACTGAAAAAAAAAAAGATAGCTTTGAGACCGTTATACATCAAAAATTAAAACGGGCTGTATGTTTTCATTTTCTGTCTGTCACGCACTTAAAAGCTTATAAATATTAAACTACTTGACCCAATTGTTTAAACGAGTTCGGACAACCGAGTTATAAGTCCCCAACCAGCTAGGAGTCGAAATTATTTTCTTATAAAATTTATACTATTTTTTTGAATGAATTTTGATGAAAATTCGTACCTACCTGGAAAGATGGATGTCGATAAACGGAAAAAATAAAAAGATCCCGAGTGTCCAGGGAGTGGGGCTGAAAATATGAGTTGGAACAAATATTAATAAATAGTTTAGCCCCGATTAAGTATTCGAATTGAGAGCTTAGAGATAATTAAAGAGCGACATTAAAAAAAATAAAATAAAATTCCGAAATATTTTAAATATATTAAAGTGTTGAAAATTAGGTTTATACTTCATTAAGAGGCACTGTCTATATTTTTACTCATTAATTATCATTTATTTTATTTTTTTTAGATTATATATGATATGACTTACAGTCAATTCACCGAAAACACAATTCAACAAAAACACAATTCACCGAAAATACAATTCACTGAAAACACAATTCACCGAATACACAATTCACCGAAAACACAATTCACCGAAAACACATTCCTCCGAAAACACAATTCACCGAAAACACAATTCACCGAATACACAATTCACCGAAAACACAATTCACCGAAAACACAATTCACCGAAAACACAATTCACCGAAAACAATATACTTCAACAATATACTTCAACAATATACTACAACAATATACAACAATATCTACAATATACTTCAACACTTTTAGCCATATTCTCATTGTTTTTATTGTCCTCTCGGTACCACCACAACAGATAGATGATAACGTTCTGAAAATTACATGAATAGAAAATGAAACCATAAAATCATAAATTATTATGTACATTAAAATTAAAAATTAATTTAATAAATTTATTTTTTCTATATTTTAAAGTTACACGTGCAAATTTTTACTGAAATAATTTATTTATAATAATTTTGAAAAAAAATAATGCTAAATACATTTCGGGATTCTATACATATGTACTTGTCTGTTTGGGTGGGAAATTTAATGAAATTTTCGTTATTATATAGTGAAGTTTAAGTAAATACATTTTCCGACCGACTGTCATTGGCATATATTAGCATCAAATAATTTTCATTAATTTATTTATAAATACACAGTTATACATATGATATTAGTATGTGAAAAAAAAATGTTTATATAAAATAATAAAATTTACAAACGCAACAAATTTTTAAAACATAAAATTAATTTTAAACGTAAAACATAAAAGAAACAATAAATTCTTAAAGTATGTATAGTAGAGAACAAATTTTTGTGATGATTTCAAAATTATTTAAGCATTAAGCATCAACTTTATAGCCAAGTTTTAACTTGAAATAATGTTTTGGTAAAAGTTTGGTTAGTGTGTATCATAGGGACAATAAAAGAGATAATTTTGTTTTGATGTGGGTCTAAAAAGGGTCATTTTTTTTTCTTTCTTTTTTTAACAATTTTTTCCTTTTTTTTTCTTTTTCCATTTTAATACACAAATAAAATAGCTATTTATTTGCAATAAACTTTAATGTATTTAACACCTCTAACAAAAAAAAAATCTATTTTTACTTAACTGAAAGCTAAAGCACTTATTTTTGTTTGCTTTTTTTTTTGGTACATGGTAAAATGAAAATAATAATATAAATTTATTACGCAATAAATTAAGGATTCTGAAATGTTATTTAACAAAACAAAAATTTATTGTTATATTTCCCATCAGTCGTATCTCTAGCTTGAAAAACATTTTTATTTGAGAATTTTAAATTGAACTATGTACATTTATACATACTTAAGTGTGGTATAATTGAAATAATATTTTTGATGATTTTCAATTAAACAGAAAAAAACTTATATTATGGTACCCTTGAAAAGCAAACAAAAAAAATCAATTATTGATATTGTTATAAATTTACATCAAATAAGAATTTTTAATCTTTTGAGATAAATAATATTTATTTCAGATTAAAAAAAATTTGTTTTGACTTGAATACAGATGCCGCAGATATATATTTAGCCTAAATTTGCCGAAACTCTTTTTAGAAGTTTGAATAATTTTAGAACATTAAAATTAATATTTTTCTCAATAACATTAGAATGTTTTCTTCTTCGTTCTTCGTTAATTAAATTACATATACAATACATTAATTATATTTGCATTAAACTTAAAATTTATAGTCAATTTATTCTGGGGTTGATAATAACGTCACCGATATCATGTAAATGGCATTGCGTTCAACTAGGTCTTATTAACGCGGAGAATTTTCAACAATGATAAAGTAAATTTTTTCTTTGGAATAAAAATTAAAATTTAAGTCGAAAAAGATTAACAAACAAAACAAACAAATACTATGTTCAAAAAGTGCATAAATGAAAAATTATTTCATGATTCTACACAATAACCAATGAATGCAGCTGCAAAATGAGAACAACACAAAAACTTAGATCAATTTGACAACTGCAAAATTCATAGAATTGAACTCAGAACGTTTGAATAATGATAATACCAGTAAGTACACATTAAGGAGGACCGATTGATTAAATATTTATTTTTGTCGAAAGCGAGGTATTTTGAAATTTTTTTTTTTTTTTTTTTTACGTTTGGTATAGTAGATTACAACACATGTTAAGCAAATTTGTTATTAATTACGAGTTGTGTATACACACGAATACATAGACATGAGTCAAAATTATATCACGAGACCGAAGGTCGAGTGACATAATTTTGACTCGTGTCTATGTGTTTGTGTGTATACACAACGAGTTGTTATAAGAAATTTTATTAACATGTTTTGTATACTGCTTTAATGTGCATGTGAGAGGAGCTGCAATCAATACATAAACAAAAATGAAATAAGGAAATAAAATTTAATTAATACGGAAGTGTGTAGATAAAATTTTCTTAACTTTTATTTCTCGAAATGATTTCAAACCGGATGATTTAAGATCTTTTTTGCAAAAAAAAAAATCGAATAATTTTTTTTTGGAAAAATTACTAATTTTTTTTTTATTATTTTAGGAATTAGCTAATCTTCTTAAATTTTATTTAATTTTATTTTTAATTATTAAAAAAAATAATAATAATTTTATAATTATTTTTTTTTATAATTAAAAATAAAATTAAATAATTAAAATTATAATAATTATATTTTACATTTACAATACATTTTACCTTATCTCGTTGTTGCTGCCATTTTCCTCGTTTGTTGATAAAAGAAAAAAAAATTCTTACTTGACATTTGACAATTGACAGCAAACTTTATAATGCCACACAATGAGTTTTTTCAATACTTTCAAGGTAACCATTGTTCTATTTTTATTCATTTTGTTTTTTTGAATAAAATAAGTGCAATTTTCTAAGTGTGGTTTAAATTTTTGTACTAAAATCCAACCACACCCGCTTAAAAATTTTGTAGTAAAGGTTCGAAGATCCTTTAAAAATAGTAGATTTGAAACACATATTAAGAAAATTCATCGACTGATCGACTGGCCGTTTTTTAGGAAAACAAAAAAAATAGCCGCGTATTTTTTTATTGGTTCTTTTTTGTTTTTTTTTTTTGTTTGTTCAGAGGGAAACTATAGATTAGCTCAGAGGGAAAATACAGATTTTTAGCATTATAAACTAAACTTTGTTTGAAATTGATATGACGCATGAGAGTGGTATACATTTGCAATTTTTTTTTTTTTGCTATTTGTCTGTATTGAAATATTGTGAGTGAGAGTGATATTATTTTTGTTTATAGTATTGCGCAGTTCAAAATGAAGTAAGTAAATACAATTTACTTAATAGGGAAATGTAAATAAAATTTACTTAAGTGAATAATTGTATGTGTATTGATGCATGTAATAGACCATTTACCGAGCAAAATTTGCGATTGTAAATACAACTTACCGAACACATGCACATAAAAAATATTAACGAAAATTCGATATAGTAGACTACAACACATGTTAAGAAAATTTGTTATTACAACGAGTTGTGTATACACATAGACACGAGTCAATACTTATATCACGAGACCGTTAGGTCGAGTGATATAATATTGACAAGTGTCTATGTGTTTTTATGTATACACACAACGAGCTGTATAACAAATTTTATTAACATGTTTTGTATACTGTATACTGTATGTGCATGTGGTAGGTGGTTGCAATCAATACATTTGCAATGAAAAAAATAAACAAAAGTTGAAAATGAAGTAAGTAAATAAAATTTACTTAATACGGAGAATGTAAATAAAATTTACTTAATTAAATAATTAAATGTGTATTGACGCATGTAATATCAGGGGTGGCCAGCTATACTAACTTTCGGAGCCACATTTATGAATTAATATTTTAAAGAGCCATTTATAATTTGTTTTATACATATATATAGGATTAATCTAATTTTAAAGTGAATTAGTTAAAATTTTTAAATTAAACTGAAAATTTTTTTTTGCGTAAATTAGTAGGAGTTAAATAGTTTTTTTTTTCAAATTTAACTGTTCATCTAATTTAAAGTTAATCAGTTTAAAGTTAAACTTTTTTCTGGTGTAAATTAGTAGGCTTTTTAAATTCCGTTTAGTTAAGTTGTGGTTAAATTTGTAAAAATAAAAATTTTTTAAAAAAATACGCACTATGTAAACGAGAATATGTAAACGAGAATAGAAAGTTTTCTTATAGGAATTATTTCAAAATGTGCATAAGAGCCATTCCAATCGACTTCAAAGGCCGCATGCGGCTCGCGAGCCACGTTATGGCCACCTATGTAATATACCTTTACCGAGCTAAATTTACGATTGTAAATACAACTAACCGATCATATGCACATTAAAATATTTTACACATAGCTCTGCCAAAAGTCTGTCAATTCGCTCTTGGTAATTTACTTTGGTCCAACTTATCAACAACCGATGAAACTGATTGGCTCGACATTTTCGCAAAAAAGGTTTCCAATGTTATTTTCTTTATTGACGTAATTAAAATAATATAATTTCAAATCAAACATCAGAAAAAAATTACCCACTCCCCCAACCTTCACTGAGCCAAAAGGTGACATGAAATAACGCTCAAGGTATTAACGCCCAAAAGGCGTTATTTCCTTCCGTAGTGGGAAATAAAGCCCAAATTGCGTTTGGGCTTTATTTCTTACAGTGATGGGTAATAACGCCCACGGGCGTTAATTCCTTTTTGCATTTTTTGTTTGTTAAAAAAGAAATAACACCCAAACATGTTTGTTTTTATTTGGGTGTTAATTCACTACCCGGTGTGAATTAACACCCAAAATTAACAAACGATGTTTTAATTGTTTCAAAATCTATTCTATTATATTTATTCTTTCAAAAATCGGTTATAACAAAAATTTTTGTTATAACCGCGAAACACAAAATTCGCTTTTTTTCATTTCGCGGTTATAACAGCCTCAAATCCCACTGACCAACTGCCGTCCGCCGCCCTGCTGCCCCCCGTGTGCTTACCAGACCTCGATAAAAAAATGTTGTGTGGTAAGCACAGGGCAGTAGGGCGGCGGGCGGGCGGTTGGTCAGTGGGATTTGCGGTTAGCGTCGCGAAATGATAAAAATCGAATTTTTGTGTTTCGCGGTTATAACAAAAAATTTTTGTTATAACCGCGAAATGATAAAAATCGAATTTTTGTGTTTCTCGGTTATAACAAAAATTTTTGTTATAACCGCGAAACGAAATTTTTTCAATTTTTTGCCATATTTTTCGCGGTTATGAGAAAAAAAAAAGACATTTTTCGCGGTTATGACACTTTTATTTTTTAATTTTTATTTATTTATAGTTTAGCTCAAACTTTTTACATTGGAAAAATATAAAATTAAACTAAAAAAATATATAGTAAAATTTTTGCAAAATACAATTATAGTAAAATTTTTGAAAAATAATTAACCTAAAAACATACATATATACATGTAATTACTAACCTAAAAGAATATATTTGAGGTTTTGTTTTGTTACAGAAAAATCAATTAAGTGTTTGTATTTGTTTCCTGTAGTGAGCTTTCTGTTGATAGGTTCATTTTGTCCATAATTTGTTCTGTGGAATTTTACGGAAAAAAGCTCAACAGAGCGAAAACGAGTATCTGAACGAAATTGTATTCTTTGAAGAATGTAAGAAGAATCTATGTTTTCGTTAACTATTTGAGTTACGAAAATAACATCGCCTACTTCTCGTCTTTTTTTTAAGGACACTAATTTGATCAGTTTTAATCTATTCTCGTAATGTGGTAAAATTAAAGGATCAGACCAGGGAAGATGCCGAAGAGCGAATCTTAAAAATTTTTTTTGGATTGATTCAATGCGGTCAATGTGAATGTTGTAATAAAGTGACCACCCTTGGCTGGCGTATTCAATATTTGGGCGCACGATAGTAGCATAAAGTGCTTTAAGAATGTACGGGTCGTTAAATTCGCAGGACCACCTTTTTATGAAACCTAGCATGGAGTTAGTCTTATTTACGATATTATCATAGTGTAACGTAAAAGACAATTTCTCGTCAAAACAGACCCCTAAGTCCTTGAAGAAAGTAGCTTTGTTAAGTACTTCATTATTAAAGGAGTAAATGTGATTAATAGGATTATGTCTGCGAGTAAAAATCATATAAGCACATTTATCAATATTGAGTAAGAGATTGTTCGACTTGCACCAGCGAAAAAAACGATCTAAATCTTCCTGCAGGAGAGTTGCGTCATGAATTGATTTAATCATTTTAAAAATATTCATATCATCTGCATAAATTTGAACATCACTATTTAGTATTATAGAACTAACGTCATTAATGGAAATAATGAAGAGCAGGGGACCCATATGACTTTCCTGGGGTACTCCAGAGTTGGCCTCATAAGCAGATGAAACTGATGATCGAAAAATAATTCTGTATGTTCGTCCTTTTAAATAAGACCCCACCCAATTGATAAAATACTCAGGAAAATTTAGCTTTTTAAGTTTGAACAAGATAACATCATGAGGCAATAAATCAAAAGCTTTACTAAGATCGTTGTAAATAACGTCGGTTTGGGATCGGGATTCCATAGATTCTATGATAGAAGAGGTTGTTTCAACAAGATTAGTCACGGTTGATTTCTTTTTCATAAATCCGTGTTGATTCTGAATAAGAAACGTTGTGCATTGATTATAAATCGAATCATAAACTAAAAGCTGAAAGAGTTTAGGAATAGGAGAGAGGTTCGCAATAGGACGGTAGTTTTTTATATCTTGTTTTGGACCTTTTTTGTGGACAGGCTTAATAAAGGCAGTCTTCCAAAAAGAAGGAAAAACTTTCGACGTAAGGGAAATATTAAAGAGAGATGAAATGGGTGAAGCAAGAGACTCAGAACAATTTTTTAAAATTATCTCTCGCACTCCATCTTAAGTTTTTTTAAATATTTCTGTACAAGACAAGTATCGAAATAAACATCTAAAGGCAATTCTTTTATGAAAAAAAAAAATCGCGGTTATGACATTCGCGGTTATGTCATGTAGCCACAAAAAACAGATGGAGCATAATTTTTGATACTAACAGAATTAATATTATTCGAAAATTACGTGAATTAAGTATTCCGAAGTATTCCGAAGAGGGCATAAGAAGTATATGATATTTATATTTTCTATTTTATGCGTATGTATAATTTTAATACTATGGCCGAATGGTAGAGTGGTCGATTGAAATGCTATAAAGACCGAGATTCCAATCTCGAAAAGGACATAAGAAAAATGAAATAAGGAATTAGTAAAAAAAAAAATTAAAATGAAAAAATATTTTCAGTGCGTCTACAGAAAATTTTCAGTTAAAATTTCATTTCTTTTTGGTGCATTAGAAAATTTTGGGAAAATTTTCAGTTTAATGTGGAAAATTTTCATTTCATTTATCACTTCTTTTTTCAACGCAGAATGTTTTCAGATTCAGATTGAATTTTATTTAGTTGAGTTCAAATATGAAGTTTTTAAATTAAGAAAGAAATTACTAAAATAATAATTTTAAATTTTAACAATTGAAACCTATATTTATTTAATAAAATAAGAGTTAAATCAATAATTAAAATAAAAAAAATGGAAGGCATAAAAAGAATTTAACAGACTGTGAATTTGTTTAATAACTTCGCTACACTTCAGGTTAGCAACCATGAATTTCTTGGTTTGAAAATAGGTTGGCGAATGGGGTGACACACCTTTAAAAGATAGTTTGGTTTAAAATTAAAAAAAATTTTTTTGTAAAATTAAAAAAAAATTCTTTGTAAAATAAAATTTTAATTTTTCGTAATTTAAAAAAAAAAAATGAATTTTTTTAATTAAAAAAAAAATGGAAAATAAAAATAATATTCAATTTTTTTTTAAATATTTTAATTTATTTTCTTTTTTGACAACCTACAATTTATTATTATTTTTTTTATATCGAAGCATTTTAAAGTATGATTTTTTCTGTAAATTTTCTGCAAATTGACAGGTTATACCTTTTTTTTTTTTTAAATGCAATAAAACTATGTAGTAAAATTTCTAGGTTTGTGTCGAACCTACTTTCAAACCAAGAAAAAAAAAAAAAAATTTATATGGCAAACCAAGTACCAAACACAGAACGAACCAATTTTTTTCTGCAAAACATGGAATTTTGTGTTTGTAACCTGAAGTGTAGCGAAGCTATAAGACTCAAATCTGTATAATAAAAATACTTAAATTATAAATTTTTATCAGTAAATGAAAATACGCATATTTTTTTGTAAGGAGTTATCTCTGAACTGAAAAACTAAAATTATATCTTTTCTTTAATTAAAATTAATGAAAATTGACAATTTTTTTTTTATTGAAATTAAAAATAAAATATATATTTGGTTTTATTTTCTTTCGACCTCCAAATTTATGAATGGTAATGTATTTAAGTTACGGGTCTTTTTGTATATAGTATCCAACAGGAAACGATTTCCTTTATGGTTATAAAGAAAAAGAATGATATAAAAGATAAATAAGGTAAAAAAATAAAATAAAAAATTTATTCATTAAATTAAATGTTATATACGGACGGACATGTACATATTTTTTTTTTATAAAATTACTATACATATTTATACAACATAATTCCTTTTATTCGATTTATCTTTAAAAGTAAAAGTTTATTCAGGTGTAAGATACAATTTTATTTCACTCATGATTACTCATGAGAGGGTAATCCAATTGAAATGTCATTTTATCATTTGCCAACCACAAATCCTTTGTACATAACATCTTGTTTTTCATTTTTTTTAAGCTTTTCCCAACATAAATCATCTTGAAATTTAAATAGTTATCAGTATTGTGCGTACCCAATTTTGTATCCGATTCAAAGCACTTCTTTAAGTATGAGCAAAAAAGGATCGTAGCAAAATATTGACAAAAAAAAAAAATAAAGATTTTGAATTTTTAAAATTCGATTGTTATTTTCATTTTATAGGTATATACTGTATTGATTTATATAGTTATTGTTTGTAAAGGGACACTGATTGAAATTCGTTAAATTCATTTCTTTTTAGATAAACTACAAAATTTAAAAATTAAATCTACCTTTGGACCAGTGACGAACTCTGGTATAATTTTCTGGTCATCAACAAAAAAATATAATTGTAACGTTTTTATACCTAGTTATTTGTTCCAATTTTAAAAAATAAAAATAGTAATGAAGAAATTTTAATTACTTAAAGTTATACAGGTACTTAACTAACACCTTAAAAACAAAATTTAGGTACAAAATTTATTTTTTCCTCCTTTATTTGGGCAAAGTAAAAAGAAAGGAAATAGTTATAAAATTTAGAATAAAAAAGGAAAAAGAAGAACTACTAATTAAATAATTTTTATTTGAATAATAATATATAACGCCTTCAACACTCTTGAACACCGTGAGGGTTCCCGTCTGCTTCAGACTTTAAGTAAAAACGTTGTTAAATTTTTTTTTAATAATATACATTTTTGAATTAAACTATGAAAATTAGGTTTTTTCCAAACTTTTTTAAGGTCGACTCATCATCTTCAAATCGTGGAAAATATATCTCTTCAAGTCATCAACATCAAAGTCCAATAAAAAATACTTGTATTTTGATATCTAAAATAATATTAACAATTTTACGCTATCAGAATGGGTAATAACCAGAGTAGCTAATAACAATATAATGTATATTCAATTTTTAATTTATTAGTATAATTTTCTAAATATTATCAATATTGGCAGAATATAATTAATTTTCACTCTATAGTAGGTATATATAACTCTATACGCATTTTAAAATTATTTTTGATTTCACTGACACATTATGATAAATTATCCATGGTTGTTAATTTCAATTTTTGCCTTCTTTCACAATATAAAATTTTACAAACAAAAAAACTTATTTTTCTTTTTTCTTTGTAATGTTAATTATTTTTCAACAATATAAACACCTGGAAATCATTATAAAAACATTATTCCGTAATCAATTATAATTTTTTTACATACACTATTGATTAAAAATATATATATATTTTTTTTTGTAAATGAAAAAATTATAAATCCGTATAATAATGTTAATAATAAATTTTTCATTAAAATTACAGAAATATTAAATGCATGAAGAGAAAACTTTTTTTTATCAAATTAAAATATTATCATTATTATTATTATTATTATTATTATTATTATCAACATGATATAATTTTTTTTTTTTGTATTTATCTTCATTTAACTTTAATGTCAGAAAAATCATTTGAACTCATTATTGATAGTTGAATAAAGATTTAATTGATTGGAATTTGTCTATAAAGTTCAAAATAAATTTTATTTAAGTATAAAAATATTTAATAATGATAATATAAAAAAAAAAATATTTTAAAAGTATACGGCATCAGGATTCTCAAAAAGGATATGTTTAATTGCTTAACTTTTAAGAAATTGACTCTTATTTATGTAGACATGGAAATAAATTCTTAGTTTATATTTCCTTGTCATATATGTATGTATACAACTTGATTTCCTAAGTATATGAAAGCTAACAAATTTACATAAAATGTTGTTGAGCTTATAAATTTCTATCCTTTATCTCTATTTTATAATATAAACATATTCCACATATACATGTATATTCATATTATTGCAATAGTTTTAGAAAAAAAAAAGTTAATATATATATTATAAGTTTCCAAAATTGATGTTTTCGGTGTTGTTTTATAACAAATGCTTCTTAAAATGTTAAAAAAACTTTATAATATAATTTTTAGACTTATTGCACAGTATAGCATTCAAATTTGTGTTTTTGTTTACGATGTAATGAATTTTATTTTTCTTAAAACTTTGATATTTATTTCAATTCAAAATTGATTAAAATTTGCAGATGTATTTTTACTTTTTTTTTTATATAAATGAAGGTCCAATTAAAGGTGTTATAGGTACATTTTTCGGAAAATAAAACGTGTTATTTTTAAAAGTGTATATCTCTGTTTCAATTATAGGTCGCTTAGAGGTAGATAAATAGGTTGCACAGTTGTAGAAGCTCAGATGCTATACAGACGTTGCACCCGGCGGATTATATTTCTTATTTTAATTTTAACATTAAAGTTAGTATTCTAAATTCTATGTTTTAAAGTTGGAAGCAATGAATTATAATAATTCCTTAAAGTTTTTTTTTTCATTATTCGACAAAAATTTCATTCCAGTGAATGTAAATATTTAAAATGAAATATGTTTGCGAAAAAATAGAAAGTAAGTAAATGTAATGTTAGATAGAATTTGTATTAAAAAAAAACTATTGAATTTTGATCAAAAAAATATTAGAAATTATTTTTGTATTAAAATAACACTGAAAAAAATTATATTTATTTTTGAAAAAATATACGACCCAGAAAAAATAAAACTATAAAAAAAGTATTAAAAAGGTTAAAAGAATGACAAGCTAAAGTAAAATTAATACCTTAATTTTGCAATCACGTCTTTTTATTTTACGTGACATTTTGTCGGTTCTATATTTGCCTTTTATGTTCTCATATAGAAATAAACCACTGTAAGACTAGCATAATTCTTAAGTTTTCAAATTTGACTACTTAATTTAGGATAAAATCCTATGTCAATCTCAGTTATGAAAAAATTGCCACTTTTAGTTATCTTTATTTAAGAAAAAAAAAAAAAATAAAAAAATTATTTTCTTATTATATATTTATTAATAGGACGTATGTGTGCCGGCCGCACGTATATGCATTATTAGTTGTCTTTTAATTTTAATGATATTTTGCTTATTCGTGAAAGAGTGTGAGGGTTTTATTCAAATATTTTTTTTTTGACAGGCGTTTTATACAAATAATTAATTATATTGTAGATGTTGTGGATTTCTGATAAAAAATAATTCATTGATAAGAAACATAAAAACTTTCTTAAAACTGGATTAGATGTTTGTTTTATGTAAAACTTAATTCTGTGAAACATAAGATATTGATTCGATTTTGATCAAATTTCTAACAAAACTATAAAAACAAGAAAATGTATACTTCAAGATTTATAACGTCCATAAAATTTATTAATTCCAAATGAATCACAAACTTTTTATTTTCCATTGAAATGCTTTTAATTCTCTAAAGTTTAAGAAATATACATTCGAGAATTTTTATTAAAATTACCAAAGTATAAAGAAAATTTCCATGCGCCATCTGAATAAGTTAACTTTTTAGCTGAATAAGGATATGTAGTTATCGGGTAAAGCTTTTTATTGTTAGAAAATTATATTTTGTTCAATTTTAAAATAACTTTTTTCATTTGAGGCTTATTTTAACTTATATATATATATTCTGATGTTCACTAGTTCATCATACAGAATTGGCCGAAATCAGTGTTTCAATCTAATTTTTATGTTTTTATATTTAATTACTTATGGGAAGGATTGAGAAACATATACGTACACGTTTGCGATATTAGGGGTGAAATAAGTCTTTGTGTTAAATTCTATCAACTATCAAAAAATGAAATTCAAATTTTTCCCGTATAATATTTGCAATTAAATGAGTTAGTCCTGTCCTGACAATACTTCGTTTTCATATAGTAATGGAACTTTCCCAACTTGCCCGTCAATGAGTTAAGAATCAGAAAAATAAATCTACGAATATTTATATTTAATTAAAACTTTGTTATTTTGCCTAGTAATAAATCTGTGTTCAAAAGCCAGAACGTCTTATCTGCAAAATCTTTGTTTTGAGTTAGAGCGGAATAAAACTTTTTTTTTAAATTACAAAAAATGTATTTGTTAAAAAATTGTAATTTGTTTAGAAAAGTTTTGAGAACAAATTTGGTTTCAGTTTTTTGTCAAATTATTAGTTTAAACTTCTGTTATTTGAATAAGAAGCAAATAAGACGTTTTTCATAGTAAACTTAATATTATTTTCCAAAAGCACAATAAAAAAAATTTTTAGTTAGGACGTTTGCCCAATGTCTATATAACTTCTTAAGGGATTGTCATGGAAGAAAAAGGGTAAGGATGAAAATAAACTACATAAATAAAGACGCAACTTTATATTATTATCTCAATTTTGTCTTTTCATCATTTAAGACGTTTCGGCGTTTGAACACAGAAATATTTTTATAAATTTTTAATTATTTAAATATATAGACATATAGAGGATTACCGGTGGCTTATATACAAGTGCAAAAAATATTGAATGAACTTATATTAAAAGAAATAAAAACTAGTACAACAATCGTAATATAATGTTTGTGTAAGTAAAGTAGAATACAACTAACATATAAATCCTATTTTATTTTGGTTTTTTGGGATCATATATACCCAATTAAAGACAAAACACAGGCAAGATGTGGTGATAAAAATGAATGAGAAAATTTTCTCATCAAAATTATTTCAATATCTGAATTTTTAATAAATATTTATGAAGAAGAAAATTAAAATTTTTATTTATTTCAATTAAATATAATAATGTCATGAAAACTTTAGCACACACTCGTAATATTCTTCCATATTTGACTGAATGGGCTCAGTTCATGTTAAGCATAAATAAATTATTTTCTATGCACTATTAAATTCTTTTGATCGAAGGTAAAACTTCTTTTTATTTGTTTCTTAGTTATTAAATCCTGTCGATATTTTTCGATAAATCTCCTCCTCAGTAAAATACTTAGTAGAAACGACCTAGTTTATAATACTTTAATTTTAAGATAACTTGTTGACAATCAGGGGCTTAACATATTTTTTAGTTTCCTTCAATACCATTATATCAAGTTTTCTATACCACTTATATAAATTTTCATCGAAATGTAGACCCCAGTCTGAAACCTTGGAAACATAATCGTAATCTAATTTACTGTGAATTTTTTAGACCCTTGGATGACTAAAAGGATCTAGCTCCCGAACCTGCAATCATAGAATCTGTTTTTTTTCGTCGATGTGAAAATAAACTAGATTGCGCTTATTTTGGTATTCAATGAAATGAAATGGGTTCAGCTCAATATTTAAGTATTATAAGGATTTCAGTTTTCCGTTTTCTCATTGAGCTATAAATGGACGATATAAAAAAGGTGTGGGAGTTTGTGGTTATAAAAAATTTTTTTTTATGGTATTTGTTTCAATTAAGGAATTCAAAACATATATTAAATTGCCATGAAAGTTTGCAATTATCATAATTTCTCTTCTTAAAAAAAAAAAATAAAATTTATAAAATAGGAAGAAAATGGAAAAAAAAAAAATTAGATCAACATTTTCAAAAAAAATTAATTTTAAGAAGAAAGTCAAAAGTTGTGAAAATAAAGCAAACAATTAAAAATTTTCCAACAATAAAAAGTCGAAAAAATAATTTCAGTGAATTGCTTTTTATTTAAAGTATATTAAAGAAAATTTATTTTTTGTTTTTTTTTTTTTTTTTTTAGCTTTCTTCTGCTTCATAATTCTGCAATGTTTTGTCATGAGATTTTCTTTTTTTTTCGATTCCAAAAAGCAGAAAAAAAAAAACATGTAGATTTTTGTAGATTTATTTAATTACAAATAAACTTCCTTCTTTTTTTTTTGTCTTTCTTTTTTTTTTTTTTTTAGATCAGAAAAGTACTACGAATAAATTTAATAAACATTGGCATTTTGTATACACACAGTTCACGGTGATGTGTAGAGCCACCCCAATGATGTGGAGTAAAAATAAAAATAGTATATATAGTATATAGGAAGATTGGTAAAAAAAAAAATAAAAAAAAAGTTTTTTCCCAAACTTTTATATTATAAAAAAAAAATTTGTTTTTGTTTTATTTTAAATAATGTTTTGTTTTTGAAATTATTTTTTTTTGATATGAATGTGTATACAATTATTATGTTCGCCAAATTAGATGCCAAACTGATTAAGCATCAAAATCAGTCAACAAAATTACAAACCGCATAATTTGACAATCTGTGTATAGTAATT
This sequence comes from Hybos culiciformis, assembly GCA_964007475.1. Taxonomy (NCBI): domain Eukaryota; kingdom Metazoa; phylum Arthropoda; class Insecta; order Diptera; family Hybotidae; genus Hybos; species Hybos culiciformis. The sequence goes on along the minus strand of OZ023273.1, from coordinate 69,195,402 downwards.
ATATATAATAGATATTGTTTTGAAATAAAAAGCTCGATTAAGTAAGTAAGTGTAGTTTTATTTTTTGTATAATCATTCAGTACTATAATAGGTATACATATATCGTAAATTGATTTCTGTAAAGCTGTTATATGTGAAAATTATAAAATTGGTATTTGGGTAAGTTTCCCTGGATGTTTGAATTGCAAAGAAGTTTTTTATTGAATGAATTGGAAATTTATTACCAAAAATGTTTATAAGAATGAAATTTAATTTGAGTTATATCAACGGCGGAGAATTTGAATGATCATCTTTAGTACTTTCATACATCATACTAATTTAAATTCTATATAAATCTGTATAAATCTGCATTATGTAAATCTATCACTATACTCAGGGCTAGCTCAAGACTAAATAGCACCCTAGGCAAACTTTTTAATGACGCCCTTAAATAGATTATAAAATTAATAAACATTTTTTTTAACTTTCTAAATATTATATATTATACTTCAATTGTTCATTATAATTCATTATATTAATTATAAAAATTGATTTAGAAATTAAAAGCAAATAGAAAATTTTATTCATTAAAAAAAATTTTCCTTGGTTTTAAATCTGAAAATGTTTCTATTGATTCCTTTATATTTATTTCATTTAGATCTCAATTTCAATGAAAATAATATCAAGTCAATTGAGTCCATTGAGAAATTCACATACTATATGATCAGAAATTAAATTACCAACTTTAGAAGACTTGTTCTTTTATTTAACTAATGTTAACTGTAGTTAGTGTTGTAAAGGTTATGAATAATATATAGATTTCTGATAAAATAATTTATTGGTATCAAATTTAACTCCTAACGCAGATGTGAAAATAAATTTTCAATAATATTTTCACAATTTTCGGTATTTTAGATTGGAAGATTTAAATAATTTCGGCGCTCTATGCAAAGGCAATAATTTCGGCGCCCCTGGCAAACGCCTTGCTCGCCTGTAGTTTGAGCCGGCCCTGACTATACTCTTTCCGAAATTAGCTTGATTCAAGCCATGAGTTTGATTCTTGATTCCATTTAAGAAATATTTTCATATCATACATTAAGTTTACAGAGATTAGTAGTAGGTACATACATAAATACATTTTTTTTCTTTTATAAACATAATAAATTTTTCCTTTGAATTTTTTATATAATGTTTGCAAAACATTTATTTTTTTTTAATAAATTTTATTTATTAATCTTTTCTTTTATATAATAAAAAAAAAATTTCCTACTTGACATAAAATTATTTAATTTAATATTCAAGGATGAAAAATCTATTAACATTATAGTCATTGTTTTATTATTTATTGAAAATAAATTAAAAAAAGTATTGATATTATACAATATACACGATCTCAAAAAATAAAAAAATACTTATGTTGCAAGTTTTTAATAATTAATAAATATAATATGCCTATTATAGCATTATTATGCATTTCACATTATTGCATTAAAGGAAGTAATTCTTTCAGGTCAGAATAATATATAAAATGCTTTTATTTAATAAATAAATTAAAAAAATTAAATCACTTCATTATTGTTATCCTTTTTGTTATAATCCTCCTACATAATGTAAATACTCAACTTTATGTATGTACTTAATTAACAAAATAAAAAAACTTTAATATATGAGTGCATGATCTAGCTCAGATTATACTCTTTATTAATTATTAATAAGGTTAAGCTATATGTATACACATTTATAAACGCACAATGCATTTTATTCATTTTTTTTTTATTTTATTTTATGCATATTTTTCTCTAAATAGAAATCTTTGAAATAGTATATATGTACATAAATTTTTTATCTAACTAAAGTAGGTATGTTTAGATTTTATAATGCTTCGCAAAATACTTTTGTCTTTTGACCTAGTTAGTTAGTTAGTTTTTTTTTTACTTCATCCTTATCCCTATTTTATTATTTAATTAACTTTCTTCTTCTTTTTTTTTTAATAAATACATAATTAACTTTTAAATATTATATAGTTTTATGAATACACATACTTTCAGTCAAGCATCAATATTTTAATGTTATTTTTATGATAATACATACTTAATACAAAAAAATAATAATAATAATAAATGTATTATTGAGTTGTTAAAGTAAATGTCAATAATTTCCAGTGTTAAGTATATTATAAGTAGTATATGATAAATACTCGGAAAATTACATTAAAAAGTGATTATAAAAAATTGACAAGGAAAAAAAAAATAAAGCTTGATAAATTGCGGAAATAATTTTCCAATATCGGTATGAATTATTTTAGATTTATTAATTCGGCAAAAATCGTAGATAGTTTTGAAAGGTTCAGGCTTCGATTTTATAAGGATCTTTTCCTATCCTTCATATATTTATATATTCATTTTTCTATTATGCACGACTATACGTGAAAAAATATTGCTAATTTTCCTACTAGCTTTTGTTCACCAGTTTCATCAGTTACGAACCTACGTGATGAAAAACTACTTCTAAATTGATCTCAGGCTAGATGTTGTTCAACAGTTTCATCAGTTACGAACCTACGTGATGAAAAACCACTTCTAAATTTTGCTTTTAACTTCTCGATGTTAAATTGTTCATCGATTTTAAACTAACATTTTTTATTAATTTAAAAACTGAACGAGTTGAATTACTAAAATTCTATAAATTTTTCTAATAGAATTAATGGAATAAATTATCATAAATCCTACTAGGAAGTACATATAATAATTTACCTTTAAAATTAATGTAAAATTAAATTTTTTTTTTTTTTTATATTTAACTATATTTTTATAATACACACTGAAAAATTTACCTTCAAAACCTTTCCTTTTAATTACCTCTACATATTTAAGGAATGAAAAATCTATTTTATATTTATGTATTTTTTTTCTAGGATATAACAAAATGTTTCGCATAAAATGTATATTTTGTATGCGATGATTTTACGTGTAAATATATTTTTATGTACCTACACATTTACAACATATATATTTATGATGGTTAAAAGCCTTTCCTCTAATTGATGTGTACAGTAAATTTTATTTGTTTTCCTTGACCTAATTTACATTATTTGTGGTTATACATACATACATACATACATATTGTATGTAGCATATACAACCCGTGCACCCACTTAATTTCCAGTTTTAACGTTTCTTTTTGTTTTTACAATGTATCAATTTGGTTGTTTCTAGTTTATTTATATACAATGTGAATATATTTTGCTTATATTTTCAAAATAATAAAATACGTATACATATAGTATCCAGAAAAATATTAAAAATTTATATTTATTTTTTTAAGGATATTTTTTTTTATTCGAATATTTGAGGATTGGATATTATTGTTTTGCGGACACACGATTTGCTTTATACATCATTTTAATCTAATGTACATAATTATAGACAAATCTTATTTAAGCTCACAAAAAGCTAAGTATCACCATAATAATTATATCTTGGTTTTTTAATCAGGAACTACTTTAGTAGATCACCAAAATTTTTGGCTTATGGAAGGAATGTATTTTTGGAACCAAACTGTATAATTCGGTTAGCCTCAAACAAGTTGTTTTAATATTTCTTAATTATTTGGTAAGAACAATGTTACACTTTCATAATACTGAAGCTTAGAAAAACTGAAATATTGGTAATTATTTATCTATAATTTTTCAGTTTGTTAAACTCTTTTTCTCCACAAACAACAATCTTCAGGTTGGAATAATTATTTTCAAAGTATATTTTGTTAATTCTTATCATGATAATAGTCCTGTGTATTAAGAAATCTCAAGCGTTATATAAAAAGAGATATAATATATAGTGAATAAGTTATGAACCCGAATTTCTATATTATTTTTGGTTTCTGATTTCAATATTATTGTCAATCCCAAAAATGATGGTGTGAGGTATCTATTTAACATATTACATTTATTATACATATAGCCAGGACCGGCCCTAGGGCCGAGCCAGTAAGGCCATGGCTCGGGGCGAACGGCTGATTGGGGCGCCAAATATATATAAAAAAATTAAATCAATCCTTCGCAAGATATTATTTGCGTAATAAGAAAAAAAAAATGTGTAAAAAAAAATTCTTTCTTTTTTCGTAGATAAAGAAAATCCGCCAACATTATACAGAGTGCATCATTTAGTCAGTATATTACATATATTAAATTTTATTTATCTATTAATATTTTATATATTAAAATAAAAATAAAATTGGAAGTTTAATATAAAAATACTAAATAAAAAAGTTTTAAAAACGACGTTTTCAATTGACTACAAAGAAGAAAATAAAAATGAGAATGATCCGTGATTACAACAAACCATATCTAGAAAAGTGGGGCGCATTTTTTAGGTAAAACTATGTGTCGTAAAATTTTTGCCTGCGCACCTGCATACCTATATTACTACATACCTCAAAAATAGGCCCAACGTTTCTAGATATAGATTGTTGTAATCAGTGAATGACCCGGAGAAAAATTTTTATTTTCTTCTTTTTAGTCAATTGAAAACGTGGTTTTTAAAATTTTTTTATTTATAGTATATATATTTTTTATTAGCCGTCAACCCGTGCTAAGCTACGTACTCTGACTGATTTATTTTTTGTTACGAAATTTGTGTTATTTATTATGTCCTCTTTTAATGTACCAAATTTGAATGAAATCTGACAAACTTTTGAAGTCCTTCCTCAAAGGTGATCGCTAGGTAGGATTTCAACAATTTTTTTGTTACGAAATTTGTGTGTTTAATTCAATTCAATTCAATTATTTATTTTGTCCACAGAATATTTATAAACATACTTAAACAAACTTAAATCTAAGAGATAAGGATGGTGGAAATCCTATAAAACTAATTAATCTCTACATACACAGAAAAAAATTTGCTCGTACTAATAACTAAAAAAATCGTTGAAAATGAACGAAAAATTCGTTATTTTGGCTACAACGAACATTTCGTTGAAAAAAACTAAAAGTTCGTTAAAAAAGTTCGTTATACCCAAAAACCAAAAACCTTTCAAATTCTTCAGCAAAAACACCGCAAATACAAACAAAAAATTTACTAGACTAAATTTTTTATTTATTTATTTTTTTTTATTAATTTTTTTTTAAATTTTTTAAATTTTTTTTTTATTTTATTTTTATTTTTTTATTATTTTTTTTTAATTAATTTTTTTTTTATTTTTTTATTTATTTTTTTATTTTATTTATTAATTTTTTTTATTTATGTTTCTATTTTTTTTATTTATTTTTTAAATTTTTTTATTTTATTTTTTTTTTAATAATTTTTTTTATGCCCGCTTGTAGCTTCGAACCACTGTCCTAAACATTGCAATCCATCAACTCTGCCACTGAGGTATGAACTAAATTTGCGGCAATGTGTAAAATGGAAAAGTTCTGTATGGATTGAAATTTTTGTTTCCCGTATTTAAGATTAACGAACTTTTTTAACGAGTACTAAAAATGAAAAAAATTTTCGTAATAATAAAATAAACGAAATTTACGTTACAAAAACGGAATTATTCATTATATTTCGTTATCTTAACGAGAATGTCATTAACGAACTTTTTTGATGTAATGAGTACGGGCAAATTTTTTTCTGTATAAATGTCATCGACGAATGCTATACACAATTTTGGGCAATTTTATTATTTAAGGGAAATGTGGAATGAAAAACCCTTCTTGTTTCCCCCCCCCCCCTTTTTTTTTTGTTTTTATGTTTTTTTTTTACATTTATATAATTAAAATAAAACTTATTTATATCTAAACTAAACTTAAACTAGATAAACTATGAGTTTCTAAGAGTTATCACTAAGATCTCTAATCAATTGATTTTTGGAGTAATAACATTTGGAAACGAAGTTGTCATTTATTTTTGTTATTCTTTGTATCATTGTACTCGTATTAGATTTTTCGTGAACGTAATTTCCCAGACAGAACAACCGAGGGTTAAAATATTTTGGATTATTGATTTAAAGAGTAGTATTTTGTTCTCTAGACACAAGCTGGAATTTCTGTTTATCAGTGTGTTTTTAATTATTTCCTCTTTTTGTGTGCTAAATTTGAATGAAATTTGACGAACTTTTGGTTGTGAAAATTTGATTGCAAAATTTCGTGGACAGACAAGCAGACAAGAAAGTGACTTAATAAAAATGTTGTAAAATAAAAATATTTTTTTAATAATTCATAATTTAGGTTAAACAAAATAAAGTTTTTAGCTATTCTTTTTTTTAATGGTTAATAAATGGGGCACGATTTAAACCCTTGGCCTAGGGCGCCATAAATGCTCGGGCCGGCACTGCATATAGCAGTATGTTATCCAGGATAAGGAAACATCACACACGACATAAGGAAAATTCGGAAAAATTTCTAAGAAAAAATATTAAATTTATGCAAATATTTGAACAAAAGTGAGAAATAAACAATGAAATCTTTATTTTTATCTTTTTTTGTCGTTTTCTATAACAAATGATTACTTTTTTTTACAGGTTGTTATATACTAATTTATACGATTTTTATGTTTTTTTATTTAAATTTCGAAAATGTATAACTAACTAAGAGTTTCGCTGAGGGATTCAATAATATTTCATTGTAATATTGAAAAGTAAATGAAATTGTATCATTGTCTGAAAATAATTTCATCAATTTTTTGTCACTTCGAAAAAAAATATTGAGAACATAAATTACAAATGTAAAAAATAAATACTAAATAAAAAAGTTTTAAAAACGTTTTTAAATTGACTAAAAAGAAGAAAATAAAAATTTTTCTCCGGAGGATTGTCAATTTAAAAACGTGGTTTTTAAATTTTTTTTATTTAGTATTTATTTTCTTCTTTTTAGTCAATTTAAAAACGTGCTTAGCTACGGACTCTGGGTGATTTTTTTTTTTTTTTTACCAAATTTGTGTTTTTAATCATTTCCTCTTTTTTGTGTACCAAATTTGAATGAAATCGGACGAACTTTTGAAGTCCTCCTAAAAGGAAAGTCGCTGGGTAGGAGGCCAATACATTTTTGTAACGAAATTTTGTTTTTAATTATTTCCTCTTTTTATGTACTAAATTTGAATGAAATCGGACGAACTTTTGGTTATGAAAATTTGATTACAAAATTTCGCGGGCAGACAAACAGACAAGAAACTTTTCACATCATGATTAAAGTGATAGAATATTGCATTGTCATAGAATATTGCTTGTCGGAAAATAGTCTAAAATTTGATTACAAAATTTCGTTGACAGGCAAACAGACAAGAAAGTGACTTGATAAAAACATTGTAAAAAAGGCAAGCACAAAAAAATTTAAATGGTAAAGTTATCTTTATTCGGTTGCCTATAGTATTTGGTAATACTGGTAAATATCTGGCACTCGCAGTGTTACGTTGAACTTTGTTGAAGTTTGTCTATGATGATGAAGTTTATCTATGATGACTTAAGGCTGGAGTCCATTGTCTATTAGTATTCAATGCACAGATATTTGCTGAAAAAAATTAGCTTAAAAAATTAACAAATTCGACTTTGTAATAATTGCTTTGCTCAATAATTTCCATTGTCTGTGAAATTGAGTAAATTTTTATGCACAAACTTAAATAAAACAAATGTTTGAACATGGTGTCTGTACATATACTCCATTGTCTGCTCGCATAAAGTATGTAAGTAGAATCAAAACAAAGTTTGTTCAATCAAAATTTATAAATCTAATACATACATAATTGTAGAAATTGTAGGTATTTATTCAGTAATTTTTTTTTATAAATTATTAACTTAAAAATTCATTACCAAATCAATGATATGGATGTGGTTTAATATATATATGTGATTTTATTTGTATGTCAACTAATAACTTCGATTATTTACTGCTGGAACTAAAAAAATATAGTTGTTAAATTTACCTCTTTTTGGATTTTTCGAAAATTTGTTCACCATCGAGCACAACGCGTTTTTTATGACATTAAGGACTTTTAGCCATCTCATAACATCTTTAAATATACTATTCAAGAGAAATAAAATTTTTTTTCTTGCAAGTTTTTAACAAATAATTTTGTATGCATATTTTTTTTCAGTATTGTGCCCAGACCCAACCCACTCTAAAAAAAAGTGAAACGTTGTTAAAAAATACAATGAATATTATCATGAAAAATCAAAACAGTCAAAAAAGTTTTGCTCCGCAGTTTGTTTTATATGAGTAGATGTTTTCATTTGCTCGAAATTGAGCAAATTGTCTGTACAGATACGATTAACAATGATACAGACAAATATACAGACAAGAATAAGCAAACATTTTAGAACAAACTAATTTGATGATGATTTATTTCACTATCTGTGTTCTGTTTGTGACGTTTTTGTTCAAAATTTGTGCATAGAACAGATTTTACATCCAACCTTTAGGAAAAAACAGCAACAAAATTGAGAAAGCTTCTGCAGATAACATCTACAAAACTTTTTTTTGTCAAACATCCTGTATATATATTTTTTTCTAATACATTATATTATAATTTACCTACCAATATTGAAATTTTGTTTTCACTTTCCTAAATTTTCTTTAAAAAAATAAAAATAAGTAAAAAACAAAAAATAAAGGAAACAAAATTTGGAATAGCAATAATTTGAAATGAAAAAAAAAAAAGAAATTGAGTGTTTTTTTTTTTTTTTTGAAAATTTTATGATAATAATATTTGTAATAAAATAACATTTTAACATAAAATATAAGGCAAAAGTAAATTCAGCAAGAAAAAAAAATGTAAAAGTGTAATGAAAATAATTTGCCCAAGGTACTTCTTGTTGAAATTTCCTTCTTTTTTTCTTTTGTAAATTGCGAGTACCTATAACGAAACCTTATTATATATTGTTACTAAAGTTTCCAAAAACTAATATAGTTATAATACGTGCTTCGCTAAAATACTAAAAAAAATATATAATATACATATATAAAATAATTAAATTTTATACTTTATTTAAACGCTTTTTTTTTTCAATTTACACAAACTAATTTAATTTCCTTCCTTTAGTAAAATGTTAAAATAATTCTGCTAATAAATTGTTTCAACTCTTAATAATAATAATAATAATAATGCTTTATTTCATTTTATATTCAATTTTACATTCAATCTTACATAATTTCTTAAAAGCTAAAAAAGCTTGGCCTTAGGCCGTCAGCTCGATTGGCTATATTTTCTTTTATTTACCTATCTTAAATTATCTATCCAATTTTTAATTTTTATACTTATTTTTTCCCTATTGTCCTATATTTTATCCATTTATTTCTTTTCTGTTTTCATTTTAAATTTTTAATACTTAACTTTCATTTTCTATTTTTTATTGATTTACATATACTCTAACTATACTATTTTACTATTTCCTCTAACTGCTTTATTTTACGTACTACTTTATCCTCATTTATCAAACTTTTCAACTGTTTAAAAATTAAATTCATCTACCATACTTTTTCGAAATTTTAATGCTGATCCTAAATACAAATACAATTTATTCCAAGAGTGCCCCTCTAAAATACTTAACACTTTTTCTTTTGTCAAATGTTCTTCTCCAAAAAAATTGTTCCTAAATGATCTCAAAATTGGGCACCTTCCTATTAAATGCTCCGTATTTTCTGCCTCATTTAAATTGCACATAGAGCAGTTAATGCTAGACACGTTTTTCCAACATCGTGCGTTCAAATTCAAAAGGCCAGTTCTTGCCATAAACAGTAACCTAATCTTTTCAATTTTATTTCTATCGTGAAAGTAATTTTCCGAAAAAACGTACCCAAGCTCTCTATAAAGATCATGGTGTCTCCCCTCCCGAGCTTTAGTAATCGCGTTATTTTGGATTTCCTCTACGATCTTAGCTTTAAGGCATTTATGTCCTAGCTGCCAGAGACTTCTATCCTCCCCCAAATCGATACTGTTGGCCCTGAACATTGCAGTCCACTCTCCAAACCAATAAATTTTGTGTTTAATAATCTCCTCAGCAGTTATTCGCGCAAATCTGCAAACCGGCAGCTGCAAAACTTTGAGAACATATTTAGTGTGCAGTTCAAGGGAGCTAGGGAATAACTTTGAGAGCCCTGTCTCTAATAATAATGCATAATTCGGTGTGTTATCCGGCAATTTAAATAGTTTTTTTAAAAAAAATTTAGCACCTTTTCCACTGTTCCATACTCTTCATAGCCCCAGGTTTGCGCTGAATAAAAGAGGATTGATCTAGCCACTGCCTCAAAAACTTGGAATTTAGCCGAAGTTGCCACTTGGTTATTTCTTACCAAGCTTCCCCACACTCCATTAACGCTCTGCTTAGCAACTTTGGCTCTTTCTTTAAGATGTTCTTGCATGTTTAATTTTTGAGTTAGCAGAATTTCCACCTCCTGATTCTTATAAAACCATTTTTCTTTTTTATTTTTCCTCCCACCCTTACTACTAAACACCATTACTTTTGTTTTCTCTAAATTAACTGTAAATCCCCAAAGTACACAATAATCCGCTAATTTATTTATCATAAGCTGTAGATCCTGGGCAGTTTCAGCCATTAGTACCACATCATCTGCAAACATAAGTATATTTATGTTTACATTACCTACCATTACTCCTCCCCCTATTACATCCGGCAAATCATTAATATATAAACTAAATAATATTGGGCTCAATATGCATCCTTGTTTTACTCCTAATTTGGTTTCGAAGTAGTCAGATAACGAGTCACCATCCCACACAGCAGAGACAGTTGAAGCATAAATTGCTCGCAACGCATCCACAAGTTTAGCGGGCAGTCCCTGACTCGTCAATTTGAAAAAAAGGGATCTTCTATTTATACCATCGAAGGCGGTCCTAAAATCCACGAAGCAACAGTATAGTTTACGATTATTATTAAATCTAAGCTTGATTATATTTTTCAGTGTAAAAATCTGATCCACAGTACTGTAATTTCTCCTAAACCCAGCCTGATTTTCTTTCAATATATTATATCGCTCCACCCAATCATACAATCTTTTGTATAACAAGCCTACATAAATTTTCTCTACTGCGTTAAGAAACCATATGCCTCTATAAGGGGTTGGACATTTGTCCGCGGGACATTTGTCCGCGGGACATTTGTCCGCGATTTGTTTTTGTATCGCGGACATAAAAATGACATTTGTCCGCGATTCAAAATGTCTTTTGTCCGCCGCGGACAAATGACATTTTCCAAAATGTCATTTGTCCGCGATAAAAATTAATCGCGGACAAATGACATTTTGAAAAATGACATTTGTCCGCTAAAAATCTGAAAAATCAATCGCGGACAAATGACATTTTGCAAAATGACATTTGTCCGCTAAAAAGTTAAAAAATCAATCGCGGACAAATGACATTTTGTAAAATGACATTTGTCCGCTAAAAATTAAAAAAAGCAATCGCGGACAAATGACATTTTGGAAAATGACATATGTCCGCTAAAAATTTGAGGCTAAAGTGCAGATGACGTGAACCAATCAGAATCGGCACAACAAGAGAGGGTGGTGGGGGGCGGCGGGCGGGCGTCAGCCGCAAATCCCACTGACCAACCACCAGTCCACCCGCCCGCCCGCCCGCCCGCCGCCCCCCACCACCCTCTCTTTAAGGGGCAAATCGGGCATATACAAAATGTATGAACAATTTGGGGGGACTCTACCCCTCTTCCCTTTTCCAAGCTTCAGACGATTCTGAGTGGTTCACGTAATCTGCAGTATCTCCAAAATTGAAAAATCAATCGCGGACAAATGACATTTTGCAAAATGACATTTGTCCGCTAAAAAAACTGAAAAATCAATCGCGGACAAATGACATTTTGCAAAATGACATTTGTCCGCTAAAAATTAAAAATTTTAATCGCGGACAAATGACATTTTGCAAAATGACATTTGTCCGCTAAAAATTCGAAAAATTAATCGCGGACAAATGACATTTTGCAAAATGACATTTGTCCGCTAAAGTTAGAAAATTCAATCGCGGACAAATGTCATTTTGCAAAATGTCATTTGTCCGCTAATTTTGGGACATTTGTCCGCGGCGGACAAATGTCATTTTACAATCGCGGACAAATGACATTTTGCAAAATGACATTTGTCCGCGAAGTTTTCCATACAAATTTCATCGCGGACAAATGTCCCGCGGACAAATGTCACGGCGCCCCTCTATAATTGCTCGCCTCATTAACGTCACCCTTTTTGAAAATTGGATATATGGTAGATTCGTTAAAAAGTTCAGGTACGCTATTAGAGGTGAATATTAAATTAAAAACAGATAGCAATTTTGCAGAAAAGTTCTCTGGTGCATTCTTGTAAAATTCTGCAGGAATTCGGTCGTTACCCGGTGCTTTTTTATCTTTCATTCTAGCAAGAACTTTCCTCAATTCGTCCGTAGTAAATGGTTTTTCCGCCTCTTCATCAAAATGAAGGGGCTCTGCAAACAAATGGTCTACTATTTGCATAGGCGGGTTTAGTATCTTTTCAAAGTGGCTTTTTAAATTTTCGAATGAAACTTCAATCAACCTTTCTCTTTTTCCCCGAAACTGATTTGCTATTTCCCAAAATTCTTTTGTATTTTTAACTCTACCAAGTTTTTGCGTCATATTACAATAATATTCTTTCTTTTTTTTTTTGCACAATATTTTATAAGTTTTATTCGCTTCCACATATTTATTCCTACTGTACTCATTTTCTCCTTTTCTTAGTATTTTTAACCATTCAAAAGACATTTCTTTAGCCCTCCAACACTCTTTATCATACCATTTTTGTTTAAAATTTTTACCCTTCTTAATATGACTACTTGACATCACTAATTTAATAAGATTTTGCAGTTGCGCTAAACATTGAGTACTATTTTCTGCCCAAATTCCAACCCTTTTCACTTCCTTTTCTAACTTATCGCAGTATACTTCCTCACATTTTTTAGTCCATGCAAGCGCAGGTAGTAGTTTTGATTTCTTTTTTTCATTAATATTCGTTTCTGTACCTATAATGAGACCTAATGGAAAATGATCAGATAAATTTTGACTAATGACCTTCAAATATTTTACCTTCGAAATTAAATCATAAGAAACAATTGCCAAATCTATAACCGAAGCTCCTCTTGTCCCTAGCCAAGTAAACTCTCCTTCGTGGTCCTCTTTACAACGACCATTTAATACTACTCCTCCACACTCATCCAAAAAGCTTAGGAGTTTCAAGCCATTACTATCTAACTTATTATCTTTCGAATTTTTATTTTGAACTACTTCCGATACATCCAGAAATAAATCATCTGGCAAATTATTTTTTACACCAATACGACAATTAAAATCTCCAATTAGCACAAAGTTCGCCTCATTTATTTCCCTTACAACATTTTTTACCTTCCCAAAATCTACATCCCAGCATTTGCTTTTTACATATACGGGTATAATTGTGACTGTGTTCGAATCTATATTTACCTTAATGACAGTAGTTTCTTCAATATCTTCAAAATTATAATTAATAAGTTCTTACAGCTTCGTCCTTACACCGATTACACTCCCTTCCATTGCCCTTCCATAACGCGACACTCTATATGCAAACTTCCATTTTAATTCAAAATCAGCAAAAAAATTCTTATAGTGTTCTACACTTTCTTCTGTAACAAATGTTTCAACTAACATAAAAATATCATTTTCATTAATAAGATTGAAAAAATGTGGATAAATACGTTTTGTAGCTAAACCTTGTACATTAAATGCTAATATTTTTAAATCTAAAAATTCAATAACTAATTCTTTATTCTGTAATTCTAATACCTCTAAATTAATTCTACTTTTTTTTCTTACAGTTTAATTTTAGTCAATTATTTCTATTTTTTTTTAAGTTGTCTTTTATTTCACCAATAACATTTGTTGCATCAAGTTGTAGTATTTTGTTCAGTTTTGCCATATCATTTCCATTTCTATTTACCAAATCTAGATTATTATTGGTACTGAACTCCTCATTGTTAAGGTAAATCTTGAATCCTTTATGTTCCACTTTTATATTCGGAATGTTCATATCATTAATTTTAATTTTCAATCTTACCAAAAAGTTTCGTTTGGTTCTATCCATCAGCGAATAATCTTTATGTATCACTACACCAATTTTTTTTAGATCAACATTAGTTTTTAATATCCTATGCACATCATGAGCTCTAATAAATGTTGCAATGATTGTCTGTTCTTTACTTGGATTTGCTGCTTCTGGTTTCCCTGTTCTCCATGCATTAGCGATTAATATATTTTGATCCTGTTCCAGCACTTTCACACAAAAATCTGTCACTATCTCTACAGGACTTTTTGTAGATCTCGTCAAGCCCTTAAATACCAAATTGTTTACCCTGTTTCTGTCCTCAAACCGTTGCAACTTGTTTTCCAGTTCGCACCCCTCCGCCCTAGATTTTTTTAACTCTTCTTTTATATTTTCGTAATCTTTTTCCAACTTGTTATATTGCTCATTGATCAGTTTCATATCATCCTTTATAATTTGAATGTCTGCTTTTGTCGCCACGTTAGCCAGTTTAATATCTAGTTCTGCATTTAATTGGTCTAGTGTTAAGTTTCCCGACATACTTTTTTTTGGTTTTCTGCCTTCTAAATCTTCAATAATTATTTCAGTGGAAGAGTTTGGGCTTCGATTTCTCTTTAATGGAGTAGAACAACCTTGAAAAGCATTCATTCAAAATTTGTAGATTAAATAACCACAATTAATTTAATATCAGCTGCTAATAAATTATTTTGATCAAAAAACAAGCAAAAAAAATAATTTGATTTTTTTTTCTCTATTCTTTTGTTAATACTTATTTCTCCTCATACGAATCCGCAGTGACCTTCAATTGAAATTGATATTGTGTTTCAATTCTTGGTTATGTTGTAGCACTAATTATTTTAAAGAAAGAATTAATTTTTGTTCGAACTACCAGAGACTATTATGCAGTAGCTGGATTGTAATTAATTTTTATTTTTAATTATTTATTATTTTTTTAATTTAAATACTATTTTTTTTATATTTTTTTTATAAAAAGAAATAAATAAGATTTTTATCAATATTTTACAACCTTTCACTTGGAGCAGTGTTGCCAATCTCCTGTTTCAACTCTTTTTGTTCGAATTATGACGAAATAAAAAAATTTCATATACATATACAATCATTTGTGTTTTGGCTTCTGATTAGTTACAAGTATTGATTTACTTCAGTTTTTATAGTCCATCCTGTTGTAACTTGTAACTATACTATATAACTGTCCTATTAAATTATATATTTCGGAAGTGGTATAAATATTATTTAATTGACTTTTATTTTATTTTTTCTACAGTTTTTCTTGGAAATTTAAAAATCATCCTTACTTTTTTATTTCCATGAGCTCAAAAATATATCGTTAATATTTACTTCATGATATCAACATTATACACAAAGTTTTGAAATTATTTTTCAGAATCACTATTTTGAAACTTTATTTTCCTTTTTCTTGAATCAGGTATTGGCGGTTATTGCCCATCATTATAATTATATAATACACAAAAATAACAAGATTACCATATTATACCGTAGAAACAAAAATGTTCAGATTACCAGATAACACAAAATTACAAAAAAAAAAACCCAAAACGAATACACAGAGACCAGATTTTAAGAAAAAACAAAACAAAAATTTTAAATTTAAAAGTAACGTTTAACATTAAAAGTATATGAAAAATTATTTTTTTAATAGAAAAAACTAGAAAAATTTTATAAAATAAATATTGGAAAATATTAGATGGTAATATTTTGAATTTTCGTATCAAAATAATTGCCTTATACATCAATTTCTAACAAAACAAATTTAAACGCATATAAACTTAGCTAACATATTTTTTTTTCCTCTATACTTGATGTAATAATCACTATGAAATTTATCATTTAACATTCTGCATAAATCAATTTCAAGAAAAACTTTCGTCGTTTTCTTTTCTTTTTTTTTGATAAAAAAAGTTTTGCTTTCTTGTTAAATGCATGACTGTGGAATTATATAAATTGCATGTATGCATAAAACCAAAAAAATTTAAGAAAAAAAAAAACAAAATTAAGGAAATATTTTAGCTTTTATTTATTTTATGTTTGCGCAGAAAGATTTTCATCATGCCAAAAACTTCGTAATAGGTTTTAAGGAAATCAGGCAAATAATGATTTCGTTACAAAAGTTTTTTAAAGACTTATTTCAGAAATTTTTTATAAATATTTTTATAAAGATAAAAAAAAAAAAAAACTAAGAAAATATAATAATTTTTTGGATAAAATTATATTTCCTTTTTCTAAAGGATTTAATAAAAAAAAAAAACTTAAAACAAACAATTCAAGGGAAATTTTATTTTATTTGTTTTTCTAAAATGATAAAAGTTTTCTTAAGATTAAAAAATAATTCATAACAAAATATTTGCTCGAATTTTTCAAAATAAAGTTATACACATCTGGCAAGTCGGTTTTTATATTTTTGATATATAAATTATTTGATGTGCAAAGTTAAACAAACGATACAATTGAATAAATTTCAATAATTAAATAATGTGTTTGCATTTTGAAAAAAAAAAAAAAAAAAACTGTACTTATTTTCTGGAATTAAAATTGCAGTTTACATTGTTATATATAATTCCAAGAGAAGTGCAGAATTTACTTGATAGATAAATAAAACTGAGAGAAAAAGTAATTCTTTGAATTTTTATTCACTTTATTTTTTATTTTTTTTTTTTTTTTTAATTAACTTAATTTTGATAACTTTAAAATAAATCATAAAATAAAATCATTGACGTCTTTGTTATCAAGACTATGCTTTAGGGTGCCACTTATTTTTAATGATTAATTTTTTTGGGAGTGCCGGGCGGAATTTTGTTCTTTTATATCTAAAAACGATCCCCACAAATAATTTAGCTCAATTCGATACCATTAAAACGACCCGCTTGGCGGTTAAGTTTTCTAGAATTCTACAAGGTTTTTTCATTCATTTGAGCGTTACACAGTGTCATAAAATTACTCTTTATTTAAGTGTTTGGATATAATATCAAATAAGATTTTAAAATTATTACAATACTATATTTGTAAATATAAAGTCCTAAAACTAATTATTTTTAAAGTTTGAATTTCCGGGCTGAAACATTCCTCCAAGACTTCTCTGGTTGACTGAGATATTGCTTCTTTTTTCATATAAGCAAGTTTTCTGTAATACACTTTTGACGCTGTTTGAGTAAAAAAAATTTATCTTCTTGAATTGTGATTATTTCGAATGCACCTTGAGGTGCACTTTTATTAAAATATAGTTTGAATTCACGCATTTTATAAATAGAACATCACCATATTGTGGCAATTTTCTGCCTGTTATATGAGTATGATGTTTGGATTGTCCTACTAGAAATATTTCTTTACAAATTACAAAAATAATTTAAAAAATCGAAAAATCATTATTCTGGACTCGCTAAACTTCATAAATTATTTGTTTTTTGTTCAAAAAATTTTCTATTAGCAGAACCTACGAGTACTACAACATTTTTTCAAAATTTCAGGTGCAAAAATTAATGGTGCAACACTATACAAAAGCATGTTAAGCGAGACGGGTTAACAATGTTAGTTTGAGCTAATATTTGGTAGGGACTACTTTTAAGTCAATTGGAACAAAATTTCGCCCGGCACTCATCAAAATATGAATTTGTATATAAATCAGTGGCACCCTACTATGCTTATAATTTTTTCCATATTTGTAACGAACTGATTTTTCATTGAAATTAAAAAGAATTATGTATTGAAAAAAATTTGGATTTCAATTATTTTTAATTTTTAAGTTAACTTAGAATCGGACTTTTAACATTTTAACTTCAACTAAAAACTTTCAATATTTTTGCAAAGGTAGAAAATTCGTAATAAGAAATTTTTTTTCTACAGTCGTCGAAATAATTTCATTGTTGAATTTTGACGATGAATTATATCTATAGCTTTATCATCTAGTATAAATTAATTGGAAAAAGGAATTATTTTGAAACTAGTAACATTCAAAAATTAAATTAATATGAGAAGAACAAATAGAATATTTTAAATTTTTACTAATTCAATTGTGGATTTGATTGAGATATTGTATCTTTTTTTTTTATTTATTATTTTAAAGACAAGGTAGTCAGTTTAACAGTAAATGTTTAAAATAATTTATTCATTAGGCCTTTATTTTTCGTACATTAAACATTTTTTGCTAAACATAAGAAGTGGTTTTACGTTTTTCCAATTTACAACAACTCTAAGGTTAATGCAATTAAATAGATTGAACTGAAAATATGTGTTATGAAAATTTCAATGATTAAATACATTGTATTTTTTTAAACTTATACCTCGAGCATATAGTCTTATTTCAAATAATGAAGAATTATTACATAAATTTGAGCTAATTATTCATTATTTTTGTTATTATCAAAATAGTTTTTAGCAGCAGTTCTCACATAAATTTTGTTTTCCATTGAACGATTTTTATTTCTTTTTTGAAAAAATTATCTGTTAGACACCTTGATAATAATATTAACAATATTTCTTTCAATATTGAAATAAGTTTTGAAAATAATTGAAATATGAAAATGTATTTATTGTGCATTATGTACCTACCTACCTATATGTTTGTTTAACAATACTACAACTACACACATCAAAATTTAATTAAAAATTGCTTAACTATTATATACCAGTTTTTAATCATACTTTTTTGATAATTTTCTTTCACATAAAATTTGATTACTATTATACTCAAAGCAATATTAATGCTTTGCTCTCAGGAAAATAATCATAAGAACTAAATAAAAAGCATAAAAAAAAAGTTTTTAAGAATCACGTTTTTAACCATCGACTAAAAAGGAAAAAAATATTTTTTCTTTTGGTATAATTTGGATGTGTTGAATTCGATTCTTGTCTAAGTGTTAAAGACGCGGTGGACTGCATAATACACTGCGTCATAGAGAAAGAATGAACATAATATGTATCTAAAAATAATTATAATATTTGATGCCTAAAAACATGGGATCTTCATATTAAATGTCTTAATATCGCAAAATGTATTTTTGTTAAATCACTGTTTTCACTATCAAAGTAACAAGTTTTAATTTATCGATCTGTTGAATATCAAAATTTGCTCAATCTAAAAAAAATTCATAGCCCAGATACAAGTTACTTTGATCAAACTAAGTTGATCAGTATCCTAATCAACTTTGATCCAAGTTGACTTTGACACCCTGGTAACACGATAAAAAACAAGTCCAAGTCGATTTGGACAAAATAGAGTTGGATCGTGAGAACCTAGCTTAATTATTCTTTTGCAAAATCCAATTTTTTACGAAATGCCTTTTAATATTTGCGTAATAAATTTTTTTGCATTTACATACATTGCGCAAAAAATTCTTCTTTTTAGACTGTTACTATAGATGATTTCACAGTTGACATAAAAACCTATATTAGACAATAATTATGGAAAAAAGTTTTTTTAAATTGAATTTAAAATTTTCGGCTCAGAAACATAAAATTTTTAACTTTTTTTTTGGTTTTTGTTACGATTCAACATTTCTAAGTACATATATAAATTAAAGAATGGTCATAACGATGCAAAAAAAAAAATTGCATATCATTCATAAGCATAGCAGTCATATTATCTAGTCAGTAAATTTTCAATTGAATTTCAGAAAAATTAAAATTTGGTGAATTAGAGAAACGAATATTCAACAAAAAAAATTTGATAACATTTTGTTTTTGTTGCAAATGAGAATAAAAAATAGAATACTCAAAGGATTTTCTTTAATCTCAAACAAAAATTTTATTCAAACAATGATAAAATATTAGAAATGAAAAGTTTTTTGTTTTTTTTGTTTTAGTTTTTATTATTATCATTATATACATATATGAATTTTCTACTCATACAAATATAAAACATTTTAATTTTTACAATATTATATTATTATATACATATGTACAAACAAATATATTATATATGTATATATATATTATATAATATACTTATATTCATGTACATTAGGGTGCCACTTATTTATATACAAAAAAAAAATTCATATTTTGATGAGTGCCGGGCGAAATTTTGTTGCAATGGACCTAAAAGTAGTCCCTACACAGAAAAAAATTTGCTCGTACTAATAACTAAATAATTCGTTAAAATCAACGAAAAATTCGTTATTTTGGCTACAACGAACATTTCGTTGAAAAAAGCTCGTAGTTCGTTAAAAAAGTTCGTTATACCCCAAAACCAAAAACCTTTCAAATTCTTCAGCAAAAACACCGCAAATACGAAAGAAAAATTTTACTAGACTAAATTTTATTTTTATTTATATAATTTTTTATTTATTTCTTTTTTATTTTTTATTTTAATTTTTTTTTATTTTTTTTTTTATTTTTTTTTTTATTTATTTATTTATTTATTTTTTTTTTTTAATTTTTTTTTTTATTTATTTTTTTTATTTATTAATTTTTTTTATTTATGTTTCTATTTTTATTATTTATTTTATAAATTTTTTTATTTAATTTTTTTTTAATAATTTTTTTTATGCCCGCTTGTGGCTTCGAACCACTGTCCTAAACATTGCAATCCATCAACTCTGCCACTGAGCTATGAACTAAATTTACGGCAATGTGTAAAATGGAAAATATAAGTTCTGTATGG
Source organism: Hybos culiciformis (assembly GCA_964007475.1). NCBI lineage: Eukaryota > Metazoa > Arthropoda > Insecta > Diptera > Hybotidae > Hybos > Hybos culiciformis. Next base: position 69,174,763 of record OZ023273.1, on the reverse strand, counting down.
ATTGAAATTTTTGTTTCCCGTATTTAACGATAACGAACTTTTTTAACGACTACTAAAAATGAAAAAAAAGGTTCGTAATAGAAAATAAACGAAATTTACGTTACAAAAACGTATTTATTCATTATTTTTCGTTATCTTAACGAGAATGTCATTAACGAACTTTTTTGACGTAATGAGTACGAGCAAATTTTTTTCTGTGTACCAAATATTAGCTCAATCTAACATTATTAACCCGTTCCGCTTAACATGCTTTTGTTAGTGTTGCACTATTGATTTTTACACCTGAAATTTCGAAAAATTGTCGTAGGTTCTGCTATTAGAAAATTTTTCGACCAAAAAACAAATAATTAATGAAGTTTAGCGAGGCCAGAATAATGATTTTTCGATTTTTTAAATTATTTTTAAAATTCGTAAAGAAATATTTCTAGTCGTACAACAGGCAGAAAATTGCCATAGTATGGTGATGTTCTATTTATAAAATGCGTGAATTCAAACTTTATTTTAATAAAAGTGCAACTCAAGTTGCATTCGAAATAATACCATTCAAGAAGATAAAAATTTTTCACTGAGAAGTCTTGGAGCAACGTTTCAGACCGGAAATTTAAACTTTAAAAAATAATTAGTTTTAGGACTTTGCATTTACAAATATAGTATTGTAAAAATTATATCCAAAACCTTATTTGATATTATATCCAAAAACTTAAATTAAGTAAAGAGTAATTTTATGACACTGTGTAACGCTCAAATGTATGAAAAACCTATTATAATTCTAGTAAAATATATGAAAACTCAACCGCCAAGCGGGTCGTTTTAATGGTATCCAATTGAGTTAATTTTTTGTGGGGATGGTTTTTAGATATAATATAACAAAATTCCACCCGGCAATCCCAAAAAAATTAATCTTCAAAAATAAGTGGCACCCTAATGTACATATATTCGATCTTAAAAGGGTACACATTTACATACATAATTATGTATATTGTGTATATAAAAAAAAGAAAAGTACACAATAATAAACATAAAATTTATTTTTTTCGCATCGTTTTTCTGAACCATTTATGGTTAGCTATTTAACATAAAAAAAAAATTATCAGAATTTTTTTTTTTATTTCTGTTGTACCTAACGTGAAAATTTATTAACAGGGTTGCCATTTTCTATGCGGATATGTATAAATTAAATTTCAATAATCACGTTAATTTTTTTTTTTTTTTGTTTTGAAAAGTCAATACATAATTAATTATATAAAAAAAAATAAAAAAATTTGGTTTTTCTTTCATTAGATTTATCAATTTGTATTTTTAGTTTCTTATAAATATTATGTGAACATATGCTGCTCTGCATTACTGGTTTCGAAAATATAATCAAACATAGCTAGATGTCACATTATTATTAACGATTCATATAACAAAGGAAATATTAATATCACAGAGACATTAATATGATATTAACTTAATTTTCATTCATTTAAATATTTCCGAAAAATGAATATTAAAGTGGCACAAAATATATACTTTTGCAAATATCTTAAGTGTTCTTAAAATATCTGCATGAGTTTTTTCTTTTTTCTTTTTATTTTTTAATATATATATATATAGGATAATACTATGTGTAGGTATACAATTAAGTCTCTATCCAATACGAAATTTTTTGTACAAAAATGATTTTAAATTTAATATTTTTTTTTTTATAACTTTTAACATCATTTTTCTTAATGCCATAAAAAAATATAGATTAATAGTGTCTCATAAAAAGTACATAAACTTTTGGACGATTTTGTTTTTTTGATAATCAATCTCTATCCAAATACGTTCTCAGCCCCTCTAATCAATATCCGATGCATCTACCCAATGTTCTAATTTTCATCAGAACCAATTAAAAGTTTTACAAAATTTAACACATAGAAAGCATTCTTGGCTGGTTCGGAAGTCGGACCTTCTTACTCCCAAACCTAGAATATCAGCCATTTATCTTGCAAATATTTTGAGCTTCAAAAGATTGAAATCGATTTAATGGAAACACGATGGGTCATTTTCTCTAAACAGCGATTTTCTATGTCCTTCTCAAAAATAACACATATAAGCTTGTATAAAAATTAAACGAATGCAACAATATTTCAATTACATGTCATTTTGTCTAGATCGCTTGAAAAAAATTAATTTTTATCAATATGGACCACTTAGAATTTATTATTTATCTAGTAAATATCATTTCCCTGTGTGTCCCTACCTCAAAAACTACACAAACTAGCTTCTAAAAGTGAAGTAAAAAACAATATATTTTGGATATTTGGAATTGAAATTATTAATTACTGTCATATAAACCTAAAAAATTAACAATTGATGAAATACCATCATTTGTGTTTTTCTTAGAAAACATTTAAAATTGTCCTATGGTTTTCAAATAGTGCTGTTTAGAGAAAATGACCATATACAGTCCGTTAATATTTTTTGATAGAAAACAAGTGAAAAACTTAAAACATATTTCATTACAAAGTTCTCATTAAAACGAACTTCAAGATGACTCAGATGACTCACTCCAAAATTGGCTTGAATTCCTAGTTATTTCGTAGTTTCACGTTTTTATCTTGGAAATTCAATTATTGATAATAGTTTTTTAATTTCAAAAGCTAGTTAACTTAAAAATTCAGTTCTCAAAATCTATAGGTTTCTGGTAAAAATTTACAAACTATTTTTCGAAAATATAGAATGTATCTCAAATCATAATACCCCAGTTATTTTGTTGAACAAGATTACAATAATTAAAATTTTAATCTAGAATAGAGTTTTATTAAAATATAGTTTCAGGCAAATTTCAAGATTATTTAAATCTAGTTTGTGCAATTATTATCTATTTTTAATTGCTATATTTCAATTATTGATATCAGATTTCAGTTTGATTAGTTAGGCTTAATAAACTAGATCAATCGCAAATTAACAGAAGATCTAGCCTTGCTACCTAGGAATCCAATAGGAACCTAGTTTAGTATTTTAAACTAAAATCTATGTAAATTTTAGAAGCTAGATTTGAAACAATCTCCTAATGGCTACAAATCTAGTTGCTCATTCTAGTTTTATGTAGTTTTATACCAAATTCGGTTTGACGCATTCTAATAATTTATGAATTCAAGCTTTATATTTCTTCCACAGAGTTTTTAATATTTTCAATATTCAATATTTTCAACATTTTCATAAAAATTTAGTTTTTCTTTTTGAATTATATTTGTTATGGAAATATTATATATAGCATTATTGTTAATATTTTGTATAAAGAAAATAAAAAACAAACATTTTATTTTTAGATATCAATAAATTATTCTCAATGTATTTATATTATTGTTTTTAAAAGATAATCCAAACATAATTTGGGAAAAATCTCTGCAAAAAAAAAACAACATAAAACATGCATTTAAGATTTTTAAGCCTAGTTCGAAGTAATTAGTTTATAATTATTATTGGCAAAAATTGATTTATATAAGATTGAACTGTATAATAAAAATTAACAATTCTTTTAAAGTACTTTATTAAGATTTAGGAAACTAAAGAAATTTTGAAATTATTTATACATATTGAAAAAAATTAATGTCACGTCTACGGTTCATAATGCAACTTTTAAAAATGTAAAAATATTATATACATACATACACAGAAACTAATTTAGAATTACATTATTCAATTGTATAACATTTTTAAAACTTATTCATTATATTCCCGTCGTATATAGACCATGTGCATATAGTTTTAATTCTGGGTGCAGATGAAATAGTGTGTTTAATTTATATAAAAGTGTATATAATAATAGTATAATAAATCTTGGGGAGATAAATATATATGTATGTTCAACTATTTTTATTTTTTTTTTATATTCAGATTAAATTTTCTTTTTTATATAACTATATAATAGTTATTAAACAAACTTTATTATTTTTCTAGTTTTGTTTAAAAACTTAACCATTTATTTAAAAAAATAATATGTTTTTTTTTTTTTTAAAGAAAAACTAATGAGTTTTCTTTCAAAGTTTTCCACTAATGGAAAAAGTTTATTTTTTTTTTTAAGTTTTTCTTGTTTTTTTTTCTTGTTGCTTAAATCCTATTTAATTAGTATATTGCTTAAATGTAAATATATAGTCGTTATAATGGTCATTCGAAAAAAAAAACACTTTTAATTAAAAACCACTTTATACTATTATTATAATATAGTCTCACATAGTATGTACAGTATATTTAGTATTGTAATTATTACACTTTGAATTTTATTCTGTACTACTACCGTGATTTTTATGAGTTATCTAAATTTTTGTGAATTAAAATAATTTGTTAATTTTTAATTTGAAAAATGTTTGCAACTTTTAAATAAAGTATATATGAAAATGAGAATTAATTTGTTATAAAGTAATTTTTAAGAATATTAATTCAGTACGATTTTAATTTTATTTATAACATATATAGTTTTGAACAATTTGTTTTAGCATAAACTTTTGTATGTAAAAAAAAAATTAAAGTGAAACTTTTTAGCTTTTCTTTTGGCAGGAACGTTGTTGCCAAAAAAATACGCATTTTAATAAATTATAGATGTTACGCGCGAAATGCGTAATCCTATATTAAAAAAAATCTAAAGCGACCCGAATTTCGTAAATAACTATTTTTATGCCACTTGTATAAGCATAATGTACAGTTGTACAGTTCTATTTGCGCCCTTTTACTGTTGTATATAGATCAATGTTGACATTGTACCGATTTATTTAAAAAAAAAATTTTCTTTATAATTAACTTTAGAATAAAATATTAAATAATTATATAGGGATGTATGTATATTTTGTTGTATTCGGTTTTTGTTTTTTCGTTTAACCATATTCTCCAATATTTACATTGATTTATAAAAAAAATAATATAATTTTATTAATGAATAAAATAGCATTAATTTTAAATAAAACATATGGACTGTAAAATTACCGTCATACAAATATATAGAATAGATTAGTTCTCTATATCACAGAAAAAAATTTGCTCGTACTAATAACTAAATAATTCGTTAAAATCAACGAAAAATTCGTTATTTTGGCTACAACGAACATTTCGTTGAAAAAAGCTCGTAGTTCGTTAAAAAAGTTCGTTATACCCCAAAACCAAAAACCTTTCAAATTCTTCAGCAAAAACACCGCAAATACGAAAGCAAAATTTTACTAGACTAAATTTTTTTTTATTATTTATTTAATTTTTTATTTATTTCTTTTTTATTTTTTATTTTAAATTTTTTTTTATTTTTTTTTTATTTTTTTTTATTTATTTATTTATTTTTTTTTTTTTTAATTTTTTTTATTTTTTTTTATTTTTTTTTATTTTTTTTTATTTTTTTTTTTATTTTTTTTTTATTTTTTTTTAATTATTTTTTTTTTTATTTATTTTTTTTATTTATTAATTTTTTTTATTTATGTTTCTATTTTTTTTATTTATTTTTTAAATTTTTTTATTTAATTTTTTTTATGCCCGCTTGTGGCTTCGAACCACTGTCCTAAACATTGCAATCCATCAACTCTGCCACTGAGCTATGAACTAAATTTACGGCAATGTGTAAAATGGAAAATATAAGTTCTGCATGGATTGAAATTTTTGTTTCCCGTATTTAACGATAACGAACTTTTTTAACGAGTACTAAAAATGAAAAAAATGTTCGTAATAAGAAAATAAACGAAATTTACGTTACAAAAACGTAATTATTCATTATTTTTCGTTATCTTAACGAGAATGTCATTAACGAACTTTTTTGACGTAATGAGTACGAGCAAATTTTTTTCTGTGATATAAATATTTATATATCCATAAAAGTTATACGTGCAATTGACCTACTTGTAATTTTATATAAATATAGATTTAAAATTTTAACAAAAATGTGAGTTTGAATTTATGAAAACAAAAAAAAAATTCCAAAACAAAGGTACACACGCCATATAATAAGCTAAATATTAATCTGATCCTGCTTATTGAAAATTAATAAAAATAAAATTAAGTATATTATGAGTCATGACATTGCATTGGTTTTATGTCAAGTTATTTTAGTTGAAGTTATAATTTTAATTTTACGATAGTTAAAAGTTAGCTTATACAAAATCTGAAATGTTTATTATATATATATACATAGTTTTCGGAAGGTAATGAATGCATTTACCCTTTCCTGGTTTTCAAAATAAATAATTATACCTTGCTTATTCGTACAAAAGTAATAAAGCTCGACCAAGAATAAAATTTATTATTATTCTATTAGATTTGTTTTTATTTTCTAAATAATATTTTGTAAAGCTAAAATTGAGTAAAACTAAATCTCTATCAAGTTACTTAAATTATACTTTAAATGTTAATAAGGCAAATTTAATGATATATTTATGTGGTCTGCCATAGATTTGTATATATAATGCAGGTTTTTTAATTTTTGGTCTGATGTAGGTATATTTTTATATTATTATTGATCTGGATCTTAAATTACAATTTTATTGAAATTAAAAGTACCGTATTTCCTTTTTTGTCTATTATATGTATTGATCTTAAGTAGGTATATTTGAATTAAATTTATCAACATCGAACCAAAAAAAAATGTATGTAATTAATTTATTTACTTCTAAATTAGGATTATTCAAATTAGTACACAAAATTTCCAAAATAAATGAATATTTTCCCTTATTTCATTTGTTATATAACACATTTTATATCTTATAATATATACAACATTATTTATGTAGTTTTAGTTGTTATTACTAATTTTTCAGGACCAACATAAAATTAGCTTTTCATTATTATTCTGCTGGTTTTACAATCTAAAAACATGGTGTATCTTAGTCAGGTATAATATTATAATATCAGGTATATGCGTATATAACTATAACATTTATTATTATGATTCCTGTGTTGTTTTTATGATATACACTAAGCCATTTAATTAACATATTTTTTGTTGTGTAATTTAGGAAAAATCCAAGTAGACCATTCTTGTTCCAGAGAAGAAACAAAAAAAAAATTATTTATAAAGATTTTTTTCTCTCTAGTTATAGGTATATACGGTATTAGGATTTTTAAAAGTATTGTCGTTAACGCCACATAAATTAAATTTAATATTTTTTTGGGACAAACATAATACATAGTATTTGGTAACATATCAATCCCCTTCTTTTTTTTTTCGTCAAGCTACCCATTTTATTAACATTTTCAGAATAGCAATATTAATAACTATAAATATTTTGTTTAAGATCTGATTAAACTTATTTTAATATTGTTATTCATTAATTTATGTATTATTATGTTTTTTTTATGATTTGATTATATACTTTATGTATATATCGTTTGTGTATAATTTTTATTTACATATGTTTTTGTCTCGTGAAATTAAAAAATCCGAAATATTATTTGAAGGTCTTTTAAAAAATATGTTAATATTGATCCAACGGCCACATTTCCTGCCCTTCTTGTTAAACGGATTAGAAGTGCTTGTTGCCTTGATTCCCAATCCTCACAGTTTTTTAAAGCGCTTTAAAGTAGTTTAATAAAACGTTACTTTGATTTATATTCTGTATTTTTTAAATATTTCGCAATGAAAATAAATATAATATAAAATAATACCTCTGAACTAACCAGAATTGTTTTTTAAATAGAAAACAAAGACAATGAACAAAAAGTGATTAAAAAGAGAATGAGATAAAACTGCAAATTGTTTTTAAAAAGAAAATGTATTAAAAAGATGTGAGTTAAATATAAATTATTAAAAAAAAAGAAAAAATGGAATCTTCTTGAATTGTTAATTTAACTTTAAAATAAAATTTTTTTTTATGATATTTCCAGTGTAACCCCTTGAACATATTATGTACAAAAATATTTAAACAAATATAATAATGCAATTTCATTAAATTAATTAATAAAGGATTTTATAAATATCAATTAAAAAATTAATGATTAATACAATATCAATTTTTAATTTTAATTGTTGAAAAAAAAAAAAATTAAATTCATATATTATAATTTATAATAAATGTTCAATTAATATTTATTTGGATTATACAAAAAATATGTTCTGTAGGCGTATGAAGTTTTAATAGAAAATATAGAACTCTTTAAAGAATTTTTTAAGCTATTTGCTGCAAGGAAAGGTTATCATATTCTACCATTACTATCAACTTAGTTTTTTAAAATTTAAGTCAAATCAGCAGCAACCAATGGACTAAATTCAAGTGTATTGTGTTTTAACTTGTAAAATATATTGAAATCAACTGCAATAAGTTATTTGTAATAATTATTCTTAAATCAGCTGTAGAAATAATTATTTGAATTTTTTGTTTTATACTGTTTTCGGAAATAATTAAATAAAACAAAATATATGATTTTGTTTTTATTTGAATTTTATTTATCTATCTACCACCATTATCGAGCCAAAATTGGCTAGAACCTAGTACATAAAACTAGAATAAGCAGCTAGATTTGTTGCCACTAGGTCGAGATAGTTTAAATTGAAATCTAGCTTCCAAAATTTACCTAGATTTCAATTAAAACACAAAATTAGATTACTAATGGAATCCTAGGTGACAAAGCTATAAATATTCCTTTAATTTACGATTGATCTAGTTTATATTAAACCTAACTAATCAAAGTGAAATCTAGATCAATAATTGAAATTTAGCAAGAGGAAACTGATCGAACTGAAATCTAGTATTAATAATTGAAATCTATCAAACAAAAAAAAGATAATAATTGCAGAAACTAGATTTTAATAATTCTTGAAATTTGCCTTAAACTATAATCCTAGATTTAAATTTTCATTTGTATTCTAATCTAGTTCACCAAAATTTTAGTTTTAGTTTAGAGAGTATGTTAAAAAATATATATAAATTTGACGTTAACATTGTAAAAATAAATTTCAAAAGAAATTTAGATTTTTATCAAGATCAAAGCATAAAATAGGGAACGTTATGTTATAGTTCTTTAACTTACTCTTTTTTTTTTTTTTTTAATTTTAATAAAATTTCAAAAAACAATTGTCCAGAAAATCAGCATTACTAAAACATTAAGTTAAAAATTTTAATGCGCATGTCTTCGGTAAGTTGTATTTACATTCGCAAATTTAGCTCGGTAAATGGTCCATTACATGCATCAATACACATGCAATTATAGAGGAATGTAAATTGTATTTACATTTCCCTGTGATGTAAATTGTATTTACATTGCTCTATATTGTATTTACATTTACATTCTTCTTTGAACTGCATAATACTATAAACAAAAATAATATCACTCACACTCACAATATTTCAATACAGACAAATACCAAAAAAAAAAAAAAATTGCAAATGTATACCTCTCACATGCATCATATCAATGTCAAACAAAGCTTAGTTTATAATGCTAAAATCTAAATTTTCCCTCTGAGCTAATCTATATTTTCCCTCTGAGCAAACAAAAAAAAAAAAAGAACCAATAAAAAAATACGCGGCTATTTTTTTTTTTTTTTTAAAAAGCGGCCAGTCGATCAGTCGATGAATTTTCTTAACATGTGTTTCAATCTACTATTTTTAAACGATCTTCGAACCTCTACTACTAAATTTTCAAACGAGTGTGGTTGGATTTTAGTACAAAAATTTAAACCACACTTCAAAAATTGCACTTATTTTTATTCAAAAAAACAAAAAGAATAAAAATAGAACAATGGTAACCCTGAAAATATCTTTGTTGTCATTATAAAGTTTGCTGTGATTCTCAAATGTCAAGTAAGAATTTTTTTTTTCTTTTATCAACAAACGAGGAAAATGGCAGCAACAAGGAGATTATTTATTGTAAATATAAATTATAATTATATAATTATTATTTGATTTTATTTTTAATTATATAAAAAATAATTATAAAATTATTATTATTTTTTTTAATAATTAAAAATAAAATTAAATAAAATTTAAGAAGACCATTAGTTCCTAAAATAATAAAAAAAATTAGTAATTTTTCTAAAAAAAAATTATTCGATTTTTTTTTTTGCAAAAAAGAAAATGAATAATTTTTTTTTGGAAAAATTACTAATTTTTTTTTTAATATTTTAGGAATCTTCCGGTTTGAAATCATTTCGATAAATAAATAAACTTACTTATTAAATTTTATTTCCTTGCTTCATTTTGAACTTTTTTGTTTATTTTTTTCATTATAAATGTATTGTTTTCAACTCCCTCTCACATGCACATTAAAGCAGTATACAATACATGTTAATCAAATTTGTTATACAGCTCGTTTTGTATACACACAAACATATAGACACTCGTCAATATTATATCACTCGACCTTCGGTCTCGTGATATAAACATGACTCGTGTCTATGTGTTTGTGTATATACATAACTCGTATATACATGTGTATATACATAACAAATTTTCTTAACATGTATTGTAATCTACTATTACAAATATATACGAATTTAAACATTAGAACACGAGGAAAAAAATTTGAAATTAAATAAATAAGGATTATGATATTATGACTATTTCATTTTATTCTTATTAAATTTTTTTTTGTCTAAAAATTTTAAAACTTGAACTAAAACTAAAATAGGTAGGTACATTGAAGAAATTTTTCTATCGATCTGTTTCCAAAGTAAAAATAGAAATATATGGTGTTTTAATTAAAAATAAAATTTTTTAAAGAAAATTCTTCTTTCTTTTTTTTTTTTTTAAAGCAAAACAGTTTTCGTTTCTTGCTATATTTTAATTTAATTTTGAATTTTTTTTTTTCTTTCCTCTTTTAAAGAATTTTCCATTTATATTTCATTCTTTATGCTTTCGAAGGAAAATTTTAATATTTGCTTAAACTTTCTCTATCGCACAAGTTTTCACATTTTTCCATTAGAAAATATTTACAAATCTCAATTAAAAGAAAGTTAACGATTCACCCGAAGCAATTTTGCAATTAATGTTTTCACAGATAGAGTTTCAAAATATACATAGAATGTATTTAGTTGTTTTAGTAGAGTTTTCCACCAAATACGCGTATATATAATCATTACATGTATATATTTACATAGTTAAGAAGATCCTACATTTTTAATAATGGGAAATTCAAATTTCATAGATAGTGCAGCAATTTTGTTGACGGTACTGAATTAATTTTTTTTTTTTTACTTTATTAAACTTTTTTAACATAATAAATAAAAAGTTAATCTTAATTTTAATTCTTCCTATGTTTTAATGAATTTGTACCCGTATAAGATGACTTGCAAAGGTATATTTTTTATTAAATAGTGCAAAAGGAGAAACTTCTTTTCTCAGCTTTTATTTGTTAATATTTAATATATTATATATAACCTATTACGTGTTTTTGTTTTATAATATTTTATAATTTTTTAATTGAAACGACGACTATTTTATGGAAGTGTTGAAATTTTAAAATCATTAAATTTTCAATTCGTGTTAATAATATGTTGAAATTTTCGGTTTATAGTATATATTATATTATGTTTATTAGTTAGATATATATATGCGTATATGGGAAAATAGGTGTAAACTCTACGAATTATGTACATATGTATTTACTGCATACATATATGTATTTACCTTGAAAAAAATAAATGGCATATTTTGATCACGTTGCTTTACTAATACGTGACAAATTGGTGGGAGTACAAAAAAAAAGAAAGCTTTCATATTACAACATTATTTACAAGGAATATGAAAAGAAAATAAAATGAAAATATCCTTCTAAATCCCTAATGTCCTTAAAAGCAAGAAAAAAAAATTTAACAAAATAACAATGTATAGTAATTTAACAATTTCTTATGTTTTTGTTTTAGTATTTTTCATAAGAGGTAAAATAATGTTAAATTATAAAACACACTTTATGTATCGTACATATATTCTTTGTTTTTATTTTGAATATTTACAACACTGCAAATTAAAAGTACCTTCATTAAGGAAAATGTTAATTTGATGGACCAGCCTTCCTAGATGACGAAGGTGATATTAAGATTGTTATTAAAAGCTTCCTTAAATTAAAAATGTGCGGTAGAGCATTGTAAAAGAAATGTATATGTAAACATTTACTATGCGTATAAACGTTTTTAAAGAGCTTTTTACATGAAAAGAACATACAACATATACAACACATACAAAAATTTATTTAATTTATTCGAAAATTTACATTTTTTAATGAAATGTTATTTTTCAATTCAATGAAAAACAGATAACTGTTCCATATATATAGGTTTACATTATTTGAATTTAGTATAGTTAAATATTATCGCTAAAAATATTTATTAACTCTTTGTTCAAGTAAAAGCAGGATACTGAGCTTACTAGTTATAGGCAGTGCTGAGCTGTGGAATTATTATCAGAGGGCTCGCATTCAAGATTTCATAGATTCAAAAAAAAAATTATTATTTGTTTTTTTACCTGCATTTAATTTTTTGAATAGTTTAGTATATATACATATATGTATAAAATATTAAAATATTACATTAAAATTTAGGCGATCGTTTAAATTTAAAAATATAAAAGGCGGGACTTTTCATTCAGTAGTATACAAAATCAAACATTTCTATATTAACTTTACGATTTTTTTATTGTATCAAATAATGTACTAATATTTTAAATCGATATTTTCGATACTTTTTCGCAAATTGTTACATCCAAAAATTTTAATATTGGGTTAAAACAAATATCTTTTAAAATTATCAAGTGGCTCGCGTATTTTTTAAAGTTTATCAGAGGGCTCGCAAATTTTTTTTAAATTTATCAGGGGGCTCTTGCGAGCCCGTGCGAGCCCCCTTCAGCTCAGCACTGGTTATAGGCATGAAAAATTTATTTGATTTGATGATACAAGAAGTGAATGATTCCAAATTCTGTCATTTTGAGAATGGTTTACAATTTATGATTCGTACAATTTTATTTCAAATTGTTTTTGAAAATTCCAATCAAAACAATTCGAGAAAGCATTGTTGCATGCCCATTTCAAATGAAGTTTACGAAATTGAAAATGTCTAAATTTATAGTTATTTCACATTTAGAATTTTACATGCCATAAAGAGAATATCTTAATTTAATTTCCGTATTTCAAGATAACCTTTTGAAACTTAAGAAATTACCTTTTTTTCTTTTAACAAGCACGGAAAAGTATAAAATTACTATACTATAAAATGGTAACATGATTTCTTGAATCTACATTGTAGTAAATATCTAAATATAGGTATCCGAAAGAAACAAATAACAATTTATTTATTTTTTATTTTTATTTTTATTGATTTAATTAAAGCAATAAAACATTTTTAAAACATTGGAAATTAAAATATATAGAATAGATATAATACATTTTAATATAAAAAATTTTTGTACATATTTTTAATTAAATGACTCTTTTATCCTCAATTAGATTAAAACAGTTTTATTTCAATAAATGTTTAAATGGTAATAATTTTTATTGCTTTTTATTTTCAATTTGATTAACATACTATGTACTACTATGTTTTATGTACCTTAGTTTTATGATTATTATTATTATTTCTGTTGATCGGGGTATTGATTTAATAATGTTCAAAGCATTTATAAAAATTAATTAATTGTTAATATTTATTATTTTGTTTAATTGTTTTATCATGGAAGACATAGAAATTTTTACTTATTTTTAATAAGTCTTTTGATAATAGGGTATCTGCACTTGGATCTTAAAACTAAACTTTGCTTAAAAACTAACCTAAGAACTAACCTAAAAATTTGTTTTTTCATTGAAAGAAAGAAATACTAACCATTTGAGTTAAATGTTGTCTTACAGACAAAGAAATCTAGTTTGAAGACAAAAAAGTCATTATGTAAAAGTAAACATCAAAAAATTGTTTTGAAAAGACGACCTTAACCTTTAAATTATATTCCAGGTAGCCTATAAGTAAAACAACTGATGTATTTAGATGTGGAAAATTGTTTTGATACAAAAAAGAAAAAATTTTACAATCATACAGACTTGCAGAAATAAATGTTTGAGTATATATATATTGCAGAACTTTTTTCATATATTTAAATATATGAATTTATATAAAATATGTTAATTTGAAAAATTCCTTACGTTAACTATTATTTCCAAAAAATTTAACGCCACATAAATTAATTAAAGAATAATTTTTTTTTATATTTTTGCGACTTCAATAATAACGATAACTTTTTATAAATTAAATTTCCTTTTTATGTTTCTTTTTTCTACAAAAAAAAAACGAAGAAAATAATCAATAAAATCAAACATTATGCGTTCATAATAGTTAAAATATATCAATCATTCTACCATTTCTAATACAAAAAAAAAAAATTAAAATAATTTTGAGAAAGGAATAAATGAGGATGAAAAAAAATTTTTTTTTAACATCCTTGTCACATTAAGTGAACTTTGTGATTATCTTTGCTGTGAAATCAAAGAATATAGATATAGCTATTATGAAGTCATTAACCAGAAAATTTCTGCTAAAAGGATCTAATTTAAATAAATAAATAAAATTTTTTTGGAAAAAATTGTTTGCTGGAAGTCGAATCTCATTTTATTAATTAGATTTTTATATATCTTGTTCTGACTTCTTTGGGTGAAGAAAAACTTTTGATTCCATATAAATAAGCTTGATAAAACCCATTATCTGTACAAAAATATTAAGCTTTCTTTCAGCACTGGAAATTGATTGTAATTATTTTCACTTAAAAGAAATAATATTCAGTTTGTCTCTTACAGTATAATTTCAAGCTACTCAAAATAAATTTCGAAAACAATGAAGCTTAATATTAATATGTACCTACACAACAATGTATAATTGTTATAATAATGAATTCGATGTTATATACACAAATTACATTTTACATAACAAAATTGCAATAGTAATTTATAGAATGTATGAACATTATAACAATATAACAAATTCAATTAAACTATTGTGTATATGCAAGTTGGATAAATAAAATTTATAATTTTAAGAAAATGTTCTTTTTACAAAATATAAAAAATGTTGAACCAGTTAATTATTATAGCATTAATAATTTTTTTTTTATTTAACTTTTAAAAAGCTGTTACTAACCTTTTTGAATTTTATTGTATAATTTTATTCATATTTTTTTTAAGTGTTATTACTTGCATTTTTATTTCTGTTTTTTTTATTTCGTTATTCAGCTTTAAAAGAAGTGTATTATCAATTTAATCAAAAATTCATAAAAAAAATGGAAAGTAAAAGTTTATTCTTTAAGAAGTTCTTTCTTAAGTTTAACACACTATGCTAATGTAGTAAGTTAAAGTAAATATTTTTAGATATTAATTACAATTCTCGAGAAATTCTTTTATTGATTCTTTTATTTTTAATTAAGTATAACAATAGTTTTCAGCAATTAAATAAAAGGCAGTTTCTTAACATTACTAACATAATAACATATGTGACCAAACTTATAAGCGATCGACTCGGCAATGCAATTATTAACGACATAACTTTAAATATTGGAAAAACACCCAAAAAATAATCGATTATATGCAATTATAATAAAATAATACTAAATTTATTTAAGAAGTTTTTTATTTAAACTAATGCTGCTGAATAACTAAAAGTATATACATATACTATATACATACTTAACTATTAATAATTCATATTCAACATAAAATTAATCTATCTTAATAATCAACCGTGAATAACAGATGACAGGTTGGCTTGTATTTTCAGGTTGACGTTTCGGTTATATATATACATATATGCTGAATGTATGCCCAGAGTACTAGTTTCATATCTAAACAAAAAAAAACAAAAAAAAAAAAACTAAATGTAAAAAAAATGTATTTTAAAAATATTCACAAATTTTTCAAATTACTATATCTTTCCTTAATGGTCACACCGCCCGTCGGGGCGTTAATAATAATAATGTAGTGATTTTCTATTAACTATTATATATATATTTATATATAGATAGATACAGTAACTAGAAAGATAGATATTATGTTATAATAACATTCTTTTATGTTATATGAATACATACACTTTTATGTTATGAATATACTATACTTTTATGTTTTGAACTCTCTCAAAAATCTCCCAATTGATATTATTTCTTATTATGAAATTTTATGAATAAGAAAAATGAAAATCTAAAAAGAAATTCCCCAAAAACATTAAAATTTCTATATACAATGTGACGATAGAAGAAAACTAAAATTATACCTTGAAGACAAACAAAAAAGAAAAATTTTTTAATATTTTTTTTTTTTTTTTTCAACTTATTTGTTCCCTTTAATTCATATGTGAAAAGAAAATACTTAGGTATTTTTTTTTTTTTTTGAAGGAAATCTTTCTGAATTTACTTAACTACCTAAATAATATGTATTTATATATATATATATATATATTATTATACACAGAATGAAAAAATAATAAAAAAGTTTATTTTTCAAAGTTTTTGTTTGTGAAAGCATCAAGGAAAACAGAAAAAACCAAACTGTATGAATGAATGTATGAAAATTTATGAAAGTGTAAATTAAATATATATATATAATATATAATATAATGTGTATATAATATAATATGTATGTGTATATATTAATATTATGTATATATGTATATATATATATTGTAATTTATTTTTAAATGTTTAATTTATTTTTTTTTGTTCTATCAACTTTAAGAAAATGAACAGAATAATATTAATTCGTCTTAATTCTTTTTGATTTTGATAGTAAGTGTATTAGAGTAAAATGTTCTAAATTCAGACAGAATCTTGTTTATATGCTCAAGAACTAAACCTATTTTAAAATTTAGTTAACATTTTATTATTTAAATAAATTCTCTTAGAATCATAATGTTGAATAAGATATAATTTCAATTAAATTATATGGTTTGGTTTTTATGACCTACAAAGAAGTAATCCTTCTTACTTCTGACATTGATCTTCAAATTAGTTGTTAACAATGAAAATAATTTATAGAGTCACTGAGAACAAATTCCGTCGATGTGTATTACCAAATTAAAAAAAATTAAAAAAAAAAATATTAAATCACAACCCTGCTGAGCTCATATTTTTTTTTTTTGGGAATTTTGCTATCAATAAAAGTTTTTAAAACTATAAAAAAACAAGAACAGATCTTTATCAGTTTTTGTTGGAGCGAAATTTTTTTAATTTATATATATGGGACAGAAACCTTTATTATACATTTATAATCTTTGGTATTACGCTTTATTAGAATTTGTCTAAAATTAATAAAACTTAACTCAATTGAGATTAATTGATTCGCAAGGTTTGAGACAATCGAATCAAACATCCATCAATGTCAGAATTTACGTATGAACAATTTTATTTTAAGTTTTAGTACACCTTTATTTCCTAGATTAGTTATACATTAAAGTGGTTCAAAATCACCAAAAAACATCAGTTTTTCAATTCCTTAATCGTAAGTAAAATAATTGGAAAACTGTGGATCTTCAAAAAATATTTATTTTCATTGCAGATAATTTCTGTTTCTTCCTTTTTATATACATACAACCAATAAAACTATTTAAAACATGTATTATATGTATTCAATTAAATATGTGCAGCCGATGTTTGGTTTAATAAATTTCTTTTTAACCCCCGACGCAAAAACAAGGGGTGTTATGCGTTTAACGTGTCTGTGTGTACGTGTGTCTGTCTGTGGCATCGTAGCTCCCGAACGGATGAACCGATTTTGATTTTTCTTTTTTTGTTTGAAAGGTGAATTAGTCGGGAGTGTTCTTAGCTATGTTTGATTAAAATCGGTCCAAGATGGCTGCCGCCACAAAATGGCGGATTACATATTTTTTACAACTACCTCAATATGGGTATCAAATGAAAGGGCTTGACTAGTAGAATACTATACACTATAACAAATTTAAAATCCAAGATGGCCGCTGCCACAAAATGGCGGATTACATATTTTTTCACAACTCCCTCAATATGGGTATCAAATGAAAGGGCTTAACTAGTAGAATAATGTACACTATATTGAAAGGGAATGAAGAATATTAACAAACGAAATTAAAACTTGAAAATATTTAAAAAAAAAAAACAATTTAACTTAAAAAAAATTTTTTTTTATTACTTATTCTTTTGGTTGAAAGGTTAATTAAAATAATAATAATAATACGGCAAGTTTGATTTAAATCGCTTTAGCTGTTTAATATGATGGGAGGTTCAAGTGGAGATGACCAATATTTAATCTTTACTGCTTCTCAGTCTATGCAATTCTGCCAAAGCCAATTTGTCACAAGAAAATAAAAAAAATAAAATAAAAAAATTATGGATTCCCTATAAAAAGCATGAAATAAAAAAAAGTTAAATTAAAAATTTAAAAAACCCCCGACACAAAAAAATACTTGAAACCCTATAAAAAGAAAACAATAACCGTGAAATTTTGATCCTACGTAAGTACGTATGAAATTTTTTGATTAAATGTTGTCGCGTCGGGGGATTGCTCTTTTCCTATAAAAACATCTACCTAAATAAAATTATATTAAAACTACAACGAAAATTTTAAAGTAAGTATTAAGAATTAAAAGTGAACCTACTTAAAAACTAAATACACAACTAAACTATCCAGATAAATGTTGAGACAAAAATATAAACGACAACTCTTACATATTAAATTGACTCAAAAAAAATTTACATGGAAAAAACATTTCACATGTTACGTATGCTCTTTAACAAAATGTTAAGCTAATAATTATAGGAAAAGAGCAATCCGCCGACCCGACAACATTTAATCAAAAAATTTCATACGTACTTACGTAGGATCAAAATTTCACGGTTATTTTTTTCTTTTTATAGGGTTTCAAGTATTTTTTTGTGTCGGGGGTTTTTTAAATTTTTATATAAATTCTACTCTTTATAGATATATTTGCAAAATTCATCATAAAATTTAATTCCATCATTTTATAAATGTAATCTGAATGGACCATAAAGTATAATGTTTGTGTATTATTTTTTAAATTTTCTTCTACTTAATTATTGTGAATTGCAATTTAAAAAAAAAATAAAAAATCGCTTAATTGCTGTTTATTGTCACCAAGTGGGCCTCAGGACTCTTATTCATTCTATATTCTATGGTATTTATATTCATAATGGTATTCATTTATCCCTTGATATTCCTTTCTTTTTTTTTAAGTTTTCTTTAACAAAAAATAAAAATTTCATAAATATAAATATCGTAGATAAAAACATAATAACAAAATTTAATGTTATGATTCTTATTCGGTTGCGGTTATATTGAAATCTGAAGTAAATGCGATTTTTATTTTTTGAAATAAAAATTTTTTAAATTTGTAGAAATTTTTAAGTAAAGAAAAAATATTCAATAATATTATTATTTCAGTTTAAATGTAAAGGGTGTTTTTTTGCTTAGATAGAACTTACGAAATGGTTAACTGTCAAACGAGCTGTTATACTGCGCTCACTTTTTGACATTTGTGATCAGTATACTCTGGCAAATCATCATGAATAGACTCACGCTTGAACAACGCTACCAAATTACCTAAATTTACTTTAAAAATCAGACGGCAAAATTGTGTTCAGCGATGAGGCTCATTTTTAGCCTAACGGGTTTGCTAATAACCAAAATTTCCGCATATGTAGTGAGACCAATCCACAAGAGACCCTACAGACATCCAGAAAAATGCACCGTTTGGTGCGGTTTACACGATGGTGGCATCATCGGACCTTATTTCTTCAAAAATGAGGCCGGAGCTCGCGTTACGGTCAATGGAGATCGTTACCGCACCATGGTCAATGATTTTTTGTTTGAAAATATGGATGACATTGATCGGGACGAATTGTGGTTTCAACAGGATGGCGCTACGTGCCATACGGCGACCGCAACCATTTGAAATCAAAATTTGGCGATAAGTTGATTTCGAGAAATGGACCTGTCAATTGGCCTCCAAGATCGTGTGATTTGACACCTCTCGATTTTTTCTTCTAGGGCTACGTGAAGTTACTGGTTTATACTGATAAACCAGCAACAATTGACGCCTTGGAGGCCAACATTGGTCGTGTTATTCGTGACATACGGCCAGCAGAGCTCGAAAAAGTGGCCCAAAATTGGACGTCGAGAATTCGCTTCGTCAAGAACAGCCGCGGGGCCATATGCTCGAAATTATTTTCAAATGTTAATGCCATGAATTGATTTTTCGAACAAAAATTTTTTTGGATTAAAATTAAATTTTTTGTGTTATTTTTCACAATTTGAAGTTCTATCGGACTTCAAAAAACACCCTTTATATATAGAAAAATAAAATTCAAGTAAAAAAAACTTGATATGATGAGAATTGAGCTATTCATTGAATTTAAGTTTTGATGTTCAAACAATTATACAAAATTAAAGAATAAAACGAACTAAATTTTAAATGGTATTGAAAATCGACTCACATAAAGTGGTTCAAACTGGAATTTCAATAAAATTAAAAACGTATGTTGTATAATATATATAGCAACCTGACATTTTTTTCATTTTTTCAAGTTAACCGTTAGACTTTCATTTTACATTTATTTTATAGGCTGATATTTGATCTAAGTTTTTGCATTTCAGATTTAAAAAAAAAAATTTTTTTTGGGAGAAATGACGATTCTTGTGGCAGGAGGCTTGGAAAATTTTGAAACTTCAAACTATCATCTCTCTGTTGTTAAATTTACAAGAATATTTTCAGGTATCATTTTAAGTAGGTATTCGTGCGGGCTTTCT
The DNA here is from genome assembly GCA_964007475.1 of Hybos culiciformis. Lineage (NCBI taxonomy): Eukaryota > Metazoa > Arthropoda > Insecta > Diptera > Hybotidae > Hybos > Hybos culiciformis. Next base: position 69,154,066 of record OZ023273.1, on the reverse strand, counting down.
TTGCAGGTGCTGGCAACTCGGTGTTGCCAGTTTAACCCATAGAGAAACCCTAAAAACACTGAAAAAACAAAAAATTGGTTTTTTCATTTGAATGTACTCCCTCAATTTTCAACCGATTTGGTCACTCTATACCATTTTGGAAAGGTCTTCCAGACCACTTTAAAAAGCCGCTTTCGCAGGTTGAAATTTTTTAATGTTCTAGCAGATAATTCACTTCTTAGAATTTCCCCATACAAAAAAATGACCATTTTTAGCCCTTTTCAAAAAAGTTGTACTCCATGATCTTACGTACGATATTTTTCAAACTTCGCAGTCAAAAAGTACATCTTTATACCTCTCCAAAGCCGCTTTCGCAGGTGAAATCGGTCCAGTACTTTCGGATTGGCGGCATTTTATATAAAACAAGTGTTGAAGTTTTTTGGTTCGATTTTTGCTCAGGTTTAGTGTTGTTTTTACTGTATATATTTTCGAAAACTATTTTAAACAGACTGCTCTTCCATTTCACTTTCATAGACATTATCATACAAGCTTTGAAATTATTTTTTTTAATGTTTCTTCCACATCAATTTCATTTTCTTTCCAATTTTCTTTCCAAACTTATAACCTAAACTTTTTACTATTGTAATTTGTTTTTTCAGTATTTAATCTCATCTGGTTTTACAATAATTTCTGAAAAGCATATAGCAAGTTCTATAAAATTGAGTATCTCCGATCAGGGCTGGACTGGGAATGAATTTAGGACCGGGAAATTCAAATTTTCTTTGTAAAAAAATTTTCTCACGCTTAAAAAAAAAAGTTAAAAGAAAACATTATAATTTTAGACAACAGAGTTTAGTACCGCCCACCAGGAAACTCCTTCTAGCTTGTTAGGCCAGTCCAGCTCTGTCTCCGAATCATTCAAAATCTCACTCACGAGTTGTTTTGAGTCGCTTTTACGTTTTTTAGTAGTAGATAATTGTTTTAAATTATTCGAATGTTTTATCCGTTCATTCACGTTCCAACATGCATTTGCTAAAAACATGTCCTCATAAATTTTGGTTTTTCAGTCATTTTTGTTATGGATTCGTTCTTTAAAATTGAGTTTTTGAATAATAACGGACTTTTTTTTTCGTATTTTTTTTTAATTTGGCATACCTCTTTTATTTATTATTCGATTCTTAAAATTTTTTTTTTGCTGGAAAGGTCTTGAAACGGTCTTTTTTTGGTTTCATTTCTGTAGTACAAATGTTGCCCAAAAGGTGGAGTAATTTTAGTTTAATACACAAAATTGGTTAAAACGCCATCTATACAATATTTTCAGGAACTAAAACTTTCTAGAAAAATGAAAGTAAACTCCTCCTGAATCAAAGTCTAGAACATCATGAAAGGCTATTTCGAAGTTTTCATACTCAAAAATGCTTAATTTCAAAGTAACCAAAAAGTAACGGTAAAACCTAAAAAAACCAAAATGGCGGCAAACTTGTTGAACAAACATAATTTCTAATACCAGTTTCTACCACTTTCAAGAATAAAAATCCAATTTTTGCAAAAAACGCGTTTTTGTCAGGTTGCTAAATATATAATGATAATAATGAGTTGGGGGTGTATCTTAACACCGCTGCCATGAATTGCTATGAAAACTTTACCATCACTCTCATATACATGCTAATATGAGAGGAGAAGGCTCGGCATGGAAAATTAATACAACCACCATACGACGTCTTACATTACTTCGTCAGGGTTCGTTTGTATGTTGAAACGATAATGTAAATTTAAAAAATAAAATAAAAATAAAATAGAAAATAATAAGAATTATCTTTAGCCTACCACTTCCCTTGGCTTCGGATAGACAAAAAATTTAAATATTAATCAAAGTCTTCCAATATTATTAGAGAAAAAATAATTAGCTTTTAAACCAGCTTAAGATTAATAACATGATGGTTTTTATTAACAAAAGAAAGCATTCGAGAAATGGGATCATTGCATCCTCGGTTCGATGGTAAGCAACTTCAAATAAGTTTGTGGTTTCGGAGGCTTCTGGTATTAAGTCGAAAATTGATCTTCTCGAGAATAAAACGATAACTATTTTCACCAATAATAATTTGATGAATGAAAATAACGTCTGTTTTGACTTTAAACGATTTTTGACCGATTATTTTGGACTAAGCAAATGCTAAAAGAATGGTTGTATTTTATTTATGAGACAGAAAAGAAAGAACGACAAGTAAAAAAATGAGGCTTTCAAGGAATTAAAAAAAGAAAAAAAAAACGTTAATCATATGCCCTTGATGATAACATTATAACTATATAATTGTGATATGAGGCCCAAAAAAAAAGTTTTTATTCATATTTCGATACATATAAAACCTATTTAGAATTCTCTGATTTAAAGGCAATTATCATCTTGAAAATTCATTATTACATTTATTTTTGTATTCTGATATTTATGTATAGTATGTATTGAGAAGAGAGAAATTATATAAAAACATTTTTTTATATTTACAAAGTTTTGTCTTTAACAAAGCTTTTATTTGTATCATTTTTCAAAAGAAAATGATTTAAAAGCACTTTTCTTTTCCTTTTATTTCACATTAATTTTAACAAAAACAAGAAAAAATAAGAAACAGAAATAAAAGCAAATGATTTATGATTTCCCTTCGAGAAGAAGAAGAAAACAGAAAAATCTAATCAGCGAAAAGCTATGGATTTAAAAAAATAACTCATGTATATACAAACATATATTATGTTATATGTACATTGTACATATTATACACACATATTATATTGCGTTCATGTATATTCCCAACCTTGAAAATGAATTAAATTCCAATAGATCAAATTAAATTTATATGCTTTATATTTTATATGTTAAATTTTTTTACGATTAACCTAAATATTAAGCATTATTTAAGTATTAATTTTTTTTTCATCATTTGCGATAATATTATTACACTATTAAATATGAATCTACTAAATATACGTGAATTTTATCGAAATAAAAAAATTAAAAAAAATTTTTCTTTCATATTCAAGGTTTTATTGCAGAACATAAATGGGATTTTTTTTATCTCCGTTCTTTTGAATATTTGGTGTATTCTTATGGTTAGCAGCATTATTATGGTAAAGTTTTTTTTTTGCTTTTCAATCACAGTAGGGTTACTGCAGCTGGAGACATTTAGAAAAACAAAAAAAAAGAAATATTCACACTTTTATATTTTCATTTGTTTACTTATGATGAGTTGATATTTTAAATTACCATATATGAGTTTACATTTTCAACTTCCATATGAAATATAATATGTTTCTATTTGTAATCTCAGCTGTTTCAATGTAATGTTGCAAGGGTAGGTACACATTTTTATTTGACATACAAATTACAATAACATACGCTTTAAGCAATGTAGATGTAACTCAGTAACAGAATTTTTTCTTATGAAAATCCTTCCAAATTGAATTTCAATTTTTACAAAAAAAAGAAGAAAAGCTAGCGCCCAAAAACGGCCGTCCGTGTGTCGTGCACACGTTCGCCATATGGACTGCACGGCCGTGCACCTATAATAAGTCAAAAATAAACATTAAAATTAGATATATAAAGCAAAAAATGAATTAAAGCAGTTTCAGCAGCTTCATTTGATTTATTATGTAATGAAAAACAAATTTCTTTGGTTTTATTTGTAAACTGGCTTATTCATAGTTTCGGAATCACTTTTTAGGTCAACTATTTGAATAACACCAAAGTAGCGTTTCAAGTAAAATAAAACATTATTTGATATATGATTATTATCAGTTGTTGATTAAAGAATCTGAAAGCACGGTTATAAAATAAATCTACTATGACTTTTATTTTCGTCTAGGTTTCCACTATTTTTCTATAATAAGTTTAATTTTAAAAGCTTTATTTAACGTGAAATTTGTATGTTTTTATTTTTTCAACATAAGAATCTTATTTCATTAATTTATATTCAGAATTTTTAAAAGAAATAAGTAAAATGTCTCGGGTTAAAGTCCTTGTGGAATTAAAAAAAAAAAGAGAAAAAAAGGAAATCATTTCATTTTCTTTTCCATTATAGAATATTTTTTTTTGTTTTTTTTTTTTTAATAAAAGTATAATAAAGTTGTATTTAATAATATCACAACTCACTTTCATCCCGAAGAATTTCTTAAATTTCTTAAATTCGTTTTTGTGCATTTAACACATAGTCTACTGATGTTATTTATTACGTACATTTTTTGCATATGCCAATGTAGAAATTTAGAGTATTCAAATTGTTTATACTATTTAGGATATTCTTTATCATTTTTTTATCTAATATCATAATCGAATTTTATAAAAAAGAATATAAAACCTTTTTTCTTTTAATATTAAAAATGTTCGTATTATCTTCTAAATTATTTTCTAAATTTTCTTAAGAGAATGTGGTAGTCCCAAACAATTTGATTTGAAAAATTAATTTACAACCTCCGGAATATTTCATACTTTAATATGGTATACAACTTTTTAGAATCGGTTAAGGCTAAGTACTCGAAATCTCTTCATTTTTTTATGTCATAAAATAGTTTTGAAGAGATCTGGAGCACTAAGCCGTAACCACTTCTAAAAAGTTTTATACCATTTTAAAGTATGAAACAGTCCCGATGTTGTGAATGAATTTTATTTTCTAAATTAAACTTGAAAATAATCTAAAATTGCTTTTCAATCAAATTTTAGGACAAAAAATCCAAACTGGTACCAAGTCCCCTTAAGATATTCTAATTTGCGATGAGGACTTCACAATATTAATATAATATATTGTAAATTCATATGTTGTTGGGTCCTCAAAATAAGTTCAAATCAATACTTGAGAAAAAGATTCATTATCATATATTCATTTTTTGCTCATCTTATGACGAGCAAATATCATTTTTTGTAATTTTTTTTTTGGAAGAAAAATCTAAAAAAAAAAAAAAATTTATTAAAAATTAAAGAATCTACAATATTTTATAACTACATTCGAAAAACGTTTTTTTTTTCTTTAATAACTCTTAAATATCTATGCTAAAATTTGATATTTTAGCAGTCATTCATTAAAAATTGAAGAATTTACATAATTTTATTGCTGATTGAACCCTTTTTCACAGATGAAATTTCTAATTTATAAGACCTTTCTAGAATGTGAATATTATAAAAATAAAATTTTGTATACCATAAAGAAATATTTTGAATAAAATTTCCATTTTGAGTTTCTAGACAATTTTTTATATATACAGCATTCCAAAAAAAAAAAACTTGAAATATTAGAAATGTTAAGGACAAAAATACCAAAAGTTCTTTGGAAAAACTTATTTTTTTCTATGATATTACCTTCTGGAAGTAAATATTTTTTAATATGTTTTAAAAGTTCATAATTCATATACATATATGGTATAAATTATAATTAAATAATTTTTTTTTTTAATTAAATTGAATTATATTGTCCTTTATATATTTAATGTTTCATATTGGTTTGAGTTCTATGACTTTAAGAAAAATTTATTCAATCAATTTGAAACTTTACCAATATATTAAATTATTAATAAAATAATATTAATTAATATTGCTACACTAAAAAAAACTCATTGGAAAATCAGATATAAATTACGGCACAAAGCTCTTAAGAGGACTTGGTGCCAGTTTAGATTTTTTGTCCCAAATTTTTGTTGAAAAGCAGTTTTAGATTATTTTAAAGTTTAATTTAGAAAAAACTTTTTATTCACAACCTCCGAACTGTTTAATACTTTAAAAGGGTATATAATTTTTTAGAATCGGTTAAGGCTAAGTGCACGAAATATCTTCAAAACCATTTTTTTTGTGTTGCAAAATGGTTTTGAAGAGATTTCGAGCACTTAGCCTTAACCGATTCTAAAAAAAATTATACCATTTTAAAGTACGAAACACTCCTGAGGTTGTGATTGAAATGTTTATTTCTAAATTAAACTTTAAAATAACTTAAAACGGCTTTTCAATCAAATCATCAACTTGTTCGATTTGACGAGAAAGCAACGCTGGTTCAGAAATGCATGTATGTAGTTGCAATAAATATAGTCAAGCTTTTCGTTATTATACGAAAACCCTGATAAATTATCGAAGTAAAAGCAAACCTTTATGTTAACAAATCTTGTTGATATTTAATATACCTTACCTATTGAAAATTTTGACAAACATATAGTAAGTACATATATTTAAATATTGTTGATAATTTTTATACAATTGAATTACGGATTCCCATTGCAGAATATTGCTAAAAGAGAGTATCATATAATGTGATCAGTAAACTATAATTAAAATTATTTAGTTTTTTTTTTAAAATGTAAATAAAATAAATCAGATTTCACTTTATTTAATGAAAATAAAAAAGAAATAATTCAGATTTGGTATAGTTTCCAGAATTTCAATGCTAAAATTTACTTAACATAATCAAAAATTAGGACTTTGAAAACTATCTAAAATTTATTAATGAAAGTCAAATTATATACATTCGAGTACAGATATATTATATATATTATATTGTACATGAACAAATGTAAATGTAGTATTTTACATATGAAAGAGAATTTTACATATTAAAGAGAATCAAAGTCAATTTATAATTTACACACATACAATCAAAGTTCTTTTGAAATTTCCATTTAAATTAGTTTTTCAAATGCAGCTTCAAAAAAAAAAAAAAAAGGATAACAATTTTCTTTTGATATTTTTGTTAAGCTTCATTGAACTCACATGGATAATAATATGTCAAACTAAAAATATACTTAAAAAGTAAAAAACAACCAAATCGATTTTATTAACATTTCGATCACTTTGATAGATTTTTTTCCCAACAAAAAAAATAAAAAAACACTGATTCCATAGCCCTATGGCAATTTATCAACATCAATAGGAATATATACTTACATATGTACATATATTAAATAATGTATTTATATAAATTTAAATTTTAAGTTAAAAAACTTTTTAAGTATATAATTTATTTCAAAATCAAAAATTCAGTATAATAAATATATGTTTTTCAAATTATGTAACATATACATGTACAAGATACATTATGTTTGAATATGTAAGTAAACTTGACATTTTATAAGAAAATTCAATTTCAATTTTAATGGTATTGAAATTGTTTTTTTTTAATAACAGAATATTAGGTAACATTTTAAAACAATATTATGGGCTAGATATATTGATTAGAATAAAGGGTCAAAATTATGAGTACGGTTATCATATGAATCCTCTTAAAAAGAAGACATATTCAGAATAATTTTCTTCGTGCATTTTTGAAGTCAGTTCAACCTACCGTGACCATGAATTTAACTATAAATTACTTATTCAATAAGTCCAAGAACTTGGAAAATTGTCACAATCTTGGTGGAAAATTGTCACAAGCTTGGTCTCTGGTTCACTAGGATGATGCCATGGAATGTAAGTATATTATACTGAAGTTTAAGGAAGATATTACAGTACTATCCGAACAATTACAATCTTGCAAAACTGTCTGGTTATGCCATCTATTTCATCTACATCTAAATAAAGCACGCACTATTTCTAAGTTTAAAAGTGTATATGATTTCTAGGTCACGGTAGCCTTAATATAAAGAACCGTTTACGAAATTATCTAGAATGTAACAAATTAACTTTTTTTTAATCTTACAAAATATGAATACCACAAATTTAATATTGAATTTTATTATTATTTCCTATCAATCATAATTGAAAAAAAAAATATATTGATAATCGAAGCACAAATAACTATCTAAAAACTATTTAAATGCAAATATGAGACTTGTTTGGTAAATGAGTATTGTGTGTTATTAGTTAAATTGCAATAGAAATCAATGAACATTATATATATCTTCTGTTTTGGAAATATTTTTGTTTAAACAAATTACAATCATAGATTCTAAAGTTAATAATACATTATATAATATATAACATATAGCATAACATAATTCTCATATAGATGATGAAAATGTTTTTGAGAAATTCTTTTTATTCTTTTAATGTGCTTAATTGTTATTAAATAAACATAACTAAGATGAACATTTTTTAAAAATTCTGTTATTATTTTATAAAATTTTATAGAATATAAATATAAATATATACTATCTAAGCATAATAACACATTAAAACATAATGGACTTCATTTTTAGGGACCCTTTAATTTTTTTTTCTTTTTTTTTTGTATTAAGGATAATAAAAAGATTTCAAGATTTTATTTTTTTTTTATTTTATTTAAGGAAGCTCAAATATTCATCAAATATTATTTTTCTTTCCTTTTCTTAAAAAGTTAAGATTTCAAATATTATGTAGGTATACAATATAGTACAAAATACATACATATATTCAATACATGGTATTCAACACAATATTTGCTACAAAATCTGATTCAATGAATTTGAAGCAAAAAAAAAAAAATTTTCAAAGAAAGAAAAATTTTGAGGGTCATTAAATTCAATGAAGTCAAACATTTAAATTTATGTTACTTATCGCAATGATTTGAAAACTTAAAAAGATACAATGTGATAAATAGTTAACATTATATGAAATTTTATGAAATGAAAAGAACTATATTTTGTATCTGATTATTACATGGAATATAGTTTCAGATGATTGCTACTTAAATTAGAATTTTTTATTTATCTTTAGTACTTCGGTATATTTTGTATATTTTAGTTTTCAATAATATACTTATATCAATATATCTTTTCCATATAATAATCCATAATCATTAACTTATTCCGTCCAATTATGACACTCATACTTTGTACGATATTTATGCCGCAAAGAATATTCGGGATTAAAAAAATCTGCCTATTACACTATTGGCGCCGTACTATGAGTTTTAGGATTGTGAAAATATGTCACACAATCTTAAGGAAAATTATTAAATCAACGAGTAGTTAAGTTGATTTTTTTTTTGTCAAACATTAAAATTTTATATATCCAAAAATCTAAATTTAGAACAATTTTTGAGTTATATTGTGATTAAATTCAACAATTTTCTTTTTTTTTATCCTTATAAAATTAAAACTATTAGATTATTTTCCGATTTTTGGTTAAAAAATTATAATATAAATTTATTCCCATTAATTTGAACAATATGCAATCAAAGAATAAAAGTTACATACATTTTTCTTTTTTCGCATTCAAAATTTATTTTTTTACTTTTTTTTTTATGAAATTTAAAATGTATGTAAAAAGAACCGATTCTGCAAGTTTTATTTTGGGTAAAAAAAAAAATTAAAAAAGGAAAAAAAAATAAAGAATATACAAATATTCAACATAATGGCCATTATTATATAAAAAAAATAGGATAAAATCAATTTAAAAAAAAAAATAATTTTTTTGTATTAAAAAGATTATTGAAAAAGAAAAGCTTTTAACGGGATTAGTTTTTTTTTTACTGTATACTCAGCATTTGAAAATTTGGGAAATTATCAAATTTTTGACCATTAGAAAATTGCGTTCTGTGTAATATACATTTTTATCTTAAAATTATAGTATATTTACAGTACATAATATATATAATTTGTAATTGAACTTCCCATATATAATTTAACAGATGCTTATTCTTGAAACTATATGTAACAACTTTTGATGCAGATATCTTTTTTGCTTTTATTTTTCAAGATTTTTATCTATGTAATTTATTTGCCCCTTTTCTGTTAAAAATGAAAAAATGGGTCTATATGAACCAGTCAATCGATATGTGCAATCTTGTTCATCTCAACTAATAGTATAAGATTCTATACGTTTTCGGATTTAGTAGTGGAGTTTTGGTAGTTTCAGTCATTCATAGAATAAATTATTTTCATATAAAATTTATATAATTTTAAATTTTTTAAAAGCATAATGGATTTTGATCAACATTATGGTTTTGGGTAGAGACTGATGTCGTATAAACAACTTAAAAACTAAAAATTAGACACCGATTGTTTCCAAGGATTCAATCTAGAGGGTCTGCTTTTCAATGATAATTGTTATATTTGTTTATAATATGTATAATTGTATGTGATATTTGGTATGGTATTGAAAGAACCTTAAATCGAAATCTTGAAAACATAAATGTAGTCTTTTTCAAAGCAGAGCTGTTTTTTTTTAAAGTGTTATAAGTCTACTTCTTAAAAAAAAATGAGTTAATGGTAATTTTAGTAAGATATAGCCACCTTCTCTCCATATTTACATGAAAAAATGATACATGAAAAAATGGACTTATACCACTTTCAAAAATAACAGTTCATATGTGAATTAAATTTTTATACAGAAAAAATAATTATAATAAGCGGTTGAGTAAAAAGTAAAAACTTTAAAGAAACCAAAAAATAATCTAACAAAGATTGATTCCTGTTGTAAAATTACTATATTTTAATATTCCATTTTCCGTTGATGTTCATTTTCTATAAAGTTCTTATCATTTCATTTCTTTGATGTCCAAAAAATCTTGTTGAAAATAAATAAAATTGTGTCAGATATGGTACAAAAAGTTTTGTTAAAAATAAAACAAAACTTTAAAATTGTCCATAACATTAGAAAAAAAAAATAAGAATTTAACTTTTGAAAATCTAATATCTAACCCGCACATCCGAATATATACATATATATGAAGAAACAAGAAAACTTTATATAACCCTAACCAACTATGCAATAAATCTCTACAAAAACTTTTCTAAATGAAATATATTTCCCTGCTATGTTATGTCCAAAATATGAAAATTTTAACACAATTTCAAATTTTTTTGTTCCAGTTTTAAGATAAATTTTTAATATGAATATTGATTTTATATTAGATATTAAACTGATATAATGAATCAAATCAAAGTAAGTAGAATTCAATTGAACACAGATATTCTTTAAACTTTATTTTCTATAGTTCGAAGTTAGTTCCTGTACACTGCAGAGGTATATATCATACTAAAGACGTTACTTTTATGATTTGAATAAACTAATATCCATTTTATTATTTACAGAATATACAGTTTCCTATTGTTATAAAAAACCCGAAAAAACTATGAAGCTCATGAAGCTTAAATGAAATGGCCTGAAAAATTAAAGTATCTTGATTTGCATCAATATGGGTTATTTTTATCTATAAGATAAATTCAATAATTTTTTATTATACTATTATATTACTAAAAATAAAATAGATAAAATTGATTCTACAGCATAGTGTATAATTAAACTATCGGTTACATAAAATGAAGTTATATAAATTTTTGTCCGAAACAGTATTTTAAAAAATGTCATTTAGTAATAGAAAATGAAGTTTAATTATCAAAATGAGAAATATTTTTCTCAATGGTTTATTAAAGAAAAATAAACTTACAATTCAGTTAGTTAAAACAGAAATTCAGGAAAAAGGATAAAAATAATAAAAAAAAAATACATAAGCAAACTTTAACCGACCTACTTTTTTTTTTTCTTTTTTTGAACTCATTAAATATTTTTATCATGTTTAAAGTTCAACCTACTTGTTATCCTTTCAAAGGATAAAATTATGATTCTGTTTTTATAGTTTGATTCAAAAAGAAAATTATTTAATAAATTGGTCCTGGGGATACAAAAAAAAAAATCTGAGAAATAATTACGGAAAAGAAAATTTTAAAACAGCTATATAAAATTGGTATTAAGGAAGTATTTTTATATAAAGAAAAAAAAAAATCATATATCTATCGTAGTACTTAATTATGATGTTCATCTTGTAACTCATATATTTAACATTTATTTTTTTTAGAAATAATTGATAGAAAAAAGGAACCTGATTTTGAAGTCATTGAGAAAAGTTTTAACTTAATTAAAAAAAAAAAAAATAATAATAATTTTAAATTATATTACTCGTTTAAAAGTCGTGATAAAAGGCTCTTTACCACATTTTATTTAATTTCTTTAACATTTTTATATTCCAAAAAAAAAAAAAACATGAAAATATCAGACCCGCAAATATCTAATTATGAAGATTTTAGTTCAATGTGAGAATCTATCGTATAGAGAAACGCAAGCAAATATTAAGCGACGAAAATGAAAGGTTAAGCTCAGAGAAAGATACTTAGAAACTACACTGGGATAAAAATAAGAGTAAAAATGCATAAAATCATGTATTTTCCGCAACAAAAACCGTCCAATGATGGTTTTGCTAAAATAAATGACTTTTGGATAAACATTTAATCCAGTTTTTTTAAGCAGATAAAAATACTAGTACTAGAAGTCCTTAACCTGGTCAGTGCCGTTTCTGCATTGCTGGCCGCTCAGGTGCAAAAACAATATTGCCGTCCCTATTAATTTAATTTTTTAATTAGAATTTGCTGATGTGCGGATCACCTGATGAAGTGATCATTACCCTGTAAAAATTAACCATTATGGAATTGAATACAGAATTTGAAAACGTAAAAAAAATTAGTGAAGAAAAAGTTAAATTAAAATCAATATTTTTTTTTAAACATAATAATAGTTGCTCGGCAGCCGCCCTTCGACTTGGCCGCTCACGTGTGGTGGCACCTTCTGCACCCCCGACAGGAACGGCCCTGAACCTAGTACCTAAAGTCCTAAAAATTACTAGTCCATTTTTGGCTCAGAGTTCTACTAGGATAAAGAAAAGAATTTTATGAAACCATTATGTCATGTTTATCTCTTTTAAACCTTTGAATCTATTTTCTTCTTTTTTTGAAGATAAAATCTTAAATATATTAACAAAAAAATAAAAATCTTAAATATTAAATAAATTTTTATTAATAATGATTTTTATCATTTCTAAAAATTTGCTTCAATTAAAATTTAAATTAATCTTTTTTTTTCCGTTTGTATCCTTTTGGGGATAAGATTTCCTTTTTTATTGTTATCTCTTTAAAAGACACGACACTTTGAATACCCCTTTTGTTATCACATTCTCTCTCAAAGGAAATATAAATGAAAAAGTTCACAGGCGATAAGATTAATGGTCTATCAAAAATATTGTTATTAATTTGGAAGATTTTAATTGAAATTGACAACATTGAGTACCTTTTTTAGATAAATAAATAAAAAAATAAAAATTATGAATAAAAATTAATACAGATGAATGCTTTGCTTAGCTACCAAAAGTAAAGGTTCCATAATTTTTACTATACAGTATTCACATAATGAAGTTTTCCAATATTTTCTTTTATTCTTGAAAAAAACATTTTCCTTCTAAGCAAAACTGTAGTGTATATATATAGGTTGTTTAATTTGTTAGGACATTTATTCCTGTTGTGTGAACTATTTTATAATTATTTCAATAATTTAAATTTTTTATTTTAGTTTGAAAAAACTAGATATTTTTTATGTTTAATGTTTACTTGGTCATTAATATAGAGATTTGGGGAGGAAATAAAAAAAGTAATTTTTTTTTAAGTTTTAATTTAAGTATTTTGAATCAAATTAAAAACTTATCAGGTAAATTTTATCTGGTGAAAGGTGAATTCTATTTTAACATTCCGTTTGAATTAAAAAAGTTAAGTAATACTATTAAAATAAAGTTTGGGTGAACACCATATAATTTTTTTTTTTATTAAAAGTACAGAATTTAATATAAGAGAAATAATTTCATGAACTTGAAATTTTTTGTACCATCATAATAACATATATTTAAGTTTGTATATAGTATAATATTTCTTTCTGGAAAATGAAAATTAATTTTTTTTTTTGGTCCCTGATGTTAAAATTTTGCTTTTTTTTTTACTTAAAAATGACGTGAAAATGCTCTATATAATCTAAGTTAAGTTATACAAAAAAAAAAATTCAATAGATTCTAATAATTTAAAATTCTTTTTTAGACGAAAAATTATGTAAATATAAGAATTTCTTTATTTTTGTTTGTCACTTTTGTTAAAATATTTCCATAAATTTATGTATAATGTAGGTATACATTATATTATATTATTATTATAACATAACATTCTATCAAGAATAAATTTTGAAATTTGAGAAAAAAAAAGTAAGTGATATTATGTTATTTACATATAACATATAACAAGCATTATGTATGTGTTTTCTACATAACATACACACTTCAAAAAAATAAATAAATTTTATGAAAAAACATATTGATGTGTGTTAAAATGTATAAATTATAGTAAGTAAAATATTAAAATAAAATTCAATGAAATTTATTAAATATATTTTGTTCTTAGACTTTAAAATTAAATGTATTTTGTTCTTAGACTTTAAAATTAAATTGATATAAGAAATTAATTTTGAATTTGAAAAAAATATTTGTTAAAAATAAGCTCTAACGTAATTAAGTTCAAACATAAACTAAAATTGCGTTATTTTGTAACAATATGAGCTCTCTACTTAAAACAACACAAACACTAATTCAAGTTAAACAAATTGAAAAATTAACACAAATTCCAGTCCAAAGTGGGAATCGAACCTGCACGACCGTACATGCCATATAAGATAAGGGCAATACCACTACATCATTACGGTTGACATTATGAAATAGAATATGTGCAAAAAATTAAATAAAATAAATTATAATAAAAGTTGCTAAACCAAAATTTTAGCTTAAATTTCTTTTTTTACGTGTATAGCAAGCGATGTACCGAAATTATTTGTTGCAGATGTTTTTTCAGAGGTTCTAACGATTTATATAAGCAATAAAAATGGAAAATTTCTGTTAAATATTCATTTTAATATGCTTAAAGTTACAACTGAATAATATTATAGCTATAATAGAAATTTTAATAGAATAATAATATTATCATATTTTTTAGCTTTTTTTTATGAACTTTTTTTTTTACGCCTCTTCGTAAATATTCATCAGGTCTCAAAAGTCGAAATTAAAAAAAACAAAAACAGTGGTAAAATTTTTAAAACATAAAATATGAAAATATGAATGTTCTAATCAAATTTAAATGAGTGCGGGTGTGTATCTGTTATTGATAGAGAATCACATATTAAATTATTTAGAAAATCCATATTCGTCAGATTTCTCTTTAGAAAAATTAGAATTTATGTGAATATATAAATTTTTCATTATTATAAAATTCACTTTATATCCTATCTGCACTGGCAATACAAGGACGTCTCAAAGCAATCTTTTTAAAAATTTATACACACTGCCAAAAGCACTTCCTTTGTACCTTTTATGAATTTGATGGTCTGTTTGATTTTTTTTTTGACAGAAATAAGTTTAACCACCATGAAATAATTAATTTAAGGCAGAAAAACAACAAAAAAACACAAGAGCTGTCATGGGACACCCGATTGGAACGTACATAGTTCCTTTGCGTACATATAAGTAATTTTCATTTTCAATCAATTCAAAATTTTATTAATTTAAAAAACAACTTTAAAAAGATCAACAGGTTATCGTTATACGAGCCTTGCATCATAATATCTCAAACTACTTTTTTGTTTCGTTATGTTCTATTTTTTCCCAGTTTTCTCCAGTTTTGTATTTTTTTCACTTTTTAGAAATGTCGAAAATTTCCTTTATCGTATCGACAAAATTGAATGGCATCTTTTAAAAATTTCTGGGATGCCTCAAAAAAAAAAATTGGAATTTTTTTACTGAATTTAAATTAAAAAAATTTTTTTTACAAAGACAAAAAGTTCCTAACCTAGTGTTTTTACTAGATGGTTTCGGAGGGGGTTGGACATTTGTGCGCGAGACATTTGTCCGCGATTTGTTTTTGTATCGCGGACATAAAAATGACATTTATCCGCGTTTCGAAATGTCTTTTGTCCGTCGCGGACAAATAACATTTTCCAAAATGTCATTTGTCCGCTATAAAAATTAATCGCGGACAAATGACATTTTGCAAAATGACATTTGTTCGTTAAAAATTTGAAAAATCAATCGCGGACAAATGACATTTTGCAAAATGACATTTGTTCGTTAAAAATTTGAAAAATCAATCTCGGACAAATGACATTTTGCAAAATGACATTTGTCCGCTAAAAATTTAAAATACCAATAGCGGACAAATGACATTTTGCAAAATGACATTTGTCCGCTAAAAATTTGAGGCTAAAGTGCAGATGACGTGAACCAATCAGAATCGGCACAACGAGAGAGAGGTTGAGGCGGCGGGCGGGCGGGTGGACTGGTGGTTGGTCAGTTGGATTTGCGGCGTCAGCCAACCACCAGTCCGCGGCGGACAAATGTCATTTTACAATCGCGGACAAATGACATTTTGCAAAATGACATTTGTCCGCGAAGTTTTCCATACAAATTTCATCGCTGACAAATGTCACGGCGCCGTTTCGAAGATTAAAACTAAAATTAAATATTTTTTTGAATGTATTTTTATAGAAAAATTTCAAATAATCTAGGACATCTAGATTAAAATCTTTTTTTTAATCGACCTAAAAAAAGTAAAGAAAAATTTGTCAGTTAAATGTCATAGATTTAATTTTAAAGTATTTTTCAAATTTTGATTTTCAAAGTTCTGTATGTACATACTTATAATTTTAAAATTAAAGTAAAAATATAATAAATATAAACATTTATTGACTTTATTTTATTTTTTTATTTTTTTTGACAGAAATTGGTCAAATATTTAACCAAGATTTCTCGTCCGGATTAAAACGAAAATTATTTTCTTTTATACAAATTTTACTCACACATTCAAAAATAATTTTAGTTTTAATCTTCGAAAACATCCAGTCTAAACCCCAAGGTTAAAAGGTTTGTTTAAATGAAAAAAAATACAAAACTGGAGAAAAGTGGAAAAAAGTAGAACAAAACGAAAAAAAAAAGTGGTACGAGGTGGTATGCGGGGGCTCGTAGTTATAAATTTTAATTTTTTGTTTTTGCTAACACGTAACATAGATAGGGTTGCCAAATGAGTTAAATCAAAAAAGAGTACATTTTAAAAAAAAATCTGAAAAAAAGAGAACATTCGGGTGTAAAAAAGAGATCAAAAAGAAACCAAGAAATATAATTTACATTAATATAAAATACTTCAGTGATGCACATAAAAAATGAAGTAATTTATTTTCACCTATACAAAGCTTAATTCAAAAAGTTTTCAAAAAGTTTCAAACTTTAATTATTTATTGCAAAATTTAATAGAAATTATACATTATAATAAAATTAAATTTATTAAACAAAAATTATTTCAATCAAATTTCTCTGAGTTAGTAACGTTACATAACTCATAAATCAATTCATGTTAATTTCTTTACTTGTATAAAACTAAATTTTAAAAAATTTGAACTTAAATTATTTACTGCGAAATTTCATACAAATTATATACAAATCCAATAAAACCTATAGACATATTAAAAAAATGAATTTACTAAACAAAAATTATTGAACGAAATCATATTTGCCTGAGCTAGAAAATGTATTTAAGAATTTGTTGTCATTTTTTATTAGGCAGTAAAAATCTTTACACGAGACATTCTTCAAATTGTGTACTATGCCATTATTTTATTCGTTTTACAGTTTCAGAAGTAAGTCTATTTCTCTCTTTTTGGTCCACTAAGCTTCTATCTTAAAAAATACTCGCAAAAAAAATTGAGCCATTTTTATAAATACAGAACTAGAATATTGTTTGAAAAATTGAAGCGATTTTCAGCTAGATGGTAGCTTTTTCAAAGTTTGTCATTAGTTTCTGATATAACATAGATAGGGTTGCCAACTTTAAATCTGACAATTCGTCGAAAACATTTAAAATAGCTTGAAAAGAATGAAAGTTTAAAAAAGAGACTAAAAGAGACAATTTGAAAAACAAAAAAGAGAAAAAAAGAGTGAAGCTAAAAAAGAGACCATGTTCTCTTTTAAAGAGACCATTTGGCAACCCCAAACATAGAAAAAACAAATGTCATAGCCAAAATTGAAAAGTATCGAAATATCTAACGCCGACAGCCGACTTGACGGAGTGGCTGGTTGAAAACTTTATTTCAATATTGAATTATATAAAATACCGAATAGCGCCTTTACTGACAAAATTATACAAGAATTTTAGTTTTTAACATACATTGAAATTAGTATGAAAATCTAAATTTTATTTGAACTATAAAGTATTAATTAGTTAATAATAAAAAATTTAAATTTTCTAAATATTTTATTAATTTTTATAAAATCAAATAAAATTTAAGTTTATCAATTTTCATACAAATTTCAATAAAAATTATTCCTATTTGCCGCGAGAGGGACTGGACATTTTATCAAGTCAATTTCAATGAACTGATATATAAGGAAAAGTATATTATTATTGCAAATGAAGCTTTTTCATTTTTTCAAAGTACCGTATTTGCCTATTTCTATTGTTAAAAAAGGAACAAAAAAAAAGAAAAATTCATAAAAACAAAAACAAAAATTTTTATGAATCTTCCTTCTTTTTTTTTGTTCCTTTTTTGACAATTGAAATAGGCAAATACGGTATTTGAAAAAAATAAAAAAGCTTCATTCCCTTTCATAGTAAAATACATAATTTACTCTTCCTTATATATTAGTTCATTGGTCAATTTAAAATGCGAAGGCGTCGTATTCATTATTTATTTTATTTTAACATGTTTTCTTTGTTTTAACATATGTTTAGCGAAACTTTAGTGTCGAAATTTCCAGAAAATTTTGCCACAAAAGTGTTTGATAAGGAACTACGTTCCAAAATAACAAACCTACAGGCTGCAAAGCTACAAAGTAAATTCTTTTAAGAGTATTTCTTTCGCCCCTTGCGATTTTTTTTATATGGCTAAAAACGAAAGAGAGCTGAAAGAAAGATGTCTTTCGCACGAGCTGTTATAGAGACTGACATGCAGAAACGTTATTAGAGAAAAATAAATTTTTTTTTAGACTTTATCTTATAATGAAAATAAGCTTTAAAATCTACTTTTATTTAAAAATCAACTTTTGTCTTATAAGAAGATATTTTGTTCTGTTTTAGGTATATACACCAATTTTTTTTTAATTTTATTTATTTTTTTTTTCTGCAGAGAAACCATATTTTTTTTATTTTTTTTTAATATGACACGAAAGAAAATTTTTATGAAATAAAAAAAAAGAAAATTTTTATATGTCATCTAATGAAAACATAAAACATAAAAAAAAAATGTAGGTGTTGTGTACACATTTAAAAAACAAAATAAAACCAGCAACAACATCGAAGAAAATAAATTTAATAATATATTTATATCATTTTTTTTTTATTTTTTATTATTAATTTTTTACCTTCAAAAAGTTAAAAAAAAAAAAAAAAGTCAAAATATTGATTTTATATCGAAAACAAACTGAGCAAGAAAAGTTGACAACAAGAAAAAATAAAAAATTATTATTTTCTCTCAAAATATAAAGTTCAGAGTTTTTGATTGCACGTGATGTTTTTCAAAAAAAAAAAAATAAATAAAAAATAAAATGATTTTTATTAAGTTATTTTATTTTTTATTATTATTTTTTTTTGTTTCATAAATAGGTATAGATAGGTAGGTATATGTAATATTTTTTTTTTTTTTTTATTTTTATTCTATATAAATTAATTTTATTTCAAAAACCAAACAAAAATTAATAAAAAACAAACTTCAGCAGTAAAAAGTAATTTTAAACAATTTTTTTTTGTTTTTTTATTTATCTTTAGAGTTCCCTTGTTGGTTTTTAAAATTATTTATAAGAATACAAAAAAAAAAACGAAAAAAATTAAATATAATAAAAAAAATTTATATTATGCTGAATATTATAAATTTTATGTAATTTTTGTGTGGAAAATATGATTTTAATTAAAGATTAGACAAAACCTAGAGAAAATTCATTGCGACTTTGTCTATTTGTGTTTGTCTTCACTAAAATTAACTTCCAAATTATTATTACTAGTGATGTTTCAAATAAATAATTTAAAACATGAATTTCTTTTTTCACTGAAAAATGAACGCGTCTATAAAAATGTGTTCAAAAACATTCCCCTATAAACCAAAATTGGTTAGTATATACCTAATACATAAAACTAGAATGAGCAACTAGATTTGTAGCCACTAGTTTAAAATCTAGCTTCCAAAATTTTTCTAGATTTCAGTTTAAAATACCAAACTATGTTCCTAGTGGAATCCTAGGTAGCAAGGATAGATCTTCCGTTAATTTTCAATTGATCTAGTTTATAAAACCTAACTAATCAAACTGAAATGTAGTATCAATAATTGCAATCTAGCAAGAAGAAAAAGATAATAATTGCAGAAACCAGATTTTAATAATTCTTGAAATTATTTGCCTAAAACTATTTTAAATTATATTCTAGATTTAAATTTTAATTATTGTAATCAAGTTCACCGAAATAACTGGGGTATTATGATTTGAGATACATTCTATATTTTCGATAAATAATTTGTAAATTTTTAACTAGAAATCTAGATTTTAAGAACTGGATTTTTACGTGAACTTTGAATCAAAAAAACTATTTTCTCTAATTGAATTTCGCAGCTAAAATATGTAACTAGGAAATAACTAGAGATTCTAGCCAATTTTAGTTTAGAGAGTGTTATTGTTGCTTCTCCAAAATTATATGTAAGTATTCTTTTTTTTTCTAGCGGAAAATAAATTATAAAAAATAATTTTTTATATTATATAATGGTTTTTGAAATTTTTATCTCAAATATTGCTGTATCTATTAAAAAGTAGAAGTATACGAGTTAATCTTTCTAAAGTCGATAACTATTTGATTTGACTTACACATAAACATAACAGCTATCTTTTTCTTGCCAATCTTAATAAAATGACACGGCGTCAAATTTTCTGCCACTTCTTATAATATAAAGAATTCGGGGCACTGAATTATGACCGCGGAAAAAGTTTGTATTGGCGGCTAAAATTTATTATAAAAATGAATTTTGTCCGCACATTTTGTAGCGGTCAAAATTCATTTTTTTTCTAAATTGAGGCGCGGTCATAATTAATGCGGTCAAAATGCATGGAGCCAAAGAATACGTGACACAAATTTTTATTGTAAACAAAATTCCACAAGAAGTTTTGACGGTTTGGTCAAAACAATTGAAAAATAATTTTTTGTAGTTTGGTAATTAAACCAATTAATTAACTTTGAATCTTTTCACAATGATTCCTGATTACAAAAAAAAAATTAATATTTTTTAATAATGTACAAATTTCATTCAAATCGTTTAAGATTTTCTTCTTATAAAGAAAATTAATAAGAAACTTTTTTTTTTTCGCAATTCTAACATTTATTATATTTTCATAATTAAGTAAGGAAAACGAATAGGAAAATTTGAAAAAAGAAGAAAACTTATACATATCCATATGTATATATAAGGTTATATCGATAACTTTAAGAATCACAAATAATTCTCCCTATATGCAATATACTTAAGTTGGATAAAAATGTATGATGATGTGGTAAAAGAAAAAACAAATTTTTATTGATTTTTTTAATCATTTTCTTTTTTTTTTATTTTCATTTTTCTGTTCAATTTTTAAATATTTTTTTTTTTTTTTACTTTCAGTAACAAAAAACAATAATAATAATAATAATAATAATAATAATAATAATAATAATAATAATAAATATTTTGATAGATTTTTTTTTTATTCATTTTTCAATGAATTTACAAAATATAAATATACGGCTTTTTGTAAAAGAGTTTTTCACTAAAAAAAAAAAAAATTCATATTTTTTTTTTTTTGGTAAACAAAATTCAAAATTTAATATAAATTATAATGAAATTTTTATTTTTTTTTTAACTAAATAATTTTTTTTTATTTAAATATGTATATATATATATATAATTTTTAATTTATTTTTCTAAATACGATTATTAATTTTTTTTTTTTTTGAAATAAAAATTAATATTTATTTAATCTGTTTAATTTTTGTTTTATTAGATTATTTACATTTTACATTAATCTTATATACTTTATTTTATATTATATATATTCATTTTTAAATTAATTTTGTTTTTGTTTTTTTTTTTTTGCCTTTTGTTTTTTACGTTATGCTGTCAAATTAGGCTAAAAAAATTTATCTATAAAATCACAAAGATTCTTTGTTAGAAGTTCTTATTTTTTGCATAATTTTAAATTTTAAATTTTTTGAATGAATTTTTGTATTTAGATCAGGGCACCATGAAATAACGTAATGCGGAAATAAGACATGCATGTACTGATTCGGTTTCAAACTGAAATTACGTATCAATGCATAACTGTTCATTTGTTGTTAAAAATCACGCACGCACAAGTTCGGTTTTAACCATATATCTTATATTGGTTTTGAACGAATTAATAGGGTATTATATTCTCTTTCGATAAAATTTGAAACTGTGTATAACACAAACTCCAATGAAATCTATTGCGACAAAGCAGATTTTCATCCCAGAGCAGGGACAAGCGAAAAGGCATAGCCATGAATTGAGAGTCGAAAAATGAGATTTTAGGCTTTAAATTTACACTTTCTTTTCACGATTTAAGGATGAAAAAAAATGATTCCTTTTTTTTATTCTGAAAAGATTTTCCATATGAATTCTTTTGTTCGTAATTTTATAAGAGCAAGAGAAATTAAAAAAAAAAAAATAAAATAATTTGAAAAAAAATTATAGGTATTTTAGTAAACTGAAAAGTTTTTTGAGCAAAAAGTTTGAGAAAATGACATTGGAAAATTTTGTGCAATTATATATATTTTGATTTTCATCAACTTTTGAGATATTTATTTCAGAGATATATTTTCTTAATTTTTAAATAATGACGTGCCTCTGTAAATTTTTTTTTTATTTGTATTTTATTAACATTCTTAACCTTTTTGGGTACATCGGCGTATAATGTTTATGGTTCGAGAAGAAATTCTACAGAAAGAAAATTGCTGAAAAAAAAACAAAAAAAGCAGAAAAGCAATACGTCTCTATAGGTTGAAAAGCAAAATAAATGTATATTTTCGAAATAAAATAAAATTTTTTCTTTGTGAATTTAATAAATTTATTTTTTTTGTTTTTATTTTTTTTTTTTGTAAATTTTGTTCCTAAAATTTTCCTTATTCAAGATTTTCTAAACTATGTAAATACAATTAAATTTTAAAATTTATTTATTTTCAACTTAATTAATAATTAAAGTCTTTTCTTCGTGTTCTGTAATTAAATAATTTATTCTATTTGTTGTATCCAAGTTTTTTTTTTAAATAGATTTTTAATTATCAACATTTATAAATATTTTATAAAATTTTTTATTTATTTATTTTTTAAATTTTCATTTTATATTATTTTATTTATAATTATTATACTTCTGTTTTTTTTTTTAATTTTTAATTTTTTTTTTACCATTTTCTACTATGTAGACATTATAGTTTGGAACTTCAGATTTGAATTTAAATTAAGTGTTGCTGTTTTTTTGTTTTTTTTTTTTTTTTTTACTTTTTTTAAACATTTAAAGATTTTTTTATTTTGTTGGGGTTTCATTTTTTGTTCTATATATAGTTAGAAATTATTTTAGAAGGGGATCTGAGGCTCTTTTAATTGAAAACTTGAAAAATAAAAACAACGATTTTGAGATAGATTATAACGGATGTTATTTTATAAGCTATATGTTTCCTTTTAGTGATTGTGTACGATAGGGATATCTGACATTTTTTAAGTTGTGTTCTTATTTTTCATTATTGTTTGCCATTTAGAAAATGGAGTGCCTTACAGTTCAACAACGTGTACAAATTGTTCAATTATTTTTAATAAAACAGTCGTTCTTTTAATGCTGTTTTTCGTGCACTTCGTTCATTTTTCGAAAATGGTTTAGTTGATATCTTTTTGCAACAAGATGTGCTATACATCTACTGAAACAATGGACTTACTGCGTGGTTTTGGACCTGTCAATTGGCCAGCAAGATCGTGCGATTTAGCCTTGTGATTCTTTTTATGGGGTTATGTGAACTCATTCTCTCGTACCAATAAACCACAAACACTTTAAGACCTGGAAGACAACATTGAACGAGTTATTGACGAAATACGGGAAGATTTATGTCAAAATGTAGGCAGAAGTTGATTTAATCGTATGGGGTTCGTAAAAGGTGCACAAGGCACACATTGGAACGAAATATTGTCCAAAATATAATGGCAATGAACAGTCTTCAAAATATAAAAAAAAATTTTTTAAATCTCATACTTTTTGTTTTATTTCAATATTTTAAATCATATAGCTTATAAAAAAAACACCATATTATAAATTATTAGATATCGCATTGTCCACCAATATTTCAATTATTTATCACAAATCGCCGTCGGTCGTATTATTGAATGCTTTATATTGTATTTTTAATATATATGATGTATTTTAAATAACCCATTCACCAGATGGTACCAGATACGAATATTTTTTTCATATATCGTATATAAAATATAAAAGAAATTTTAGTATGCAATGCCATTTCTCATACTTTTTATCTAAATATAAGTAAATAAATTTTATATAAGAAATTGATGATAATAAACCATAAATATTGCAATAACTACCAAAACACTAGTTTTCTTTTGGTTTTTTTTTTTTTTTTTGTAAATAAGTATTGGAGGGAAAAATCAATTACTGAAAATAAATTAATTTTTTTTTTTATTAATTTATTTGCATTGAATTTTTTTTTAATGAAAATTAAGTAATTTTCATTGATGTCATTTCACAAAAATATATTTAATTTTGGTAAAAATTATGTTTTATACATATGTATATATTTATTTAATAATAAAATATAATTCAAAACATCATTTATGAGAGTGGCTCGATTATTTTTTCGAATTTGTTAAATGAAATAAAATCTTTTTATACAACATTGAATGAAATTAGAAAGAATGAATCTTACTTAACGTTTTACAAAAAAGTAAAACACCGTCAAATACAAACAACTGGAGTGTTGGATGACCATTTTTTAAGTACTAGTAAATCAAGAAACTACCATTTGAAGTAAAATACATAGGACCCAAATTTATAAATAAAATTAAAACGATTTTAGATATTTAATATTGAGTTTGGAAAAAAATTATTGAAACATACGACTCATGAAAATAATATAATAAATCGAAAGTTAATTTGAAAAAAATAATATAACTTATTTAATAATAAATGTTTTGCCCCAAGTGCGATTAATTTTCAATTGATGAAAATTTTTTTTATAGCATTAAAAATCGTAATATCAATAATGTTGGTTTAAGGACTTTCAAACTTAGCTAACTATATCTTTTCCATGATATACATTGCCGAAAAAAATTAGGCATATTTCAATTTATATTTATTTAATTTTTTTTTTCTTTTTAAATAGATTTAGAATCTAGAAATCTATTTTTTATGTTTTTAATTATACATTATGCTAAGATTTAATAAAATAATATTTACAATTTTTTTATATACACATACATAATAATACAAAATAAAAAATAAAAAATTTGCAAACATACACTTTGAATACAACTTCAAAGAATGTAGGAGTTTCAAATGAAAATAATTGTATAATTGTATCTTTTGTTTTACTGCGATACGCCTGTTTCAAAACATAAAATTGAATATTTAGTAGTTTAAGATATAATTGTGTTTTTATGTTCAACCATGTTTCAGAAATATTGTCCCATAAATATTATTACGTTTTTAATTGAATTGATTTTTTTGAATATCAAGTGAAAACAAATTGAAAATATATGAAATTTTTTCTTTTATTAACTGTCATTCCTATGAATCTAGTTTTTTTTTTTAATTTTTTTCGAATAAATATTTTCATCAGAAATAAAGTAAATTCTCGGAAATCTATAAAAGTAATAATATTTGATAAACATTCCGCCATAGCATCCACACAAATATATATTGGAATATCAAATTTCGTTTTGATAAATTTTGTTTTGTTTTCTCCATCAGAGTCAAATTATTAATGCTTTCACGATTTTTAATTACATATATATGAAGAAATGTTTTCTAACGAACTTAATTTAAAAACTGGGTTTTAAATATTCGTAAATCTATTTTGTTTGTTTAAAAAATAAAATAAAAAATTATATAGTATAATAATTCTTGAGTATTAGGCAGTAGTTGGACAGTATCTCTCCATCTTTATATTATTATATTCACAGTAGTAAAATAAACTGAATGTTAGTATGTATTTTATTGTTAAAGTTTTTGATGATTATTTTGACGAAAAATAATTTATTTTTCTTATTTTTATTTTCTTAGTCGAGAGCGCGTAAATTATAAATTTATGTAATTTTTATTTTTTTTTGGTTTTTTCTTATCAAATAAAATACTATCTTTACCTTAATTTTTCTTCATTTTTATTATTATTATTTTTTTTTCCTTTTCTTTTTCTTCATCAATTTTCATTTTTCTTATAATAACGGTGTTCGTTTTTACTAGATTTTTTACGCTTCAATTGTTCACAATCCGAGTTAGTGCCATCATAATCGTCATTGTCTGAATTCGAATTAAAATTAATGATATTTTTAAGATTTTCGGTTGACGAATAATCGTCACTTTGACAGCAACAGCATTCATTATTACTACAAGATTCAATTGGCTTATTCATATGACTACTGCTGGTGTTATTGGATTCATCACAGAAACGTACATGTTGCTTAATACGAGGACGACGATGATTTCTTGATTCTTGACCTTCATTTGCAATTAAAATTTTTGGTTTAATAAATTTGGAATCTCTTTTAGGAAGTAATTCCTGTTGTTGGGAAATTGTTTGCTTATCTATTCGATTTTTTTTTGGTGATCTTAATAATAATTCTGCTATTTGATTTGAGGATGATGATGCTGATGATGATATGGCGGGCGTTTGAAACGAATTATTAGGTTTCCTGTGCAAAAATATATATTTAATAAGTATAGAATATAAAATTGGAACATTCAAGGGTGTAGTTATATATTTTATGTTTAACATTATTATTAAAAAGTTTTTGGGGTTGATGTTACACATAATTCATTTAGAAAAATAAATGTACATTAACTTTGACATACTATGCTGCTTGTGTTTAATATCTTCTTTTTTTTACCCAAACTTTATAATGACGTATTGTATTTTGCAATTATTATTATACTTGTGAGATAAAACTAGAGTGCTATCTATATTGTGTCAGTAAGTTTTATTTTGTTTAAGTGCAAAGTTAACTATATAGATCTTTTTCAATCATTATTTTTAAGTAAATGCATTAGATAGAATGAAAAATTCTGGAACTTTTGGTATATTTAGAGTTTAAAGTTTTTTTGGTTGATTATATATATAAGTTTATTGATTCAGCAGCGGCTTTCAATTTAGTTCGAAGCATATGAACGTACCCACTAGAGCCAGAATTGACAAAGATCGACCCAACGTGGAAATTGGAATGCAATATCGACCTGAAATTAACATTATTTTTTTGCAATTTTTAAATACAAGTAGGTATATTCAAGCAATAGCTCTTAAACATGGACATTTTTCACGATGGACCAAAAACAAATATTATAAAAAAAAAATCTAATCCAGGCATGACTTCCACATTTAGAAACATATATATTTTCGGAAGCTCTTCCTTTTATAAAAATGTAAAATTTTTTAAGGAATATATAATAAAAAACCAGACATTTTTAAAGATATTCTTAACTTCCTCGTATTTTACATATATTTTGAAATCGAAGCTGGACCCTTTGATAATTTTGATAGTCACAATAGTACTACATATTTTACATTCAGATTTTTCTTTACTTCTAAATATGAAGAGACTTTTATCATTACTTTTAAATATGACAACCACTGTGACTTCAGAAATAATAGTTTTAATTGATTGAGCTTAATAATTCAAGAAAAAGCTCTGTTTTTTCCTTGTAGACCAAGAATATTATTCAAACTAGTTGCTCATTTGCAAATGGCGATCGACAGTAAGTTTTTTATACCGAATTATCCTTTACGAGGAAATCGTAGGGTTGATTAAAATATTGGACTTTGTCACTTAAGATATTCATACTACTATACTAGGAACGAGATTGTTTTTTTTCAAGTTTCTATTCTTTTGTCCTCCTGATTCCTGAACTTCGTATTTTAACAGCATAATTTATATATTATCATATTTTTGTATCCTTTGTTCTATTTTTTATAACTAAGTACGTAATTTGATGGTTTTATTACTTTAAAAAGGGAAATCACCTGTACCATTGTGAAAAATAAAGATATGACTTTAAATCTATTTTTTTCTTTTTTAATACTCAGTTTTTTTGTTTTTTTATGTATCAGATGCATTCATCTTGTTATAAAATTTTAAAATTTTATTTTAAGAATAATCTGACATAACACGTTTTTTCATTATTTTTTGTTTAATTTTTTTTTTATTTTTTTTTTTCGTATATGTATAGTTGTTTAGAAATCATGTTCATGTTAAAAACTTTTATGTTTCAAAAATAAACATGAATAGATGAAAGTTACCTTGTCAGAACAACATTCACCAACATATCACACCTTGAACAAAACAATATATATATGTATATATGTACATTCTTTTTATTTTTATTTTTGTAGTGAAATGATTGATTTAGAGAGACTTTCATAAAGACTTTCATAAAGAAAGTATATCAAAATTATATTTTATATGTGCAACTTATATATTCGCAAGGTTATTATATGAATTATATAAAAGTTATTTAGTGTTGCAAAGATTTGTATCTAGGTAATATAATTAGTTATTGGCGAGGATTGACGCAACACACACTTATACTATGTGTTTGTGTATATATAACTTTTGATATACGCGAGGTTGTTAAAATGTCATTTTAAAAATATTTTTTAATTAAATATATTTTAGAATTCATAAAACACGCAAACTGTTTTAGTTTTTTAAAATTGAACATAAATGAGTTATATATAGGTTTCGTTTATTTGACAGAAATAAAATTAAGCTAATTCTTACTTTGAGGCAAAATGAAGACCATAGTTATATTTACAGTTTTACATACGAGACATAAAGATAATGATTTTTGGCGTTATCTTTTTATTTACTCGAATTTCATATTATTTATTTTAAAGTTGGTATATGCTAAAAAGGAATTGGTTTTTCCAAAAAAGTGAGATGCAGTTATTTACAATGAATGTACATATGGGTTTTAAGTAAATTCTATTAAGTATTTTTGTAGAAAATATGTCAAGTAATCGTTAAAAAAAACCAAAGATTGTTCAATTAACATTTAAAAGTTGTGCAATAGAGTTGTACGAACCGTACGCTGTTCAACCTTTTCTAAGCTAATATTGAAAACATAATAATATATACTTTCAGTTACATTGAAAAAAAAAAATAATTATCTCAATCGATAGATAAATGAAATTCAATAATATATGATTCAGGTAGGATATAAATACTATTTTTTTATATTAATACTTTTTTCTCAGTGAATAATGTTATTGACGTGTAAAATAAAAAGTCATCAAAAATTTAATTTTTTCAACATTATTACATTTTTCATGTAGTATAGTGTAAAATAAAAATATTTTGAAAATATTTAGATTAAAGTACTATATGTAAATAAATATAAATGTATGTTGAAAGATCTCTCATAAATATTTCATTAGAAATAAGAATTTATACACAAATTTTGACAGCAATAATTTATATTATAAAATTTTTATTTTATATAATAAAGTAATGATTTGATAAACAATAATATAATAATAATAAGTTTATGTATTTTATATAATAAAAAATATCAAATTAAATGCTGAATCCCTATTATTTTTGATAAAATTATTTTTCTGATATGAACAAAATAGAAGAGAGTGATCATATATTTTGGGTGCTTAAACAAGCTCTCTACTTTTTTCAGATTTTTAGATAAAAATATTAGTTTAATTCTTTAAAATCACTTAAGCTTAATTATTTAACTCAATTATTTTTCGACTTGTATTAAATAATATATAAGAATTTGAGAATAAAAGTTATATAAAGAACTTACGGAGAAGACTATAAATCTAGTTCGAACACCGTCACCTATCAAACTCTCATCTCATCCATTGCCGCTTGGGGCACTTGTTGTTGTAGATGTGAAGTCGCTGTCATTTGTAAATTTTGAGCTGCACTACATTGATTAGTATTAGTATTATCTGAATGAGTTATTTTCATTATGGTTGGTCCATGTTGATGATGCCCTTGACCATGGCTAATTGAAGTCTGTTGTTGTTGATGATGCTGATGTTGGTGCTGTGATTGAGTTTCAGTAGGTGGGTTTGTTACGACACTCGACGCTGTGCGAATTGGAGGACGGGGGCCAGTTGATCGTATATGATGTACACCACCTACAAGGCTTCCATTTGGCAATTTCATTTGTTGTTGATCTTTATAAAAAAAAAAAAAAAATAATTAATTCAAGACTTGGATAATTTAAAATTTGATCTATTTACTTGTAAGATTGAAGGAATTAAAACATTGTTTACCTGAATTATTTGAATTATTACTATGTGATACTGATATATTTCTTGGTAATGTCATACAATCACCATAGCCACCACTAACATTACCACCCGGATTTCCAATATTACTTGTGTTGCTACCTCCAGCACTTGCTCGCGTATAACTCATAGAATTTGAATGATGTAAAGCACTAGATTTTGGTAATGTCATCATTCCTGAATTATAATTTTGATTTTGCCCACTACATTGCGAATTTGGGCGAGCAAAAGTTTGATTGTTACCTCCCGATTTTAATTGCAAATGCTGATCATTTCTATTTTGTTGTTGCTGCTGCTGCTGTTGCTGTGATTTTCCATAATTGTTACTTTCATTCAAAGGGATTTTATTTTGGCCTGCACTACCGCAACTAGTGTTAATTTGCATCGTATTGGAACAAATATGTGGTGATTTAATTTCATTTGACAATAAAATAGTTCCTTGGTCATGGTGATTCTCTACATCGACAATGACATTAGCACTTTGTGAATGCCCCATATGATAGTGTGCGTGTTTGATAGGATCAAAAGGTGGTACTTGTTGATGTGGATGCATTCCTCGCTGCTGATATTGTTTTTGTAAGCTCTTCACTTCTAATCGAGTTTTATCTCTTTGATAATAAACGCCAGCAAAAATTAAAACATTTAGAATTAATAAACTGCAACCAATTGCAATGGTTACGCTTAAAGCAGTCGAATATGCCGCATAACCAGCAGCCTCAAAACCAGATAATGTATCTGTAGTTGCATTAACTATTGTGGTTGGCGAAAACGATGCTGCACCAGTATAATTCCCAGATAATGGTATGCAAGTTGTAAATGAAATTGGTTCCACAGTTGTTATTCCTTAATAAAGATTAAACCACAAAAAACTAATTAAAAATATGGTTTTCTAGAGAGCACATAATTTGTAAATATTATAACGATTTTAATTGTTTCAAGTGTATTCTTTTTATTATTGTAATTTTTGATCAGAAAATGTTTATGGAAAATATTATGCTTATTCAATGGGACAAAAAGTTAAAAGTTGAATGATATTTAAAAGTAACAAATTTTCTCAACACACGGAGAGAAATCCAGTCAGATATTATGATTATGACGATTGTACATATGCGTAAAGCAGTCAGAGAACTCAGCTCTTAATAACTAATCATAAACCGTAAATATTAATCATAAACAATGACTAAGGGTAAAAACAATCACTATGACTGCAAAATCATAAATCCTGCAACCCAATAATATCGATTTCATTTCTTACGTCTTAAAAGCGAGTAATGGCTGCTATTTTACATATTTTTATTTTAATATTTTTTTAATTTATTAAATTTTATTTATTATATTTTTATTAAATTATACAATTTTATTTCTTATGTCTTCTTCCGGATTCGAACCTGGGTCTTTAGCATTGCAATCCGCCAACACTACCACTCAGCTACGGTATTGAAATTTAAAATGTACATAAAATAGAAAATATAAATTTGGTATACACATTTTCTGTGTGGTGTGTTGGCTATTTGTAATGTTAAGGACGCAGGTTCGAATCAGAGAAATGCATGAGTACACTTGTATTACAAATCACTCGTGAATACACTTGATTTATTCAATATATGAATAGTTCAACTCAAAATAGAAACAAGTGTGAATATATGATTCATAATATTTTTTCAATACATTAGAATTGTTTTGAGTTTTTTGTATCAAGTCATATTTCTATTCGCAAGTATAGTGAATAGTGAAATATGTATTGCGTATATTGAATGCATTGGGTAATCTTCTAAGGAAATTTAATTTCCTAAAAAAAAATTAAATATTTCGTAAAAATTTCCTAAAAATTTCCTAAAAAAATTGTTAAAAATGTACCTATACTTAATTAGATGATATTTTTTTCATTCATACGTATTGTTTTTATATTAGGCACTTACTGCATTCATAGCATTCATAACAAAAACAAATCAACATCAAGTGGTATTGAGTAGATATTGTTGTTTTGCAAGTCAATGTAATATAAGTGTTTCTTATGTGCAAGTAGAATATGAATAGCTCATTTTTTTTTTCTGTAATTGGTATTATTCTGTATTGAAATATTGCGAGTGATTTGTTTTTGTTTATGAATAGTATTACGCAGTTCTCTGGTTCGAATCCCGAAGAAAGCAAAAAAATTTTGGTTTTTTATTTTTTTTTAGCGACATTACAGAAAATTTCAACTATGTCATATTATTTTAGTAATTAAAGTAAATAATCTGAATTTTAAACACCTAAAATAAAATAAAAAGTAAAAAAAAAAATGTTTTTGTATTAATCATAACTTATGACTAGCGTGATTAAGCATCATAACTTATGATTTCAGGTAAATCATAAGATAATCACGATGTATAACGTAGTAATTATATACAAAGATTATTCATTTTTAATCATAGGGCTATTTTTTCGTTATGATTAGGAGTCTATGACTGATATAATCATATTGAATGAAAGGGCATTTCTCTGCGTGCAGTTTTATGAAGATGATATTATGTAAATGCATATTCTGTAAAATATATATAATTAGAATTGAGAGCTTTCAGTTCAGCAAAAAAATGTATGTTCAAATACTTAGAACTTAGAATCAATTTCTAAAAATAATTAGACCACTTATGGCCTGTCTGATACATTAATTCTATTACTAACACACATAAATATACTTACGCTTACCGTTTAAAATCAAATCATTGCCATCACGACGTTTGAGAGCATCTTCGAGATAATTTAATTTCGAAGAAATTGAATCCGGTTTAACCAAACCATCATACATGTCTAAATCATCATGATTGCGAAACAAATTATGGCGTGCAATAACATCCTCCATACCAGCTTTATGTAATTCAGGTATTAAACGTAACCATATAGATAATTGATGAGCCCTGAAGTGATTTTTGATGCGTGGTTTCATACCTAAAGTGGATACAAAAAAAGAAAAAGAAAGTTAAATAAAGGTTTTAATACTGTCAACATTTACACAATTATTAATATTATTCCATTGTATGCTTCAATTCTTTTTTTTGCGTTCTGTATTTTGTATATCGTCGGTCTCATGCAAAAATTACGAAACTGCAAAAACATAGTTTTGAGAAAATTGGTTTTGAAAATTTTTTTTTTGCTTTTTTTTAGTACGTTTTGTTACTTTTGGAAAAATAGAAATAGTCATTGCGGGTAATTTATGAAAGCTTTCGACTTCTATCTTTGAACATATTAAAATTTTAGTTTTTTATGATTTTTCTACAATATTAGGTCAAAACGGCCAAAATTACAGTTTCGGTGATTTTTGCACGAGGCCGACGATATATTCCCAATGTTTTAATGATGCTAGAAGGTGCGTTTCTAGAAAATTGTTTTTTTTTTTGGGAAATTAATAACTGAAATAGACAACAATAATGCAAATATTTTGTCATGATATTTTATTCAGATTTCGTCAATTCAATTCCTAAAAAATTACTTCGAGATACATAATTATATTCATTTAATTTAAATCAACTGTATAATATTTTTGGTCAATATTTTCTTAATAAAATTCAAGTATAAGTTTGAAAATCACCACAACATAATAGTTAAGATGAAAAATAGATAAATGCGTATATGCAATCACAAATATAATTTTCAATCCTTCATTTTCAAATAAAATTTATTTTATATACAATTAAGGAAATGTATAGTAAAATAAATAATATTTTTGAAAAAAAAAAAAAAAGTTACTATCCAACTTACCAATTTCTAGATATTTTTGATGTAATGAATCGTACTCATCCCATGTAATACTGCGAAAGCGATTACGTTCTTTTGATGCTGGTAAAACTGAATCCTGTCTATGATGCTCATTGGGATTTCTACGTTTAAAAGGAAGTTAATATAATAAGTTTAAATTAATATTTTATTAAGTAAATGCAATGAGATGTTATTAGTTTTACCCAGTCCTTGCAAAATTTGTCCAATAAATAATTACAGCTTCGGATAATGCAACTTCTGATTTTGTATAATTGCTTGGAAAATGACTAAAACCATCAACTAAAGGAGCTCCAAATATGTACGGCAGATCTTCGCCATGCACGGTTCCCATCCTTTGAGGATAATCACCATCTTTAGTTTGATAATCAAAAACATAAAAATAACATCGTGGTCCAATTTTTTCTTGGCCTTGAGGAGTTAATGGCGGAGCCAACATATCACCAGTTCGAATTAACGGAGCAACAAATTGAGCATCCGAGATAGCAGCTACAGCTGTATCTCTTGTATTAATTGGATGTTGCGATGTTCTTTCCCAATCCGTATATTCATTGACAATCTGAAAAAATAAATAAAATTGTTTGCACATAAATATTAAGTGTAGATATGTTTGGAACAGCTCGTAGTATTAATACGTCATTAGACTAAAAATTTATATCTCTTATTTCATATATATATCAATAAAGCTAAATATTTTCAAAAATACAGTATAAAAATTCTATTGTATACTATTCAACAATATTTTAAACTAAATTAAAAAAAATAAAAAAATAAAAAATTTTATGATTGTCATGCATAATATCCAGAAATTTCTCAATTTCTAACTTTGAAATTACAAAAAAAAAAAGAAGAAAAAAACTAAAAATGATTAGAAACGTATCATAGAAGGGGCACGTACATACATTATCCACATATAATCATCGTTATATTCTATCATGTAAAATTTTCCCATAAACTAAAATTGAAAATAGCAAAATAGAATGTATTTTGCTTCAAAAAAAAAACCAAACATGTAGAGAATATCCCTTATTTTTCATTCTATATATACCAAAAATTGTACTATACATACATCATGTAGAACTTGTGACACAGAACAATTTAAGCAATATTTTGTATACAAATAAATTTCAGTCTTGGATTCTAGAAAATCATTGAAATTCAAAAAAAAAAAAAAAAAAAAATACATATATTTATTTAAACTCGTATAATTTAAAATGAATATCCTGAAGGTTCGACTTGTGTGATTTTAAAAATTGTTTTCCTTCAAAAATACTTATAGAGTTTTAGATTATTTCTATATACATACATTGTACAAATATTTTGGAATGAATTATAATATAAATTTGACCAATAAAATTTATTCATTTCTTTAATCCTTATATCGTCCCTCATCTCACGAAGTGTCGTAATCCGCATTTTGCAGATTTTCTGATTTCAAGCATTTTTTAGTCATATTATATGCCGTCTTTAATGGCGCCATGAATTAGGACCTAATGAACTAGAACCTACAAGCAAAAAATAAACTAGGATCTAAAAAAAAATTAAAATTTTTTTAAATAAACTAGGACCTAAAAAAAATGAACCAGAACCTAAAAAAATGAACTAGAATATAATAGCGAAATGAACTAGGACCTAAAAATTTTAATTTTTTTTTTAGATCGTAGTTCATTGTTTTTAAGTTCTCGTTCATTTTGTTTAGGTTCTAGTTCATTTTGTTTAGGTTCTAGTTCATTTTGTTTAGATTCTAGTTCATTTTTTTTTTTAGTTTCTAGTAAATTTTTGAATTTAGAAAATTTTTTCTTAGGTTCTAGTTCATTAGGTCCTGGTTCATGATTTTTAGGTTCTAGTTCATATATTAATTTTAAAAATTAACTAGAACCTAAAAAAAAAAAAATTAGTTTTTTTCGGTTCTAGTTCATTTTGCTTTTTAGGTTCTAGTTCATTAGGCCTTAATTCGTGGCGCCCGTTTTTAATTCTCTCACGATGGATTTTCAAATTTCTTTCCTATTCTGTCAAAAAATGTATAAATGGGCCGTTTTAAAGCACGTTTAAGCTAAATAAAAACTAAAATCACTAACGACAATTCGTGAGATTAGGGACGATACATATTTTGACAAATGATTTCAGAGATTTTAATATTAAGTCAATGAAAGTGCGATGTGATAAGTGAGAATAATAAAATATTTATTACTTTTAAATTACTTAATAAAACATCAAATAGTATATATAATATATATTTCAAGTAATAAAATAATATCGATTATCATTTCGAAACTATATTTAAATAATTCATATTCCTTAATATGAAGTCGAAACACGATATATATGTATATAATAATAATATGTGTAATAAATTTTTAATGTATGTTTAATGACATGCTATAGTGTTATTCTTTGGCTCCAAAAATAATTTCAAATTTTAAACAAAATATTGATTATAATAATAAAAATGAATTTTGAAATAATTTCCAATAAATCTTTAACATAAACATATTATAAACTATGTATATCTAAACAAATTCACAACAAACAACTATTATATAAACATTGTGTATATTGTGTAATTAAAATATTAATATTATTTTTTAAAATGATAAAACTAACTTTTAACAAAAATAATATTATGTATATGATATAATATGTTATAATTTTTAAGTTCATTTGGACATCATGTTAAAAAATACTTTCAGATATATATTATTTAAATAAATGACTTAAATTAGAATACAATTTGAATAAGATAAATTATACTAACTTTATATATAAGAAGACAGAACATATTAAATTTTATGTTTTTACTTGTTTGCAGATCTTATTAAGATTAACTATATTTTAAAATAAATTCAATAAAAGACTTTTTTTTTGTTTTTGTTTTACATACATGTGTTGTACAATTAATTGTTATATATATTTATGTATATATACATATTTACATAATTTTATTTTTATGTTTTATCTTTAAGCAAAAATTCAAAATATTTTAGAAATAGGCAATGCTTGTATATTATATTATACTGTCTGATCTCCCGTAATATATAAAAATTATTAATTATTTCTTATATGGTACTTGTTAAAATAAAGTTGGTAATGCTAGAATAGTAAGATGGAATCAGAGATAACAAGAAATTTCTCAAAAAAATTAAAAACCTCATAAAGGAATAATTAGTAGATATTCAAAGAAATAAACAGCATTAAATATAAATTTTAATACAATTTAAATAAAAAATTAAATTAATTATGTTAAAGTTATTCTCTCAAGAATTGTCAATGATAGGTATCAAGTTAATCATTCTGATGAGTCCTTAGATTGATACCGGACGAAACATTAGTCTACAAATTAAAATTTCAACTAACTTCTTTAAAATCCTTCCAAAAAATATTAATTATGTTGTTATGATACTTGAAATTACATTGGTAATGAATGCTATATTTCTAAGATTTTGAAAATAATATTCAAAATTTGTTACACATAAATGTAATATTTACTGAATTATTATGCTCTAAGAAAAATAATATATCTATAGCTAAATGTTGAAGTTTATATATTATAGAAAAATTTAATTAATGTATACTCACTGTATAAAAAATTTCATTTAAATGATAATTATAAGCATTCCGAACATAAGTTCGTATAATTTTATCTCGACGTTCTCCTTCAAAACCATTTTGTATATCATGTGCACTAAATCTCCAAATTGCTTCTCCAGTAACAACGCCAAACAAAATATCACGTCCTTGTTTTTCTGGAATCGATGTTCTTTTCGAATTTCTAATTCCTACTATTTGATCGTCTAAATCTAAATTAGATTGTCCAGGATGTATTACTACTCCATCAACCTGTACATAGAAATAACATGAAAGTAAAAATATAAGTTGATTTCAGTTCGATGTTTTTGATAAACTATATCTTATATATAGTTCACTATCTTTATTATATTTATATGCGTCATCTCTAAATGTATAAACTCTTTTTAAGCTCCGTGACCAACCTATTTTTATATATGTATATATTTGTATATAAAGTTTTCTATAAACAGGAAATTATACTTAAAAATATAATAAAACACAACTGATAATTTATTTTTATCCCATTCTCAATAAAACACCATTAAAATAATGTTTATGTACAGATGTTCCATTTCTTAAGGCGACTTATATAAATACTTTTTTTTTTAATAATTTTTTTTCTTTTGTTTTTAGAAAAATATCATATATGTATAATATTTATGCAATCTAACCCTTTTTTGGGGGAAAAAAATAATAATATTCCCAAATAAGTATCCTATTTTTGCAAATGTAGGATGTTTCAATATGTTTTAAACATAATTATTATTTCTTTTATATGTGTGTACATTACATTATATAGAAGAACATAAATTAGGTATATTTTCGCTACAGGACAATTTTTTTTTACATTTATTTAATATTTTGTATGGCTGTTTTTTTTAGTTAAAAAATTGCATGTACATAGTTTGAGAAATTAAATAAAGTAGAAGAAAAGAAGTAACTATTAATATTTTTCTTTTATTAAATCATTTTTTGTAAATAATTAAAGTTGAGACTAAGAAAACAAAATAGTTGTGGCAAAGGAAATAAATCTGAAATTTCATTTTTTAATTATGTTTTGTTTTTATTTAAATCTTTGCCTCTTTAATATATACTTATAGTATTAGTACTAGTACAGAATACACTCTATAAAAGTTTGATAGAACTTTATTTTTTTCTTTCGAAAATCCAATTCTCAACAAATTGCTCTGTGATTTGGATTATTGAAATATTTACATAATACCTAGTACATTATATACTTTATGAGAATATTAAAATTTTGATCCAGGTATTAGTTATGATGTATAAATTTCACACACTAGTGAATATATCCCATGAATTTATTATGTAACCAACATTATAAAGAGCATCTTCTTACATTATTATTATAAATATACCTAACATGTCGTATATATGGTTTTTATTATTAGAAAATGTAACTTAGTCCCATAAGTACTTTATAAAATGTAATATATATATTGATGTACATATATATATATAAAAAAAAAAGCCAAAACAAAGAACAATAAAAAATAATCATTAAAACCATAACGAAACTTTACAAAAATTGTAAAAGAAACTTTTTTCATTTTTTTTTTTTTTATTATGCACAATAGAAACATTAAAAAATAAAAAAATTAAATTACCGAAGGGCCAAATGCTGTTAAAAAATTTGGAGCTTGTATATCAGCACTAAATAAATCTTCAAGTGGCACTTCACGCAAACAATCAACAATTTTTTCATGCTGTTTCACTAAATCATTCGGTATCGAACAATTAACTTCTTTGGCTAATTTAATTGCATAAATAACAGGATCATCAACTAATGCCCATGATGAGTACGATGAACCACTCATTAATATAACACGTTGAAATAAACCATTTTGATTAGCCATAGGTGATGTCATAAGAAAATTTATACACGCGGCACCAGTACCATGACCCGCCAATGTGACACGCTGAGGATCACCACCAAAATTCATAATATTTGTTTGAATCCAATCGAGAGCAGCCATTTGATCCATTAAACCATAATTAGCTACACGACCACGTTTTTGTGGATGTGGATTGGCATTTAAAAATCCTACAAAAAAAATAGTAATAAAAAAAAGAACCGTGTAAAATGTTAATAAAAAAAATAATGTTATTTTTTTTTTTTATGATGCTTTTCCCCGGAAATAAAAACTAAAATACCATAATCTTAATGGAATTTGTTTTTTTTTTTTTTGTATTTGGAAATTTTTCACCGGAGAGACAAAACTAATAATTAAAATCTAAATTATACAAAAAAAAAAGGAATAGCATCTCGAGCCTGATTTAAAAATTTAGATTTAAAATATTTACGGAATATTTTTAATTTTTTTTAATATCGCTCTCTGTTCATGTATCATCAAAATCTGGGCCTAACTTTTTTTTTTATATTTATTCATTTGACATCAACTCATGCCCCCATTTTCACGGAAATCCATTTTCAGTCCCTAGTCCGATACTTTGGTGGACACAATCGGGGTCTCGCCCTATCTTCCCACATAGTAATTTCAATAAAAATTTATTCCAAAACTAAAAATAATATAAATTTTATGGTGGAGGCTCTTCAGCTGGACAATTCTGTGTAAGTAATTTCGCAATTATTGAGCATTTAGTGCTTGACTTGTGGCACAAAAACTAGAATTAGTGCTCGCTTGGTTTTTGGAGAAATTTCGATTTCCGAATTTCGAACATGGGTCAAGGGGTCTCTCTGGCCGGATTCGAATTTCGAAAAAATAATGATGCTATCGTTTAGTGCTTAATATGTGCCTAGTTTTGCTACAAAAACTAGAATTTGTGCTCTTCAAGGTTATGTAAAAACAATCTTTTTAGATTTGGCGAAACTGGCTATTAGACGAACTGGTGGTTGGTTAGTGGGATTTGCGGCGCGGATATATGAAAATAATTTCGACTCGTGTTGTTTGGCTTGACTGAAAGTGAACAAAATCACGCATATTTTTGTCATTTAAATGATTGGAATTGGCCAAGGTAGTTAGTTCAATATAGTTATAATCACTGAAGTGTGCGACGACTATCCGTAGACAGAAAGTGAAAACATATATAATCCGTTTTTTAATTTTTGATGGAAAAAGGGGCTAAAAACAAGTTATTGACAATCGTTTTTTTATGTAAAAAATAACTTCCCAGGCACCATTATATTAAAACTAAAAAGATATATGCTTGCTAAATATAAATAAATTGAAAAGCTTAAATCTTCATTTCCATTTAAATTTGAAATACTAGGTATCTCTTCTTTTTTTTTTAATTTTGTGAGGGTTTTTTTATTTTTTTACTTATATTGTATGTCTGCCTGCATGAGAAATATTTTTTTTTTTTAATTTTCCCGAGTTGTATACCCAATGGTTAATATTGTATTTATTACTTGGTTCTGCATTTCTTTTTTATTTTTATTTAAAAAAAAAAACAAAAAAATCGAAATTTTCCTCTCTAAGAATGGTAATCAAATCCAATTTTAATTTTCTGGATGACTGTTTGTATAACATTCATATAATCATATATATATTATATTATGTATATTCTTTAGAATTAAAATATAAATTTAAGGTACGAAATTGAAAAAAAAGAAAAAATTTTAAATTTTTTACGTTTTTTTGAAATAATAATTTTTCCGGGTAAAAAAAAATTGAAACGATTTTTGAGAAAAATAAATGAATATATTTAAATATATGTTTATCGTCGACTGAGAAAATTTTTGCTGCATTTCATGTTCATTTGAAGTTTTCCGAAGCTCCTGTAACGATTTCAGAAGTTCGAACTTTTAATTCTATTTTCTTAAAACTGTGAAAAATTACATTGGCAAACATTGTCTCAGTTCACGATATATAATATAGAAATTGGATATATTGGTGGTAAGAAACATGAATCCACAACTATAAGTACATATATTCACAATATAAAATCTAACTACGAGCCCTGCATCATAAGACCTCGTACGGGTTTTTTTTTTGAGTTTGTTCTACTTTTTTCCAGTTTTCTCCAGTTTTGTGTTTTTTTCGTTTAAACCAACCTTTTTTAGGAGTTTTTGGTCTTTATAAAAAAATGTTTTTTTTAAGTTAAATTTTGAGAAAAAATTTATTTTCCAAAAGTCTACTTTTTCAACTTTTTTTATGGGCATCGCAGAAATTTTCGATAGATGCATTTTGAAGGGCATTTGGGAGTAGTTAATTTTAGCTTTTTGGGTTTTTTCAATAAAATAAAGCAGAGAACCAAAAAACTCCTGTGAAATTCCAAAAAACAGGCCAAAATTGCTATTTTTTGCGTTTTTGG
Source organism: Hybos culiciformis (assembly GCA_964007475.1). Classification (NCBI taxonomy): domain Eukaryota; kingdom Metazoa; phylum Arthropoda; class Insecta; order Diptera; family Hybotidae; genus Hybos; species Hybos culiciformis. The sequence goes on along the minus strand of OZ023273.1, from coordinate 69,112,138 downwards.
TTAGTTTTTTGGATTTTCAAAGGCGTTTTTTGACTCTCTCCTTTATTTTATCGACAAAACCCAAAAAGCTAAAATTAACTACTCCCAAATGCCCTTCAAAATGCATCTTTCGAAAATTTCTGAGATGCCCATAAAAAAAGTTGAAAAAGTAGAGTTTTGGAAAATAATTTTTTTCTCAAAATTTAACTTAAAAAAAATTTTTTTTTATAAAGACCAAAAACTCCTAAAAAAGGTTGGTTTAAACGAAAAAAATACAAAACTGGAGAAAACTGGAAAAAAGTAGAACAAACTCAAAAAAAAAAACCCGTACGAGGTCTTATGATGCAGGGCTCGTATAGGATTTTCTTGAATCAAGTCTAATTTTTTTCGTATTAAAAATTAATCGATATTTAGCAAAATTGGTTTAAGAATTTATTTAGTTTAAATAGGTACCATATGCTTGTTGTTGTTTGAAAATATTTTTACTTCATATACTTTTAAGTATGTTCATCCTCTTGGCTTGATTGTTTATTGAACAATTATACTATAAAACTACATTTCTGATATAATGTATCTAGTTACGCAACTGACTATCATATTTATTTTGGGACCATTTATAGCAATATAGCAATACTGAACAAAAAGAATCACTGGATAGAAGAAATTTATAAATTTACGTTTTACTCAGCTAAATCACCGAGATTTTTTCTCAGGCGACCTGAATTAGAAATCTATAGCAAAATTGGTGCAATGTTTTTACGCGTGTTATATAAAATTTAATATTAATAGAACAACTTAGCGCATATTGAATTTTATGTTTTTTTTAAATATTTAATTTTATATTAACATGAATTTACAACACATTTTTTTCTTGAATTACCCAATTGTCTTGGAATCAGCTTTTCTTGAATCAATTGTTTTTAGTTAATTTTATTTTTAACTATAATATTGTGTTTGAACGAATTTTTATAAAACAGAAGACTTAGATTATTTTTAAAATCAAAGAATTTTGAATTTGAATCTAGTCAAAGAAAAAATCCGGATTAAGCCAATGAAGCTTAAATTTCAAATGACTTTTTTTTTTTTATTCCTATATTCTTCTTTAGTGACAGATAAAAAAGAGATTAAGTTGGCAAATTCAAAAAAAAAATATATATAAAAAACGAATGATGAATTTCTAAATCTTATTTTTATCATTTTTATTCCAATCAATAATAATACTAATCATTTTGTCCTCAAAGCTACCGCAATTCATAACAAATTTTATAATAGACACATTAGGAATATTTTTCTTCCTTTTCGCCATTTGAGTAAAAAAATTGTCACATTAAATAACCAAAAAGGCTCTGAAAGATTTTATCATTACAACACTACAGGGCCAGTGTTCACTACTGTAAAAAGAAATGTAAAAAGGGCCCCTTTAAAAAATTAGGCGCAATGAAGGTCGTATTAATTTTTGGGCGTGTAACCATGGGCGCCGGCAGTATGGTGCAAGGTGGTGCAACTGCACCACCTTTGTTTGATAAAAGTGTTATTAAAATTTTGATAAAATTTGAAAAAAAAAGTTAAAAAAAACGTGGAGAAAAGTTTAAGAAAAATATTTTTTTCTGGGGAAAATTTTAAATATTGTGCTAACGTTGGCAGTCAACAATATTTAAAATTTCAGACTCGTAAATTTTTTTTCACCCTAATGATTTTAAGAAATTGATATCATTACGATATTCTTCTACGTACGTTGAACTCAAAATCCATTGTTGAAACTAAACTTTTTGATTTACAACATATAAGTACCGCATAAAATCTGAACACATTAAAAATTTGAGGAAATCTTGCAAAAATAAGCTGTTTTTGTGGAAAAACTGCAGTGAGTAAAACCGTTAAACATTTTTTTTTTTTCTAATTTAGGGCAAAAAAAAAAATTTAGTACAAAAAAATATAAAAAATAATTTGAGGAATTTTTTTAAAAAAGTGTCTATTTTGGGGTAATTTCTTAAAAATTGGAGGAAATTTCATTTATTCCATCTGGCAGCCCTGGTGAGAGATAATCGAAAAATGTTCTGAGCATCGTATCAGCATACTGAGATGAATTTTGTCGTGAATTCAAAATATTGTTTTGCAACTAATTTTTCCTAAAATGATAATTTAATTTAAATTAAGGTTGTCGGAAATTGTAACTTAGTGATGAACCCGCAATATGTCAAAGATTTGGTAAAATCAAAATAATAATTTTCACATGCACCACCTTATAAAAAAACCTGGCGGCGCCCATGCGTGTAAAAACATTTATTATATTCTATATACAGCATGTTATTTTTTGAAGATAAATTATAAATTATAAATTCCTTAATGATCAAAAGCTTATAAAATTTTGTTTTTGGATTTATTAATTACTAGCTGTACCCGCACACACGTTGTTGTGGAACACACGTTTTAAGTGGAATTTTTGTTGTCAGATTGATGAACAATTATAGTTATATTATAAATTTGGGAAAATATCTAAGAAGAATTAATATTTATCATTTCTATTTATTCAACACTTAAATTGTATGAAATCGAAGGATATTCTTCCCTGAAACAGGTTTCCAAACCAAACCAAATTTGTGTTTTTATCCAATTCCTCTTTTTATTAATCAAATTTTAATAAAATTGGAAGAACTTTGGCAGTCCTCCCCAGGAGGGTGCTATTCAAATTTTAAAATAGCCTAAAACGACTCCGAGACAAAGAGACGGTGTAAATTTCGAAACGATCGGTTGAGTGGTTTAGTTTTTAATATTTTGTAGTTATTAGTAATAAATAAATTGATTTCTAAACATTCGAAGAGGTTCCTAAAAAGAGGGAGCCTAATTTTTTGTTACGAAATTCGTGTGTTTAATCATTTTTATGTACCAAATTTAAATGAAATCGGACAAACTTTTGAAGTCCGCCCCCGGGGGAGGTCGCTGAGTAGAAGGTCAAGAAATTTTTTGTTACGAAATTGTGTGTAATTATTTCCTCCCTTACGTACCAAATTTAAATGAAATCGGACCGCCCTCAGGGAGGTCCCTGGATAGGAGGTCAACAAATTTTTTGTTACGAAATTTGTGTGTAATCAGTTCCTCTTTTTAAATACCAAATTTGAATGAAATCGGACGAACTTTTGAAGTCCGCCCCCCAGGGGAGGTCTCTGGGTAGGAGGTCTCTGGATAGGAGGTCTCTGGGTAGGAGGTCTCTGGGTAAGAGGTCTCTGGGTAAGAGGTCTCTGGGTAGGAGGTCGCTGAGTAGGAGGTCAACAAATTTTTTGTTACGAACTTTGTGTGTAATCAGTTCCTCTTTTTACATACCAAATTTGAATGAAATCGGAGAAACTTTTAAAATCCGCCCCGAGGGGAGATCCCTGGGTAGGAGGTCGCTGGGTAGGAGGTCAACAAATTTTTTGTTACGGAATTTGTGTGTAATCACTTCCTCTTTTTACGTACCAAATTTGAATGAAATCAAACGAACTTTTGAGGCCCCGGGGGAGGCCCTGGGTAGGAGGCCAATCAAATTTTAAAATAGCCTATAACGACCCCCGACCTGACACAAAGACATGGTGTAAGTTTGAAAACGATCTGTTGAGCGGTTTAGGAGCCTATTCGGAACATACAAACATACAAACAGACAAAGAGACATCTTCGGTTTTATATATATAGATAGATATGAAAAACAAGAACACCACGAACTACATATGATCATACTTGGTGTTTAGTTTCCTAAAATACAATAACAAAGTTTAAAACAAAAACAATGATAAAATAGTTTTTTTTAGTTTTACCTAAAAGTCCCAGTCGATAATTTAGTGTAACTACAACAACTTCACCATAACTTGCTAAAACACTGCCATCATACGGGTTACCACTGCTCCATTCAAATGATTCACCATGAAGAAATACAATAACTGGAAGTTTTTTCTCTGATGTTGCGGCTGTGGAAATAACAAAATCAAAAAACAAAATTAGATCCTAAAATGAAAATTTTCGAAACTTCTACATATTTTATATTTAAGGTTTTATAATATTTTTATATGTTTATTTAATTCCCAAAACATGAAAATAAAAAAAATAATTTTTTTTTAAATAAAATTGCAAAAACATTTACTGTCATCGTCATCGTCTTAATATGTGGAAAAAAAAAACTTAATCAGTTTAGCAGCTCAATAAAAATATCAACATTATTGTAAAGAAAAGATATAGTCTGTGTTTTATATAGTATCAAGAAATCTGGTAATCTGATTTTTTTTTTAATCCCCTCAAAATATCAACTTTGATAACTTAAACTTTTTTTTTCAGTATTTAAAAAAAAAAGAATTTGTTGAAAATGCTATCATTTTTTATTTTTATGTTTGACTTTTGTTGCGAAAAAGTTAACATTTCCCTTTAGTACGTAGGTACTCACAATTTTAATTTTCAAGTAGTTAATGCACACAAATTTGGTTTTCTTATTTCTTGTAGTAAGAAAATTCTATGAAAAGTATGTACATATATTATTCCGACAAGTTATAAATTAAAGTTGAAATCGTTTTCTTTGCAAACGTTTTGTCCTTCTAAAAAATTCAGAGAAAATATTTTTCTTTCCTTTCTTAAAAAAAAAAAAAGAACTGAAGAAGAGTAAAATAAGGCTGAATATTTTAATGTCTATTATTCTCTGAAAATCACGGATCATTAAATTTTTTTTTCAACTTATCCAAAATCGAAAGACTATAGTTCTTCAACTAGTAAGAAAGTTATAAACTCTAATATTTTGCACAGTCTCTTTCTGACAAGTTTCTGAGCTGTACAATATCGCCCAATATTTATTTTAATTTTCTTATTATTACATTTTTTTTGAATACCTAGCTGGTCGTTAGATGGAGCGGCCATGAAAGTTCCCACGGACTGAATATTGACTGACACTGTTTAGTAAATGGGTACCTGGACTTTATATCTAATCTATGGGGGATGGAAATAAGGCCGCAGGAAATAAGGCCGCGACGTTTTTTTGTTGCGGTCTTATTTCATTTTGAAAAATGAAATAAGGCCGCGAAGATTTTTTCGCGGCCTTATTTCGTTTTTCAAAATGAAATAAGGCCGCGAAAAAATCCTCGCGGTCTTATTTCATTTTGAAAAATGAAATAAGACCGCAAAAAATTCCTCGCGGCCTTATTTCGTTTTGAAAAATGAAATAAGGCCGCGACAAAAAAAAACAATTATTCGGAGGGCTAATTTCATTTTTATAAACGCAAATCCCACTGACCATCCGCCCGCCCGCCGCCCTGTTGCCCCCTGCCCGGTGTGCTCACCTCACAAGATTACGCGGCCTTATTTCGTTTTTCAAAATGAAATAAGGCCGCGAAAAAATCCTCGCGGCCTTATTTCATTTTTCAAAATGAAATTAGCCCTCCGATTAATTTTTTTTTTTGTCGCGGTCTTATTTCATTTTTCAAAACGAAATAAGGCCGCGAGGAATTTTATGCGGTCTTATTTCATTTTTCAAAATGAAATAAGACCGCGAGGATTTTTTCGCGGCCTTATTTCATTTTTCAAAATGAAATAAGACCGCAACAAAAAACCTATCGCGGCCTTATTTCCCGCGGCCTTATTTCACTGCGCCCTAATCTATATTTTTTATTATTAAGTTTATTAGAATTTAGATTTCCCATTTAGTTTCATAAATAATCCAAAAAAAATTTTTTTAGTCCACTATAGTCTTCCTTATTCAGCTTAATTATTATTATTATTATTTATTAAATATTTTCTTTTTGTCCAATAGGTTTTTAAATGGGTCAATTATAGGGTTGGAGTTGTTGCTATCATATATTGATTTTAAAAATTGAAATATGAAATAAATATTGTAATCTTAATTTTATTAAAAAATATTTAACATACGAGGTTGTTATATCTTATTTCAACTTCAACTATATTATTATACAATATAAATTGAAAATGTTTAGATAATAGATATACAATAAAAGAATTTAAGGATAGTAGCTTAACGTCGGTCGGCGACACAAACTTCTTAAGTCTCTTTCTGAAAATTTTACAGGAGACACAAAAAACTGTATTATTCTTATTAAACTACGATTAACCAATTTCGAAGCGATATTAATTGAATAAAATCTGTAGTTTCTTACGAATATAAGTACATTATCTTTGTTTCAAAAATGTTTTAAAAACGTTAAAAATTTTTTAAAAATGTTCAAGGTTTGGTTACAATTACAGAAGCTCTCCACGTAAAATTTACGAATTTTTTTTTTCGATAACAGAAGACCATAAAAAATATCTCGAGAGTTTTTCTGAATGTAGATCGACGCGTATAACAAAAAGGACAGGAAAATGAAAGAAAAGCATGTTTTGTAAAAAGTAAGACTTACTAAATTTGCGTCGCCGGCCGACTCTTTATGTACATATCCTTTTATATTATTTTATTTATAGATAATTTCTGATAATATTAATTATCTAAATATAGTTCGATGACATCGAAAAAAAAATATATATTTTGATACATACTTTACATTTACATACATATGTAAATATGTGTTTTATATACGTTTTGTGAATACATATTATATACATAAAAAAATTTATTTTTCTAAAATCAAGTAATGAAAAAATTTGCAAACATTTTTTTTTTTTTGAGAATATTGTTCTCATTTTATTGAATTTTTTTTTCACTACAGTACATAAAAAATTAGTTTTCAACTGTTATTTACTGTGTACACATGAGAAATGAGTTTAAAGTTTTAAGTTAAAAAATTTTGGAAAAAAATATATAAATTTAATATATGTGCATGTACTGTCGTAACTTTCAAATCCATTTTTTGAGATAATTGCATACAGAGGTCTTTTTTTCTAAGAAAATGTAAATTTTTTTTGTCACAAAAAAACTGTTGTTGGCTAAATAACTAACGATATGAAAGTTGCTACATAATTCCATTCAAAACAGGGTTAAAAATATAATAGCAAGATGTCAAAACCTTTTTCCTTTTTTTTTTGCAAAGTTAGACATTATTATTCTAATTGCGATATTGTATTTTTTTTATTTAAATTTTAACATTAATGGTATAACATTAATGGTAAAATTTTAGAATATTTGTTATTTAAAATATTAGAATAATTGTTTTAAAATAAGTTACTTTAAAATAAGTTGGCCATAAAGGCAAATTAAAAAAATTGTTTATTTATCTAATCTATAGGATATTGATGCATTATATCGATAATTTTCTTCATTTCTGAGTATAATGAGTATTAGCGTAATGTTTTAGATCTGCAGAGTCATATACTGAAGGAGGCCAAGTTTTTAAAAGGGCTGGAATGTTATATGGAAAAAAAAAATAAGAAGAATTTTTTTAAAATCCAATTCGGAACTTATTTTATTACCGACTACACCACCGACTGTGACTCCTAATTTTTTTTTATTTGCCATTTTGACTCTGACTCCTACTTCGACTCATTAATATAACATAGTTTTTCTAGTATTTATGTATAAATACAATAATGAAAATAAACTTTAAATTTTGTTAATTTACATTAAATTATAAAATTCAAACTCAAATATTATTTATTTTTAAATAAATAAACAAGAGAAAAACAAGTTATAAAATGTACATTTTTTTCATTTTTCTGTGCCAGACACTCTTGGTTGTTGCGTTGTTAAATTTAGTTATAAAAATTTGTAATTTTTTTTTCATTTAATAATTTTTGGTCGAGTAGACTAAATTTTCAAGTTTTGGAGTCGCATTCGGTTTTATTTCGACTCCGACGACTATTAAAAAAAAAATTTTCTTATCACTATTTTATCTCATTGAAAACATAAGAATATTATCTTATCTATATGTAGTACTACATAATATGTATATATAAAAAAATCCCTGAAAAATAATGTGTTTAGTACACACAGAACTCTTTTGATACAAACAAAAAAAAAAAAATTAAGCCTCAAGGATAACATTGTTCAATATTTCTGGGAAAAATTGAAGAAAAAAAAAAAACAAATGGACCAAAAATGACGCGTTTTCATTTAAAATTGTAGAAATAACAAAAATATATAATTTTTTTTTTTTTAGAGATATATAGGTAAAAAAAAAAACTTATAACGAAAAAGTCTTTTAGGCTGAAAGTTTTTCTTTTTCCTTGAAACAATTTTCTTTTTTTTTTTTTATATAAATCCATTTCTTTTTTTTTTCTCCAATAATACAGCAATGCATATGTTTTTGTAGAACTTTTAAATAAATTTTTTAGTAGGTCATTTTAGTATCATTATGTTTTAAAAAAAAAAAAATAAATAATTTTCTTTGAAGAAAATATATATAAATTTTTTTTTTTTTACCAGTTAATGGAAATTTTTTTTCAGAGAATGTGTTTTAAAAAAAAAAAGAAGAAAATAAAATAAATGCTTTTTATTTTGATGTCCTTTTTTATTTCCAAGATATCCTTTTTATTTTGACATTAAATTTATTTCAAAACATTTCTTTTTAATATTTGTTTTGACTCTTGGATATTTTTATTCTTTTATAACGTACATATATGTATATTATATAATTTCCCTTCGTGTTTTGTTTGATTTCCCTTCCCTCGTATTGTGTTAGAAACTTGAAGGAAATATTATACGCAAAAAAAAAAGAAAATTTGTTTCGTTATTTTGCTATTTTTATGTTTCTATCTATATGTATGTTTTATAAATATAATATTGTGTGTGGAATTGGTATTTTATTATTTGAAATACAAGTACAACAGACAGAATATCAATTTACGTAAAAGCTTGTGTATCAGAATAATAGTATTTTAATAAACTTTAAAAATCCATTAATAATTTAAAATTTTTCTTTTTTAAATTTTCTCTAACCTACTTAGTACATAAAATAAAAAAAGCATTAAAATAAAATTTTATATTATTTTTATTATTCACATTTCTGTTAACTACATATTAAATGATAGAATATACATTTTGTGTGTTATATATTGCTATGTTCATACACACTCATTGTATAAAATACATAATGTATACATTGATTGGCATGACTTAAAAAAAAAAAAAAAAGATCAAGCTTTTATAAAAAGTGAAATTGCAAAATGTAAAATATATTAAATTACCTATTACCTACATTTAATTTTAAATCGTCATAACATCGTTCATAGTTATCATGATGATATTATTTTTTAATGGATAATAAAAAGTTCAAAGTTCAATAAAATAATATAGTTATTTAGCAGTGAATAATAGATTTTTTTTGTATAATTTTCATTAAAAATCATGCATGTGGTATGTGTATAAAGAAACACTTTTATTTACTGGCATAATAGTATAAACTTTATTTTATTACTTTTTAGCTAATTCTTTTTTCAAATTTCGCATCAAAAGTAAAGAAGTATTTAACCCTTTCACGGATACAATCTTTAGTGAATGTTTTCTGGCACTCAAAGTTAGGGTTGCTAAATGATCTCTTTAAAAGAGAACATGGTCTCTTTTTTAGCTTCACTCTTTTTTTCTCTTGTTTGTTTTTCAAATGGTCTCTTTTAATCTCTTTTTTAGACTTTAAGCTATTTTAAATATTTTCGACGAATTCTCAGATTTGAAGTTTTTTTTTATCAGAAACTAATGACAAACTTTGAAAAAGCTACCATCTACCTTAAAATCGCTTCAACTCTTCAAACAATATTGAAGTTCTTTTAGGGTTTGCAATCCCGTATTATATTTCCAATCCCGGGATTTCGGGATCACATTATTTAAATCCCGGGATCCCGGGATTGGTACCGGGATTAGAATTGGACTATTTATGAAAAATACTTACACATTATCATAGTTGAAATTACTTATTGTTCTATTATGCTCACCAAAACACTTGTTCACTCGTAAATTTTAATTGTAAACCGAATATTAAATGCGTAAAACTAAAATGCGTCTAGTACTAGTTAATTGCACAAAAAAAAATTCTACGTATTCCATAAAAAAACTGTAAATTTTCTGAGAATTAAATTCTTGGAACATTTTGTTGAGAAAAAAATAATTGTACTAAAAAAATTCTACGTATGTATTTCACAAAAAAAAAATCTGCGATTAAATTCTTAGAGAATTTTGACGAGAAAAAAATTTCAAAATATAATTCAGACAAAAATTAAATCCCGGGATTAGTTATTTTAGTCACGGGATTTCGGGATTTAAAGAAACACCGGGATCCCGGGATTTCTGGATCCCGGGATCCCGGGGCTGCAAACCCTAGTTCTTTATTTATAAAAATGGCTCAATTTTTTTTTTGCGATCCCTGGGCAAAACGCAAACGTTCTGCGAGTATTTTCTATGATAGAATCTTAGTGAACGAAAGAGAGAAATAGACTTACTCCTGAAACTGTAAAAGGAATAATGGCAGTAGTATATAACTTGAAGAATATCTCGTGTAAAGATTTTTACTGCCTAATAAAAAATAACAAAAAAATTTTAAATACAGTTTCTAGCTCTGGCAAATATGTTTTCATTCAATAATTTTTGTTTATTACACTGATTTTTTTAATATGTTTATAGGTTTTATTGGATTTATAATTAAATTTATAATTTCTATGAAATTTCGCAATAAATAATTAAAGTTCAAAATTTTTGAAATTTAGCTTTGTACAAGTAAACAAGTTAAAATGAATTGGTTTATGAGTTATGTAACGTTGCTAACTCAGAGAAATTTTATTGAAATAATTTTTGTTTAATAAATTTAATTTTGTTAAATGTATGTACAAATAATATAATGTAAAATTTCTATAAAATTTTGTAATAAATAATTAAAGTTTGAAACTTTTTGAAAACTTTTTGAATTAAGCTTTGTACAGGTGAAAATGAATTAGGTTAGGTTAGGTTAGGTTGTAGCGGGTCGGAAAAATATCTCCTTGCACCTAGGTAATTTACCCATTGTACTGCCCTACCCGTTGGGCCTATAATTCCCCATCGAGCCAACTCACCCATTTCACAAACCTAATTAAGTCCTTTCGCTTATGTCTTTGCAGGTCCTCAAGGTCATTGGCAGAGCACGTGAGGTGTAGTTTCGGGTTCTTCATTTTTTATGTGCATCGCTGAAGTATTTTATATTAATGTATAAAAAAAAACTGAATAAATACTAAATTATATTTCTTGGCCTCTTTTTGATCTCTTTTTTTTCCACCCGAATGTTTTCTTTTTTCAGATTTTTTTTGAAAATGTCCTCTTTTTTGACTTGACTCATTTGGCAACCCTACTCAAAGTCAACCATTAAACGGAAATAAAATTATTCATTTTGTTTGTTTATTTCGTGTAATGTTCGTGGAATGTTTACTTTGAGCTTATTTAGTTTTGTTATTATTTATGCTCAAAGACTGACCAGTTTTTAAAAATTAATGTTATGAAATTTTTTATAAATTTTTAAAAAGTTACGAAATGTGAAAGAATTTAAAAATTAATAAAATAGATCTATACCATAAAATAAATTAAAATGTTTTTAGAGTTTTATAAAATTGTTTTTTAACGAAAAATTAATTTTAATCAATACCGTTTTCGACCTTTGTCCACAAATTGCACGGCCTACCCTGACATCCCAGAGCAACCCCTTAAAAAAATATTTTTTCTCGTTTATTGGAGCGCGGTCTTTATGTATGTAAACAGGTAACTCTGGACAGTGAAAGGGTTAAAATCAAGTAAAGTACTATTTAGTGTTCCTCACCGGAATAGGGATTCATAAAACTCTTAATTTGAACATTCAGAAAAGCCAAATGTTATACCAAATTCAGAAGCTGTTGACATTTATATTTGAATGTCAGATTAACAAAGGAATTTAAAACTGCATACAAGAATTTGACAAAAGGTTCAAATCAATAAGACTACATTTAGATTCATTAGTCTTGAAAAGAAAACTTTAAAATTTTTTTTTTGAGTAATCTCAACAATTCACATATACGTAAGTTAATGAGGCATCCACTCAACTATAGAAAATACAAATACAATTCGACGAGTGACATCTGCAAATTTTCAAAACTTATATAACTGATATTGTTTCAGAGCAGGATGGGTAATTATTGATTTTCACTTTCACAAAAAAATCAAATTATAATTCATAATATAAGTATTTGATTTTTTTTTTAATAATTTTGTAATTATTAGAACAAAAAGACAATTATCGAATGTCTTACATGAAACGTATAAAAAAATAATGGGAATCTTAATTGAATAAAGAGCTTTAAAATTACGATCGCAGAACTAATTTCTAATTTAATAATATAATAAATTGTCGGGCTGAACTCAGAAATCCTTACAGGACTGCATGTTACTGATCAAATATATATTAATTTTAAACGTTCTACAATTAGGCATGTGAAATATTTGACATGTTTTTTTTACTTAATTTAGATATTTCAAAACTGCTAAATTCTATTTTCATTAAGTAACTTTCAGCAATTTATTGACAACTATAAATATTTTTCAATTTCTTAAATGAATACAAAAGACCAATTAAAATAACTTATTGGATTTCTTAACATAAATGTATATACCCGCATTGCATGATTTTATATATATGACATAAATATTTATTATATAATTCAAAAAATTATGAAAAACTTTGTCAGAAAAATTGATTTTAACCCCCAACAAAAATAAAATAATTTTCAGTTTAAATTATTTAAATTGTATTTTAATCTTATTTATTTTTTTGCAACTTTTAATGAAATAAAAATTGTTTTAATTAAATTATATAAAACATAAAAGATAAATTATTTAAATGTAGTTTGAAAAATTTTGTTATGTATAAAATACATATTTTTTATTTGAATTTTTCATCATATTTTAAGTTCAAGATTTATTTAATTATTTAATTTATTGGGTTGAGTGAATCCGTTTGAGAACGTGGAGACACATTCTTTTTAATATATTAAGCTTGTCGAGGAAGTGTGGTATGCGATTTAATTACAGCTAAGAAAGATGATTGTGTCTTGTATTCAGGTTAAAGCAGTGGTTCTTAACCGGTGCTTCCCGGAGCATTTGTCCCAAGTGCTCTCCGTTACAAAACGAAATATTGAAATCTATTATATGTGCTCATCCTTTAATTAATGTGGTCTTGGTGTGTTTACATATATGGTTTAACTATATTATATTGATATAAAATATTTAGATATAAAATTTATGCTTTGTTTTTTTTATATATATAATTTTTTTTGATACAGCACAACAGAGACTCAGAGATTCAATCAACATTGAACATATACATTTCCACTTTTATTAGCATTGTACACAATTGTTCGAAAAATTATCGATCAAGAAGATTTTGATTTGGGATTTGAATTTTACATGACAAAGTATTAAAAAAAAATTATAGTCAATATAAAAAGCTAGAAGACGAAATGAGGGTTGACTATCTCTCTTATAAGAACTTATAATGGCGAATTATATTAGCCTCGTCAGGCTCGAATATCCCGTTGAATTGTTTGTTATATTCTTTTTATTGTTCTTATTTTGAATTTGTAACAATTTATTCTTAATGGTTTTATTTATTATTGTGTACATATGTACGTATAAAATTATAATTTTGATTTGAATAAATGAACAATTTTATATATTTCTGAATATTAAATCAAAATTATTGTAATCAATTTAAATTCAATCAAATAAGTAATGCTTAATGTAATTAAATGTGCTCCACGATCCCGAAAAGGTTAAGAACCACTGGGTTACAGAAACGAATGTATGCTGATGATGAAAATGAGAAATAAACAAATAAGTAAATCTTTCTATATTTTAGTAGGCATATAAACTTAAGAAATTTTATTCCAAATTTCTTTTATCTAATCTACAAATATCTCCGTTTCAAAGGCTTAAGAATTAATAAAATATAATTTTTTGAAACATTAAAATAATTTTTATTATAACATTTAAATTAAAATATATTTTTTTGAAGTTTTGTAAAAAATTATCCTAGAAAAATTTATCGATGTTTTTTTTCTCGTGTACATACATTAAAATTGTATGCCCTGATTTGGTAAATTAAATAAACTGGAAAAACTTAAATTTCCATCTCATCGTGAGATTTCTTAGCGTATACCAGCAAATTTTTAAGAGTAGCTGCATATAATTGCACTTTAATTTAAAGAAAAAAAATCCATTTAAAATAAAAAAAAAAAACAAACAAAATGTGTATTAAGTTTTAAAACTAAAATATTCAGCAGCAGCAGCAAAAAGTTATTCAAGTGCAATATAAGCAAATTATGTCAAGATTTATTGTTTTAAAAAATTCCTTGGAACGAAAAATAAACATTGAAATCGGAATAAAAAAAAAATAAAATATTTTTTTTATAATGTTTTATTGAAAATAGAAAAAGTTTTAGAGTTTATTATCTTATGTTGAAAATTTTATAAACTTTTACATAATAAAAATAAAAAATTTTCGATATAGGTTTTTTCTACTTTATAAAATATGTGATAGAACTTAACCTATTTTTCATTCAATATCGTGAGTTCTACTTATATACTAACTAAAAACCATGAATTTTTAATATTAATTGTAAGAACTGAATTTTCCGAATGACAGTGAGACAATTTCATAATATGACATATTTATTTAGTAGTTAATAATATTATTGTTGACTTACCATGCGCAGGTGAAAATATATTTAAGTAAAGACAATCCTCAGATTGATTTTGTAAAAACGGCATTAATCTTTTCAAATATTCCAATCGTCCTTTTGGCATTTTTTCTAAGGCAGCTGTCTCATTTATTATGTTTGGCAAACGTTGAGGACATACTGGACTATATTTATCTGATATTCTAATACCATCCCATGGTGCTGGCGCTTTTGTTGGGCCAAATCTACAAATTATAAAACAATATAGAATTAATAAAAAAAAAATAGTAGTTATTGTTATGTAAATATTTATAAATAAGTTAATGTTATTATTAATATTTTTTTTTAAGGATTTTATAACTTTTATTATTATATTTCTGCCTCCTCAATTTAAATATTTTATTATAACAATCAGTATTTTTTATTACAAATTTTATATACTATGTTTGTTTGTAGTAGGTATATATATATATAGAAAAAAATAGGCAAAGAATAATTTAAACATGAGCATTAAGTATCCGAAATTAAAATTCAATATTCTTCTTGTATATTCATTAAATATTTATTTATGATTTAATATGCTTCAAAAACTTTTCAAAAGTTTTATGTAATATAAAAGGTAAAAATAATGGGTATAGTGTGCAGACAAAAACTTAATTTTTATTATTATCATTAATTATTTAATAATCATTTATACATTACATAGAAAATCATTTTTTTTAAGTTAAATCGATTATTTTTCCCTATACCTACCTAATTCTTAGCTTTTTTTTATATATATTAAATTGAAGTATACAAAAGTATTTCGCATATAGGCTGAAAACATTTTATACAGGAAATAACTGAATAAAATATTTATATACATACATAAATAATCTAACAATTTGACTAGAGAATTAACACGAATAACTTAAGTAGAAACTTTTTCTTAAATTATATAGGAAACAAGGAAATAAACTTTATATATATGTAGTACTTACTTTAGTATAATCTTAAATTAGAAATATTTAAAATATTTAAAACATTCGATGATTTGAAATCGGTTAACAAATTGAATAGTTATAAGCATACATGCATTTTAGCTGAGGACGCACGGACATTTTAGACATATAGTTCGTTTTTTTACGAACACGTTTAACTCTTGTACTTATGATTAATATATTTTAAAATAAAACAAAGTATCATTCATCTCTAAATGCCTAGACTAAAGTAAATTTTAACAATGATTTAAAGATTTTTAAGAAAAATAAAACCTTAAGAATTGTTAGGTGTGGTCACGTAAACCTTTGTTAGAAAAGTTGTCAAAAAAAGAAACACTTATTTTCTGCTCTTGTAATATGTATGCAATGTACAGTTAGGCTTGCCAGATAAAAATTTCTAAAAAAACGTACCCACAAAAATTTAAGTGCATAAAAAAGAAAACAAAATATAAGTAAATGTTATATAATTGAATTGCATTTAAAAAAAAAAAAAATTGAATTAAATATAGCACCATTGCAAAATTTTTATTTAATATATGACAGAACCCTTTAAATAAACAAATGGGTAATTTGGCCTTTAAACAAAAACGCTGCATAATATAAACGAGCCAGCAGTATAATATAAACGAAACTGTGTTCGTAATACGAAAATGGTAAATTTATGTTTTCCTTTTTGGGGTATTTATTATCTCATTCGGTTTAAATTACAACAATTTTTAAAAATTTGTTTCAACTTTAAAAATAATCAGTAAAAAACGTACCTTTGGGTACGTTTTCACAAATTTCGGGTATAACGTACATTCTAATTTTGTAAGCCAAAATAACGTATGGTACGTTTAAATAACGTACACCTGGCAAGCCTATGTACAGTACACATTATGGAAAAAATCATAAACGAACTCTGAAAATATGTCAGACAAAAATAAATATTATTCTAAATTTACCGAGAATTCTAAAACAGAAAAATAAATGTAATAATATAGTAATAATTTTCATGTTTTACAATTTCGTTAAAATTCTAGGAATTTTATTACAAAAATATATGCTGTTTACTTTTTTTGACATTTGAATGCCTTAAGAAGAAATAATTTTTGTTTTTGAATTTTTCATATTCAGGTAAAAATTTTAGAAATATTAAATAGGTTGTTATAATCTTAAAATAGGAATTTTCTTTAAATTATTTATTACAAGAAATTTGTCATCGGTGTCATCATGCTTTTCTTTAACTTGAAGAAAACACAAACTTAAGCTTTAATCGCTTTAAACTAAAGTATATATTCTTTCTCAATTTTAACTACAGGAAAATATATATTTTTCACCTAATTGTTTTAAATTTTCATATTTTTGTAAAATTTTTGCAATTTAAATGTTTTAGATTTATTTATCTTAATTAATATATACAGAAAAGATTATTATTTTTAAATGTAAAATTTCAATTAAAATAATTTACCTATTTTGTTTGATTGGTGGCGTTGCGTATGGAACTCCTAAATATGCTTCAACTGAACGTAAAAATCTATAATTATCTAATGGCAGTATTAGGCCATGTAAACGGCCATATCGTGTCTGTACTATTCGATGTCCCAAACGGGCATTTTTATAAATATCTAAAGTTGAGCTTGATACAAAATTAATTATATAAATTATTATAATTATATAATTAATTATTTTACGTTTTTTATTTAATTGTTGTTTTAATAAAATTTTCATCATCATTTTAATGGCGAAAAATTTTTTATTCATTTTTATTTTTAATTTTTAATTTTTTTAAAATTTTTTTAAATTTATTTATTTATGTTTTTAATTTAATTTTCACCATTTTGACTATGTATTATATTTAATTTATTTATTTTTCATTCATAATTGATTTTATCTTTTATTTATTAATTTATTTGTTTTGATTTTTCTATTAATATTTTTAAATTGTTTATTATGTTTATGTTCATGTTTTTTTCTTACTGATTTCATTTTCTTTTAATTTTTTCTTCTAACCTTCATATTTAGGTAAATATTATAAAAATGTAGCAAAAAAATAAAATAAATAAATAAACAAAATTAAAATTTTTTATAATTATATTAAATTTATATAATTTTGTAAATATTATAATATATTTTTTTTTTATCTTTTGTAAGTCGTTTACATTCTACAGGGGGCAAATAAATATTTTGAAAACCGCAGATATCCCTATGTATATAATAAAATTAAAATATATAATAATGTCTATTTTTCTAATGATGTCAAAATTTACGCAGGTTGTCGATGGAAAGAAAAAACAAATTATAAAAACTTTTATTAGAAGAAAAAAAAAAAATAAATAAATTTATTGAAGGGATTTAAGAAAATTATTAAAAAAATTTAGCCATTAATAATAATTTTCATAATTACAACCATAAAGAATTAATTTAATTTCATTTTATTTATAGGGTGTACAAAACTTACTCTAATTTGTTAACCAAAATTTAGCAAATGAAGAAAATCATTATTACAAGGACAGTCTAGATTAGTCTAAATCGAAATGAATTAACGATAATTTCAATAAATTAATAACTATAAATTCAATCTATTTGAATATTGTTTACTATGTTATTAAAATTTTAATAAAAATTATTAATTTTCAGAATAAGTATTTCAGATCAAAGTTTTTTTTTAAGCTCCACTAATTGAATTACGTATTCAATTAATTACTATTATACAGTAGGTATATGAAAAGCAGGTAACTACCGTCTAAGAACTACCGTATCTGAAAAAAAAACCAATTTCAAGTTAAAATTAATTAATTTGATATTTTTATACATGAAGATAAAAATATTTAATAGTATAATTATTAGAAAATAGTAAATTCTGAGATTATATTATTAAAATTATTTGATGAATCTAAAAGTATTGGAAAATATCAGAAAATAACACATATTGGCATACCAATCTTGTTAAAATTAAAAACTTAAAAATTTGGTTCTTTATTATTTATAATTTGATGCCTCACGAATTTAAAAATCTAAATAAATTCAATAACATGTTTTTCAAAAACTGTGACTTCACATTCGTAATCTATGATGTTAATTTAATAAATATTCATGGAATACAATATTCATTTGAAACTAGTAAGTATATACTATAAATACTACCCATGTCGTGGCAATTGTAATTAAACGTGTCAAAATGTAATAAAATGGTGGTAAATGCGCTATTATTTTGTTTCATTTTTAAATCATTTATTCATTTATTGTATTGCAATACAATAATTATTGCTACAGTATACTTTTATTTCATTTCTGGTTTATGAATTTTACCATATTCATTCAACTGTTCTGCTTTTGATTGTAATTTCTAATATGCGGAAAAAAAATTATAAAAAATTACTTGGTTTCACAATCATATAATGACTTAAAATATTCCATAAATTCAAAATGATTTCGTCGAAGTGATATTATTGCAATAGTTATTATGACAAAGGATGATGACTTGCTGCTTAAAAGCTGACTATAGTTCGATTAAGAAATTTCGTTCGTACAGTAGAATTCGTCAGTGCTTATTTTATATTTGAGTAGAGAATTGCTCAAACAATTCTTTAATTTGTGATTTGAAATTTATCTAAGTACTATACTCTCTTATTAAAATTATTCGTTACTATTATATATACATTGGTAAGACAGGCCAAGTCCTAGAATTATTCAAAAATTCTAGTGTATATATTTTGTAACAAAAATAAAAAACAATTTTTGTTTGTGAACCACAGGTCCTATCCTTAATTAAATAAGAAAAATTTATAATAGTATCACTTTTTGTATGAAAATGATAAGAAAAATATTCCTTTTTTTTTTTTTTTATTCTTTGAACTTTTTAATTGTTTACTTTATTTTCACAACTTTTTGACTCTTTTATAATAAAAGTAAATTTTTAGCAACATTGTTAATGTTAATTTAACTTTTTTTTTTTCTTTTTGGGGTTCTTTCTTGAAAAAGAATTATGATAATGTGAAGGTTTTGAAAAAAAAAAAAAAAAGTTTCAGGAGTTTTAATAATTCTTATTTATGATTCAACCCAAATTAAGAAACATTTTTTTTTTATGCTGTAAGTTAAAAATTCGCAAATTATGAAGTTTTAATTTTCAAAAATAGACTCACATTCATTAACCGCGGATATGGTTGTATGAAATGGGAAATATATAAGAGAAATGAGAAACTGTTCAGGTTTTTGTGATTTGAAGGCAATATGATTCCGCGACATTTTTAGATATCTGCGTTAACGTTATTAAGTTTTTTCTTTAAAATTATATATATAAAATTTTTTTTTAGTGTGGCACTATCAATCGCATTTATAATAATATAAACTTATTGTAACCAATATATTGGGGAAAAATCAAATTTTTTATACTTTTCAATGTCTTAAATATGTTTTAAAAGCTATTTCTTTACCATCAGTTAAGTTAATTTAGAAATAAGTTGCAAGAAAAACTGTATAGAAACATCAGAAATCGTATGTTGCGAATATAATTAAAATAGACTTAATTTTATATAAATATATTAAATGTTAAAATAGACTTTATTTGCGTATATATAAATATATTAAATATTTTTCTCCCACAAAATTAAAATATTTTATGTGTGTGTATTAAATAAATAATAATATAAAACCTTTAAGAAATTTCATTATAAATTATTGTAATAAAAAATTCATTATAAATAAACATTTAATCTACCACATATTTGGCAGGTAAATCATATTTTATTTATCATATATATACCACCTTCTTCTTATGTATAGAATACACATATTCCTACATATTTTTAAAATATCTATATAATTTAGTTACACTTGAAAACTCAAAGGTGTTTATTTGAATTTAATTTTCTTAGGTAGATTTTTAATTGCTTTAATATTCAAAGAATTTGTATTTTATTCTAAGTATAAACAAAAAAAAAATAAATAAATTTATCTTAATGTTAAAAAATAATGATAATAATAATAAAAGTATATAAGACGAGAAAATTAAATGAAAATTCGTTATATTTATAATATCTTTGTATATTTTATTGTATACAATATATACACTTAAAATAAAAGAGAAAATTCGGGTTATATTTTCTTTTCTTTTTCAATTTTTTTTTTGTTCTTTATTATTACATCTTATCTTATTTAATTCTGTGTATAAATATTATTTTATTATTTATTAAATTCACTTTTAATTTCATCTTATTCTATTTTATTGCCCTTGGGGATTTTTTATGTTTTTTTATTTTTTTTTATTTTTATTTTTAATAAATTTTTCTCTTCTAAAACATGTTTATGTTTTATGTGTCAGCAATTATAGAATATATTCTATCTATGGAACAATGTTCTATAATTCCATTTTTATAACATTGTGCTGTCATAAAGAATACAAAAGTTTATGTACATATATATTTATTATTTTTTATAGAGAGGCTCTACGTATACAAGTGTATAATATATACATACATCCATATATTCATTTTTATTTACATTTTTATTTTAATATTCTTAAGTTTTCGCATAATCTTTTTTTGACAATAAAATTTTCTATACTTTTGTATATATTATTTCACACATTCATCGCATAGTATAGGTTGATAGTAGTAAGTATATTTCAAATCGGTGAAAATAAATTCAAAAACAACAAAAAAAAAAGCTCAAGGACGCACTTAAGAAAATAAAATGATAAATGCCAAGGATGAAAGGTGCCTCAAACTATATATTATAAATGTATAACTTCAGTAGGTAAAAAATTTTATAGTCTGAAATTTTCTTCACTAAATTGACATATATATTTACATATTATATATTAGTTATATTTTAGTAAGAAAATTAAAATTGTTTAAAGAACTATACATTTTGAAATTTTTCGATAGTACAGTTCATTAAGTAAACCTAAAAGTAGTTTTTGTCATTTAGGAGCTTTTTTTTTGATAAAAAAAAGTACACAGATATTTCTCAAAAAATCCATCATCTACGAAATTAACTAATTAGTATGAAATGGAGCATATAAGGGTATGCTCTTTGATTGTCATTTTTGTATAAATATTTGCCTTTAAGTTTAAATAATATTGGAATATTTTTGTGGAAAGAGATATTCGTTGGTGCTGAATGCCATTTAGAAAGCTTGTGGGCCAATGCCACATACAGACAACATTTAAATAATAAAAGATTTTAACGTACTTTTTTACATAATTTACGATTTTATTAATTTTTACAACGTTTTTATCAACTCACATTCTTGTCTGTTTGTCTGTCCACGAAATTTTGTAATCAAATTTTAGACTACTTTCCGACAAGCTACAGCAAAGAAACTTTGAATATAGGTCTGAACCCGATGACAATACAATATTCTACCACTTTAATCGTGATTTGAAAAGTTTCTCGTCTGTTTGTCTGCCCGCGAAATTTTGCAATCAAATTTTCACAACCAAAAGTTTGTCCGATTTCATTCAAATTTAGTACATAAAAACGAGAAATGATTAAACACACAAATTTTGTAACAAAAAATTTATTGGCCTCCTCTACCTTCCTTGGAGAGGACTTCAAAACTTCATCCGATTTTATTCAAATTTTGTACCTACAAAGAGGACATAATTAAACACACAAATTTCGTAATTTTGACAATCAAATTTTATAAGAAAAATTCTGCTTTATTTCAGCTTAAAAAGTAAAAAGGAGAAAATAAATATTAAATCATAAAAAATACATTTTATAAAAAACAACGTTTTTCTTGCGCACTAAAAAGTATAAAAAATTTTACTATGATTTTCATTTTGGTAACAGACTTTATAACTTTTCTCCGGCTCATTCAGAGGATTGTGGACACACATACTTGAAACTGATTACAACAGTCTATAACTAGAAACGTGGGGCACATTTTTACAACACATTTACAGTATTACCTCAAAAATGTGCCCCACGTTTCTAGTTATAGACTGTTGTAATCAGTATGTGTGTCCACAATCCTCTGAATGAGCCGGAGAAAAGTTATAAAGTCTGTTACCAAAATGAAACTCATAGTAAAATTATTTTATACTTTTTAGTGCGCAAGAAAAACGTTGTTTTTTATAAAATGTATTTTTTATGATTTTGTATCTTAAAGTTAATATTTTTGTGAATATTTTTTTTATACAATTGAAAATTCAAACATATTGTACTTGGAAAATTTATATGCGTATACTTAAGCCTTATTTACATAATATCGAGCAAACGATATTTGATGTGTGTTGTAGTGGTTCAGTTCTTAATTTTATTTTTATTTTAAATTAATTTTTAATTCAAGTTAACTTTAATATTGTTGTTAAAAATTATTATTTAAAATTTAGTTATTAATTTAATTTTCTCAGAAAATTTTCATTCAATTTTTATAATTTGAAAAATTCAAATAAATATAAATTCATTTTTAAAATAATGGTTATTATTTATTATTAAATATTATTTAACCATTATATAATGCGAAAATTTAAAAAACTATATATTTATTTTATAGAAACATTTTGTTTTTATAGCAGCATTTTTAATATTGTAAATAAATTTTCAGTTGCTATTATGCTCGTATATAATCATATTATCTACTTTCACTTTCAGACATATGAGACTTTCATATGAAAATTGCCTGACCCTTTCTGTTTTTTCAGCAAATTTTATTTGCTCGATGCGTGTAAATCCAGCTTAATACTGTTCATAGTACATATTTACACGCATAATATGCACATAATAATTCTTCGTTAACATAACATATCGAGTTAAACATATTATTATTATAGAGTGGAGCCATCAAAAATATCTTTCATTTTTTATGATATATTAAGTGTAATATGTAATAATAATATAAAAATAGATAAGTATATTATGACAATAAGCTACCAACAAACACGAGAATAATAAACAATGTTTATTTGTTTTATGCACACATTATTCAGAACATTAAATTTTGTCATAAAATGACAGGAAATATTTTATTTTTAAATTTTTGCATATTTATTTTTTTTTTATAATCCATTTTGGAAAAATGAAGAATTTAAAGTACCTTTGCGCTAAAGCAAAATATTTTAAATTAGATTATCTTAATCTATGGATAAGGAATAATCCAAATCTATTATATATTGTTGTCTGTTCTCTATATTAATGGAGAGTAAAATTATAATTGGTTGTTTAGATAAGGGCTAAAAGAAATATTAATATTTTTTTTAAAAACCTAGGTCTTGAAAAGTATCGAAAAGAAATCGAAATTTTAATTGATATGTGATTTATGTAAGTATTTCATATGTAGAAAAAGTTTAAAAAAGAGTTACAATTTATAAACTTTTATAACATACTCCGAGTGAGCAAAAAATAATTGATATTTCATTTCACATTTGTTTATCAAATTAGGTGTCATTAGAATCATTATTTTTCAAGGTTATAATAAAACTTGTTATAATAAAACTTTTATTAAACTATACTTACATTCTACTATAATGAATTGCATAAATTAAGCGTTTTAATTTAAAATTATAAGATAGAATATTTATAGAAATTCTATCGTCAGTCGTAATTATTTGTTTGTTTTTTTTTATTTCTCAAGATCCGTATTTAATTGCTTCCAAAAAATAGTTTATATATAATATATATATATAGATACAAAATAATAAGATTTAAGTTTTCAAAATGAGCCTATCGACATTTTTTGTGAAATTTGTCTAGAAACTACAAATTATGGTATTAAGGTGTTTTTTTTATAGTTTATTAAAAAATTAGGTAAATACAACAGATAGAGACGTTGTTGTCTCGATTTTCTAATAATTTTTTTAAAATCTATATCAACATGATATATTTATTTAAGTACAACACCAACAGAACTTATTTATGTATTTTACAATTAATTACATTTTTTTTACAATGATAGTTCCCTGCTACAAAATTCCATTTTCTTCTGAAAATGATTATATGAGAATTATAAGGGAACAAAGAAATTGCAAATAGCTGGCTCGTACAATTGATTAAAATCATTCAGGTAATTTGTTCACTCTCCATGAATAATAATAGTAAAATATAAAAAGATTTTCTTCTTTTTAATAATTATAAAAATAATTTAATTTTGATTTTTTGTTTTTCTTATACTTATTATATTAATTAGTTGTATAAGATACAAATAATTATCTTTATATCTTAAAAAATTAGAAAATTCTAAGAACTTCTAAAAATTAGAATAATATCAATGAGATAATCAAAATTATTGGAGACCAACACAAATCTATTTCAGTAATAAAAGTGCCAGAATGTATATTTTTGGTAACAATTAAATTAATTAATTAAAATTAGGAATTATGCGCAAGCTAAAAATAAAATTTAATGAATTTTAAATTAAATTGCTTATTATATAAAAGCACACCTTTATGATAATAAATTGTTTCCATATTATTTGACATGAAAAATTTACAAATTATTTATTCCACAAAAGTTATGCATAAAATAGTTAATGTTATTAAGAAAAAAAAATGTAAAAATTAAAACATTTTATGCTAAAAGAATTTTTATATTATTTTTATTTATTAGGTACATTACGGTAGCTATATATAATACATATTTATTTATTATTTTTGAATTTATTATCTTTTTCCAAACTAGGTATATAATTATAAAATTTCTTGTCTAGACATAATTATTATTATTTCTTAGGCTTCTTTAAAGAATTTTTAGGTTGCAAAAAATAACTACAAAAAAAAAAAAAATTTTTATATAAAAATTTAGATTAAGGTTTTGGTATATCTTAAAGAATTTAAACTTAATCCATTATCGGTGATCCAACAATTACACAGATTAGGAGAGGAGTGTGTATAATATATTATAATATATTATACACTTAATGAAGTGATTTGAAAGTGTTTCTTGTCCCCAGAAGTATGTTCAACTTTTGTAAGTCTCAGTCAAACCGCGATATTTTTAGAAAATAAAATCCCTCTAATTTCAAATTTTTTCAAATTATTACGATGACGTGAGATTGTAATGTGACTATCATTATTTATTACCATATGTGCATCCAATACACGCGGCATTATATATTCATAAACAAAAAAATCCTTAAATAAAGCTAATTATTCAAACGAGGAAATGAATTGCATGTTTATCCAATCAGCTTTAACTTCAAAATTGAATAAATTTGAAAAAAATGAATATAAAGTAAAGCAAAAAAAAAACAACGAAGCTTTCTATATAAATTGAAGAAATTGTAAGGAAAGAACAAGGAAATTTTTTTATTTATGGAATTAATTAAAATGCAGCCAACTGAAAGTTGATTGCAAAAAAATAAAAAGACTATACATTTATACAACCGAAATAATTAAAGAAGTTTTTTTTTTATTATTTATTTTTTTTATTTGAAAAATTTATGCATTATCCTTTTTGTAAGAAAAGAAGGAGGAAATGTAAATTTTCACGAATATGTTTTACTATTTAGTTTTTCTTCTTTTTTTCCCAGCTATGTACGTTTTTATTGCATGGAGATAGTTATTTTGTTTCGTTTTTTTTATTCTTTCTGTTTCTGTGTTTTTTTTTTTTTTTTGTGATTCTTTTGGTGAAAATAGAACACCCAGGTGTTTAAATAGGCAAAGATAATGACGTTTTATGCTGATTTTACACTCAATTTTTTTAAAGCATATTTTTTTTTTTTTTTCCCCCCAAAGCGTAAAAGAAACATTGAAGTGAAAAATTTGTTGAATTGAAAACAATGTTTTTTTGTTGTTTGCGCTTAAATTTTGCTTTTTAATTTTGTTGCTAGATGGTTTCGAAAAAAAAAAAAAACATGAAAAAAAGAAACAAACAAACAATATTATTTTTTATATTAGAATTTTTCTTTAATTTGAGATTTTTCGAAACAAGTTCTTTTTGGTGCGATATAAATTTAAATTTATAATTTATAATTAAGGTTTATTAGTAGTTGAATTCTTCAGCTAAAATAATATACAATAGTATGTTGTGTAAGTGGGGACAGTATCTAAAGTACAAAATAGTGGATCCGAGTTCCTATGCTTTGAAACATCTGTCTGGGTCTATGCTTTTTAATTTTTGTTTTAGTAAAGTACATCTTTTTTAATAATAAATACCATTCTATCAAGTGTTTTTTATTTAATTTCTTATAAAAATATTTTCTCATTTAAGCAAAATACTTAAAGAATTTATGTTTCTTTCTTTTTCCTGATTTAAATAAATAGATGTTTTATCGACTTCTATGTTTAAAACGTTTTGTTCTTTAGTTTTGGGTTGGATTTCTCGCTTGGGTGGGTGTTGGCAGTGTCGTAGCGAGCTTAACTCGCCCCCGGGGAACAATACGTTTTAGCGCCCCCCCATTCGAAAACCATATATTATTATATGTAAAATATACTCGTAAATTAATAAATAAATAAAGTAAAATAAATAAAGTCATAGGATCAAGCTGGGTTTAAATTTGAGATAAAAAATGTAGTTGAAAAAACAAGACTTGATTTTGAAACGTATATGATCATCTAGAATTTGTTCAAAATATACCTATTATTTATTTTACATATTTATAAAGAAATATTTAAAAAAACACGCAGCTTTAAAACAATAAAAAATTAAATATTTATTATCTCTATGGAGATACATATATTTAAACATAATATGATTATAATACTAATTACTACGTATAAATTTTCGTTGCTTTTGATGAAGCAAATTTATCAATAATATCATTAAAGTTGATCATTTCAAATTTTTCTTTTTTCACACTTAAATAGTCCCTGACATTTCCCTAACAAAACAATAAAATTCATTAAATTTAAAAAGAAACAAATCTGAAGACGTGTCATTTCTATTATAAATATAATATTACAGTTTGATTTAGACTATTAGTGTTCCTTTTTTTACTTTTTATTTTTGAATTAACATTTATTATATTGCACTGGCAATAAATTTAAAATATATTTTACAGAAATCAATTATAATGAAAATAAAAATTATCTAGCAAATTTTTGTTTTGCGGAACATTTGGCGCCTTTTTGTGTAGTGTCCGGGGTATGATGGCCCCCCTTGCCCGCCCTCTCTACGCGACTGGGTGTTGGTACGATTCTCACCAGAGGCTGATTGATTTTAGTCGTTATCAAGTTGTTTTTTTTTTTTTTTATATCTATATACGACTATATATCTATAAATTCTTCGATTTTATTGATTGGGCTTAATAAATTTTTATAGGGAAAAAAGTAAATATTTGAGCAATTACTTCGACGGACTGTACAAACTTCTGTTGTTCTGTAAATCTTTCTAAACATCTTCATTAAAACTGCGTTCACGGAACTTAAAAATTTCTAAATTTCACTTTTTTATTGTGATTTGACTTTGACGGGTTACTGTTGATGTTGTGAAAAACAAAATTTTCACACATTTTCTGGTTATAAATAAAATTTATAAAAAAGCATCTTTAATAATATAATAATAATGCTTACTTTACTCAATTTGAAGAACAAAATTTTCATATATTACGTCATAAAAATTAAAAAAAAATGCATTCTCTGAAATATAATTTACCATTTTAGATATTTATAGTAGGGAGAAGAGCTGGACTGACCTACCATACTAGCGGAGCGGGAGTTTCCCGGTGGGCCGTTCCAAATTTCGTTGTGAAAAATTGTAAAGTTTTCTGTTAAATTTTTTTTTAGCCTGAGAAATTTTTCTATAAAGAAAATTTTTAATTTCCTGGTCCTAAATTCATTCCCAGTCCAGACCTTTTACTCTTTATATTATATAATGTTTCTTTAACTAAAAACCAACATAATAAATAAATATCTTCATAATTCTCAATCTTGAAAAATGTAAAAAATTACATTCATAATATACTGGATCCAATTGAATCTATAACAACAGCATAGTTGAATGTGATGATTAATCCCATATAGTAGAGAGAATAAAATTTTCTGTTCATAAAATTTTACGAAAATAAAAACACATTAAATGGAATTGTTATTACCATTATTTGTGAAAAAAAAAAAAAAAATAAAAATAAAAAAATAAATCCAATTTAAGGAAAAAAAATTAGTAGAATTAATATAATCCTTTTGTATATAGTTTTAGTTGTACTTTTTTTTTTTTTTATATAATCCTTTTTAGTTTTCCACAAAATATTTAGAATTTATAATCCAGCTTTTTTTTTCTGTTTGTTTGTTTGTTTGTTTATATTTTATTTTTATTTTCCGTCAAGCAAAACAAATTAGACTTTATGCTATATACTCTGAAATAATTTAATTTATTCTGTTTTCATTAAAAACAATGAAAATTTTTTATTTTATAAAAATAATATTCTTCCTTATTACATTATGGGTTGGATGGAACATTTATAGCATCCTTTATATAATACTTTAATTCTATGGTCTGGTGTATTTTTAAAAAAGAAAAACTGCAATAAAGCTATAGCTTCAAATATATACTTTATTTGTAATGTAAACATAGGAAAAGTTATGTATAACCATAGATTAAGAATACAGAAAGATTGGAAGTTTCATACAACATTTTTTCAGTCTTTTTTGGTATTTTATTGTGAAGGTGTTAGTAAAACTAAATAAAATTCTTTTCATACATTGATAATTATCACGTATTTTATTTTGTTTTACTAACACATTGACTTAAAAATAACAAAAATAATGTCGTATGAAGCTTCCCATCTTTCTGTATTCTTAATCTATGGTATAACAAAAATTTTTAATTTAATCAGGAAGTCGGTACTCAATAAGAATATTTGCAATTGATTTACGAAAAAGAAAAATTTATTTTATGCAATACTATAGAATTTCAATAGAAATATAAATTCGTTACAAAAAATTGTTCTGTAAAAGTTTCAGTACGTTTTTAGAGTTAAATATTGGTTATAATTATAAGCTGTACAACTTCGGGTTTTAATAAGGTTTTACAAATATACAAAAAATTTAGGAGTTTTAAAGTTGAGTTAAATGTGACTTAAATCAGATTCATCTGATAAAACCCAGCATTGTTTATTTAGATTAATATGTTCTGAAATCGCGTAATCAGAACATATTCATTGAACCAAAAAAAATCGGTTGGGGATGGGCATGTACGTTTGAATAATAATAAAAAAAAAAATTGGCTAAAAAAAAGCATTAAAATAAAATAATTTTTTTTTGTAATTTTTATTTCCAAATTTCAATTTTAAAATAATTAATTAATTTATAGTATTATTTTATTTATTTTTTGAATTATTTTTGATTAAATTTTTATTCAAAAATTTTAATTAATAAATTTAAAAAAAAAACAACAAAATTAACCCTCGTTAAAAAAAATTATATTGTGAACAGCAATTTCCTATTGAGGGATAACCTGATTTAATTTATGAATAAAATTCATAGTTTGGAAAGCATATTAAATATTAAAAATAAATTCGAATAATTAGTATAAAACCTGAAATAAAAATTTATTTTTAAAATAGTGGCTTTCAGATATGCATGCATGTACTACATGGATTTAATGCGGAGTTTTTAATGTTGGCAATGTATTCCTCTTTCCATTGAGGCTTTTATATGGCTTAAACGGAGCGAAATATACTAATTCACATTTTTCCACAATAAATCCTATGTCGGTACATTATAGTTCTATTCAAATATAATTCCATATCAAAACAAAAACTAGTTAATTATGTCTAACTTGTTTTTGGGAACAACAAGAAGACTCTTTTTTTTTAAATTCAGGGAAGAAACAGGAGCGAAAAGAACAATTAATATAAATTCCATTATACTTATTGTATAAAATAAAACAACCAAACATATTTTACGTCATGAAAGCAAAGCAATCATTTTGAGCTAAACTTTTTAAGAACGAAAAAATATAAATTTATTTGATTTTGTTCCTGAAATAGATTAGTAAACAAAAAAAAAACGAAAAATTAAATCCCAACAATTGCTTTATCCTCTTAAATATTAATTTTCTTACCCTTCATAGAAATTATTTTTGACATTCAATTATTTCTTATGAAAGTTGTTAAGGACTTAATATCCTAGGATTTAATTCATTATATATGTATATAATTTATATATCATTTTCAATAAGGACTTTTCATTTAAGATTTGAAAACTTAATTAAGTACTTTTATAACGCTAAATATTCATCATTTATTTTATATTGAGAATCAATATTAAAATACTTGAGAAACATTTTATATATTATATAGAGGCATTAAAAATATAAAAAGCATTAAAAAAAATTTAATTAATAGACATTTATTAAAAAAAAAAAATATGTAAAAAATATATTTTTTATTTCATTGAATAAAAATATTATTATCGAAATAATCTTCAGTTGTGACGTAAATTATTTATAAAAAAATATTTTGTTTCAAGATCCATATTTAAAAAAAGGAGTTTTTTCACAAGTTATGTGTATACATAATTGCATGCAAGTGCATTTCATTTCAAAAATTAACTCAATGAATATGCTTTGAAGCTTAGTGTGAAGTTTTTTTAAAACTTATAATTTGTAATGTAAAATAAAAAGTATTCCTATAATCCTGGATCCTGACAATCCCTATAATTAAGAATTCAAAACATCAAACCTAGCAAAAAAACATAGATCCAAACAGTGAGCCCCCAAAACCACTCGAATAAAAAATATCACAATAAAGATTAAAAAACACTTAATCAACGAAGGCAATGGACTATTTTCACCGTAGTAAGTGCGAGAAAACTGTACATAGAACGCCTCAACGCTTCTCAAAGATCTAACTGACACATTAAACTGAAATCTGGAGAGCAAAGTGGGACTACATACTCTACCCAGAATAATTTTGCAAGAATTTGGCAAAATGAAAGATAAGAGCTTCTTTCTTCCAAATTCGACAACTTATTCTTATTTAATTTAATTCTTATTTAATTTCTGTTTTGGAAAGAATCTGTGTGTTATAATAAAAATTAAATTTTGAAACTGTCCTCTATCACTAAATTTCCTTACTTAATAATAATGTTCGTTGAGTTCTCATGTGGAATATGGTCAATTACATTATACACATTTTTGACATAGTGTAATACGGGAAAAATATTTTGATTAAATTTTGACTATGCTTTATGCATAGTGCAGTAAGCATAATATAAAATGTCTTCATCGAATTTATAATGAAAATTACGTTTTGAAGAATTTTTCCGAATAAAAAATATTTTGTTTGAAAAAGCAAAAAAAAAGCAAAAAAAAAAAAGCAAAATAAAATTAATTATTCAGTTGTTATTCACACAGCACCATAGTAATGAAAATTTTGTCGTCTTTTTTGTTTTTCTTTTTTTTTTTTGCATACGTTTGTGTGAAATAAATTAAAAAAAAAAAAAAATGTAAAAGATTGCAATTCTGTCGTAATATTAACGAGAACATAAACATAAATGAATAATTCAGAAAAGCTTAAGCTTCATGTTGTTGTTCTTGTTGTTTTGTAGTAGAAGAAAGTGTAGTGTCTTCTCTGTACTTCCACATAGAAAATAACGCCCAATTTTTTTTTTTCATTTTTCCATTTTTCCCTTTTCCCAACACGTATAATTTTATTTTTTTATTTCGGAAAATATTATTCTCTGTGAGGATTTATTTGATTTTTCGTTCTTGCCATTTTCTTCTGTAAACATTAAGGAAAAAAAAAAAAAAATTATTTTAACAAAAATTTTTTTTATATATATAAATTTTTTTTTTCGAAACAGATTTTTTATATTTTTAAATTGTACATCAATTTACTTTAATATACGCTCTAAGTGCCGTATTTAAAAACTCGTCTATGAATATTTTATTAAAATAAAATAAAATAAAAACGCACACACAAAATTATTGGATAATTTGAAGTCATTTATTTAAACTAGTTTTTTTAGCAAAAAATTTCTTGAAAATTCAATCATTTTTTATGATGATTTATGATGATTTTTATGATGATTTTAATATTATATTTATACTTAATACTATATTATAAATTTTCTGTTGTGAATAGAATTTTTAAAATCTCTCATCTCAAGCGAATTACAATAATATGTATGTATATATACATATAACGTTGGATTTGTGTTCATTTTCGTATAATATACACTTGTGTGCTAAATAATCTGTACAAATCAATTTATTTTGAAAAAAAAAAAATTTTTCTTTATATATAAATTCGATTAGCGAGTAAATAAATCGTCTAAAGTTATTGGCTTTACTAGTTGAAAAAAAAAAATAAAATATGAAAAGTGATTCGAAATAATGTCACGATTAGCGAAATTTGCTTAATTGGCAATTAATATATTTCGAAATAAGAAAGTTTTATTAATAACGATTGAGTGTGGATGCAGAGTAGCCTCGATCTAATTTCAAATTGTTTGTTCAATATTTTTGTATTTTTCCAAAACTTTAAATATTTTTTTATTTAGAGAGATACAATTTTTAGAATCAAAATTTACAAAAAAATTTATATTTTCTAATTGCATTAATTTGAAATCCAATCGGATGTAAATAGTCCTTTGAATTTTGTCGCTACAAAAGGGGGAAAAACTAATACCAGTTATTTGGAAAGCTTTCTTTTTGATCTTTCAATGAAGATTTTTCACACTTTTCTTCAACGTAACGAAAAGAATTCAAAATTCATAGTAAAATTTTCGACATTACCTTCTATTTTCGAAAATTCGCTTAATCATTTTTGTTTTAATGACAAGTAATTTGTTCAAGGGAGGGAGCCTCTAAATAAGAAAAATAAAAAACTTATAAATAAAAGGTTAATCAATTTGAAAAGAGCAATACTAAGATTCAATTTTTCACTATTTTTGTTTAGCCACATTATTGACTATATATAATATATAATCAATCCAATCTGATATAGGGCTTATTGAAAACTCGTCTGAAGAGATAATTCTTATCAATATCTCTTGATTTTTCATAAAAAAAATCATCAGTAAAGTATACGTTTAATCACATAGGAATAATTTCATACAACTTTTTTAAGTAAGAAATAACTGGTGAGGATTAGCTCCATTTCAAATTATCGCATTTTTACAAATCCTATCAAATTGAGTTGAACGACAATTATTAATTATACTAAAACGTTGTATGAAATTATCGCTCCTGTATATACTAAATTTCTCTGTGGTTTAAATTAAAGGAACCACACTGCGAATCGAAACTTAAACGACACATGCCATTTAGATTATCATACACAATTAATCCCATTATTCCAAGATGTTCGATTATTATAGTTTGAAATTTCTTCTGTTTTTTCTTCTGTGCAACCATAAGGATTAACTTAAGGGGGTATTCTAGTCTAGAGGCACGAATTTAATGCAATTTTTGAAGTGCTGTAAAAAAAAAACCAATCAATATTTTTAGTATCTATTTTTTTATAGGATATTTATTAACCTTTTAAGAATAAAGTAAAAAAAAAAAAAAAAAAAAATTCAAAATTCAAAGAGTTCGCAGCTGATGAAGTGGGGGCTCTTAAAAAATTGGCACGTGACTATTCCCACGATTCAGCCCTTCTGGCAATTTAAAAAAAAAAAACAAAAACGATTATTAATCTATAGGAATGCCTCTATCGTTCGAACTAAAAGAATTGAAAACAAAATTTATTTTACAAAATGGCGACTATTTGAAAAAAAAAAATTGTTTTTGCACAACTTTTTTTTATTTTTTGGAAATTTTAAAAAATAGTAAGCATTAAAATTTTGGGATGAGGATAGTTCGAACGATAGAGAAGCCTATGAAGAAGACCTCTACCAAATTTGAAGTAAATCGGTTCAGTAGGACTTGAGTTATCATGGGAATCGTTTTAAAAAAGACAGTTTTGAGAAAAACGTGTTTAAAGTTTCACGTAAAGTTTCTCGCCAGTCTAATTCATGAAATGATATTTTAGTAAAACAGCCATACCTCCGAAAATAATTTGAATTTTCTAAAATCCTCTTAAAGCCATGTTCTTAAAGGGTTAAACTTTGAAAATATGAAAAAAAAAAAAAAAATGATTTTTTCAAATTTCTAAACTAGAATACCCCCTTAATTCAGAGATTTAGTTAAGTGTATATAAATAAATATAATAACTTCATTATCACTGATAACTTCATTATTGGGAGGAAGAAGAAAACGAAAAAAAAAACTCAAGAACACGAAAATGATTTTGATAAAAGTGTGTACCTATCGATTATTTTTTTTCTTTTTTGGATAAATAATGATTTTGATATAATTTTTTTTTTTCTGTATATTTTCATTGAATGAAATCCAATAACCTTTTTATGATTATTTTAAATAACAGTCTTCTTAGAGTGAAATCAATAAAAATTTCTTTTTATATAAAGAAATCAAATTATTCCTTATCCTTTTTTTCTATTTATTTTTATCATAAAGAAAAAATGAAAAAAAATATGTAATAAGTTTTAAGTCTTTTATATAAATAAATTTTCAATTTATTTTCTTTTTGATGAAAATATATGTGAATGTATTTATGTACTTGAACATATACATTTATATATTATGTTGTATTATGTTTTACACTCATATTTTTTTTTTTTTGATAAATATTATATGGTTGAGATTGTTTTTTGAAATTGAAAAAGAAAAAACAAAAACAATAATTCCGGAATTCTTTTTCATACATAAATGATATTTATAAATAAGTCAACTAAAATAGGATCCATATAATATATGTATGTCACTGTGTCGTGAAGCCTTTGTCAGCAAAAATTTATATATATGAATATTTGTTTTTTAATAAAAAAATAGGGTCGACTGGAATATGATTCATATTTTGAATTGTTGCAAATAAATAAGGATATTATGAAAAGAGTTAATTCAAATTAAAAGAGTTAATTTTAAAATCAAGACTCAATTTCTGGTCAAGATATTAAAAAATTCAGTCGATCGGACTTTGTTATTGGTCTAATTTGTTTTCGGCTAGTTTCAGTTGCCTTGAAATTTTTATGTTTTTATTTCCGATTATTTTGTATGAAAAAGATTACAAGAAAATTTATAAAGCTTCTGATTAATCAATAAGTTTTTTTTCCGTAAATCGAGTTGGAAATTTTATATTTTTGTATAATAATTATTTTGAAATTAATTCCAATTTATTTTTCTAAAATGAGTTAAGCTTGGAAGATTGGCGTAAGCCAGAAATATTCTACAATTATGTGTAACTAACTAGAATTGATGAGCTGTAGCCGGTTCGCACCGGTTCTATAGAAACGCTTGTTAAATGTTTTGGCAGTAAATCGATCTTGTTGTTATTTTGGATAAACTTTAATTTTAATTTAATTTTATGGTACTTAAAATAAAATATAAATTTGTGGATGGCTGTATTTTACATTCAGATCATATTCTTTACTATTTTCCTTTAATTATTTTACATTTTATAGGGAATTAGCATCTTTTTATTTGCACTTAATATTGGTAAACAATTTGTTCGAATAAACATCTTATTTAAAACAAAAATTTAGTTTTTAGTTCTAGAGAACCAATCGGTTGTAAAAATTTTGGCAGCTCACACTGAATACTATAGTATGTACTAATAACTTAACTGGATTTTCCTTTTATGTATATTATATTTCTGTACCAAACTTGATTTCCAATTTCCATAAAATCAAATTTTTAAAGCATATTAAGTTCTTTAGTATTTAATATAATATATGTTTTCGTTTTCTAACATCACAACTTTTATTTCAGAAAAAAAACACAAACTTGAGGAAAGAACAAATTACTGAAATTAAGAAATTTGAGAAAATACAGTTTTTTTTTGTAAATAATGGTTTCACTGTGGGAAATAAATTGTAGAAAGTTTTTTTTTTTATGAAAAGAAAACATTTTCAATACTTTAATCTTTTATCGATCTTTTATTTAATCTAACACACGCAATATTTATATAAGAAACATTTTGTTGAAAAGTGGAAATATATTTCAAGAAAATGAGATGAACATGAAAAACCTTAATATCTAAAAAAAAATTCTAGATATAATTTAAAAATTCGATATGTTAAAAAATGATATAAGGTAACTTGTAAATAACTGTCATTTTTATAAGAAATTCATCATTATAATGATTTATAAGCGCAATGAAATAAATTTACAAAATCATAGTAAGTAAACAAGAAAGTGTAAGTTTTTTAGTTTTTTTAAGTTCGTAGTGATAGTAAATGGTTGAGATAGTAAATGGTTAAGTCAGATAAATAGTTAGAATTTTTTTTTTTTGCGAAAAATAATAATGAATGATACACAAAATCTATGGGTTCCCAAATCGTGAAGTTTAAGAACGCTGTTAATTTATCTCTTCGTACCAGAAGTTAAAAGTAAGCACTAAACTAATAAGCTGTCCAAACTTCGGGTTTAAATAAGGTTTCGCAAATATTTATAAATAGTTGTTGAGTTAAAGGAGGCTTTTCATACAAAAAATTTAGGTGTTTTAAAGTTGAGTTAAATGTGAGTTAAATCATATTCACCTGATAAAACTCAGAATTGTTTATTTAAATTCAATGAAATCGAGTAAAGAATTGTTTATTTAAATTCAATGAAATCGAGTAATCAGAACATATTAATTGAACCAAAAAAATCGGTTGGCGTTTGAATAATAATAAAAAAAAAAACATTAAAAAAAAAAAAAGGAATACAATTAAGTAATTTTTTTTTTTTTTGTAATTTTTATTTTCCGAATTTCAATTTCAAAATAATTAATTTATTTATTTTATAGTATTATTTTATTTATTTTTTAAATTATATTTTATTAAATTTTTTTCGCCCATTTTTATTTATAAATTTAACAAAAAAAATAATTATAAAAAAAAACAACAAAATTAACCTCGGTTAAAAAAATTCATAGTTTGAACAGTAATTTTCCATTGAGAGATAACCTGATTTTATTTATGAATAAAATTCCTAGTTTGGAAAGCATATAAGCTCATGTTGACCATATTCACATATTGTTTTATATATTTGCGAAAAAAACTAACCTTTCTTTTGTGAATAAATTATAAGTTTTAAATAATTCCAAAACAGGGCTAATGATCTATATATTTATAATAAAAATATAACATAATTATTTTTAAAATTGGAAACTTCACATAAATAAAATCATCACCTTATTTATTATATATTTCTTTCATTTATATTATTTTTCTTTTATACACTAAATTCTTTTGTATAATAAAAAATTACTCAAAGCTAACGCAACATAAATTATGT
Organism: Hybos culiciformis; assembly: GCA_964007475.1. Lineage (NCBI taxonomy): Eukaryota > Metazoa > Arthropoda > Insecta > Diptera > Hybotidae > Hybos > Hybos culiciformis. The sequence continues at coordinate 69,074,477 of OZ023273.1, read as the reverse complement.
TTTGGGTTCAGAAATGTTAAGGATAAGGGCATTAGAATAAAAAAAAAATTGTTTTTTGTTCTGTCTATGCATCTCCTCTATATTATTATTATTATTGTGGTGAATTGCCTAAAGTTATAAATTTGAAATTGCGCACATTGTGATTTAATACCCGAAAATACTTCAGAAACAAAGAATCTTAACAATATACAGCCAACCATATATAGCTTACAATATGATACGAGGAATTGTCAGAAACAAAGTTATTAACATCCCTCCAGCAAAAAAAATAAAAATAAAACAAAAAATAAATTAGAAAATGTTCAATTCAGAAAAATATTGAAAATTTTTTTTAATAACAATTTTATTTCAAAAAGTTATTTCATTTATTTTACATAAAAAAAAAGAAAAAAGTCAATTGAATTATAAAATAAATAATATATTTTTTTTTTTTTTTCAAACTTCTGTAAGCTTTAATAACAACGATTCTTTCACTTTGTATGGAATCAGTTTAACCTTTAAATATTAAGATAGCAAGACGTTAAGTTTAATTTTATTGTTCATGCAGAATTTAGTTAGTTTAAATTTTTCGGACGTTTTTTGGTTGGAAATGGTAGTATATTATGTCCTCAGTCATATTTTGAGCATTTAGGTTAGGGTTTAACTCCTAAAAACACAAGAAAAATAAATTAATGAAATGAACAAATTCAACCCTTCATAGAAAAAGATGGAAAATTGACGAATTTACAATTTCTGTGTACCCCTGTTCTTTGATGATTCCAAGCCTCAATGAAGTAAAGCACATTAGCTTCTGTCCTCAAATATTCAGTCTATCTTTCCGTTTGAATCATAAAACGGTTTGGGTTTTCAGCTAAGCTTAATGAGTTACAAAATTTCATTCAAAAATAATTTTCGTATTATCAATAGAAAATATCTTTATTCCAATTAATTTCAAATTGGTAATATTGAGATGAAAATTTTATAACTACAAACAATAGTTTTTTGATATTAATGAACTTCTAGAGTGCGTCTGCATTTTCTTTTATCGATTTTCTTCTGTTTTGAATCCCGATGTGTTCGGATTCTCTAAAAGAAATCTGGTTTTTAAAAGCTCTATGTTCTACTTATAATTATAAGAAATCACTTCTACTACTAAGTCCCTTTACAAGCACTATTAGAAATAATATGTAGAACCCTATTAACAACAATGTATTGCATTCTGAATTTTAAACGGATCATGTAGTTATCTTGTTTATTAATTTTCATATGGAAAGTCTAAAAAAATAACAACATTTTTTCCTGCGTTAAACATACCAACACTTGATACATACCTATTTCTACCATAGTCGGTCAAATGACCAGTTGTGGTAGATAATGGTATACGACAAGTAATACTCAAAATATACAAAATACGAATAAAAAAGAATAGGATATTAACTGTATATAATTGTTAGAAGAAGTCATGAAGTCAAAGTGCAAAAGCGATAAGATGATATTCACATTTTAGGTGCAATAGTCCTTGAAATTCTTAATCGGTCATTTGACCAATACATGGTATGTTTGGTGTTAAAAATAAAGATTAATCTAATTAAGAAGATATTGTAACAAAATATTTTCGACCTTAAAGTTGGAAAGTATAAAATTTAAATAATACTGTTTTTCTCGAAATATTAAAATGGTAGTTAGGGACTTTAAAAAAAAAAAATATTAGATACTTTTCATTGCCACTGTCTTATTTACATTTAGTTAAAATTTCGAAAAAAAAAAAAAAAATCTTTCTAATCACTTCAAATGTTTTTTTTATTCAAGCGTATAATTTTAAAGCTTTAAAAAAAATAAATAAAAAATAAAGTGTTTTCCCTTTAAAAAATAACGAAATTTTTTAATCAAATAAGCAAAACGAATTTTTTTTTTTATTTTTATTTTTTTTTTTGCTAATAAAATCTTGATTATCCTTTTTGTTTTTCATTTTCATTGCTAATCCTTAAAGTTTTTTGTTTACTTCTCAATTTTTTATTTATTTTTATTTTTTTTTATTTTTATTTTTTCCTTTTTAATAAAAATTACAACAAAATGTGTAAATAAAAAAAAGTGCCTCATGAAAAAATTTTCAGCAAAAAAAAAAAAAAAAAAATTGTATGTAAAATTAAGAAGAAATGAGAAAAAAAAATGTTAAAAATAAATAAATGAAAGAAATTGACAATAAAGATGAACAAAGTGACCAAATGCCCCCAAGTAATCCAGTGATAGAATAAGATATATAGGTAGATGTACATACAGTGTAGATGTGTATATACAAACCTACATTGTGAATAGTTGGACGAAATTAAACAAAAAAAAAAAAAACAAACAAACAAATACTAAAAATAATGACAAACCATCATGCACAGATTTTTTCAAATGGGGTATATAAATACTTAGGAGTACTTAATTTAATATCATTAATTCAGGAAATTAGAAAATATAGATAGAGATAATAATATAATGCTGCTAAAGAAACAAGACAAAAAAGGAAGAAGTTAAAAATATTCTTCGATTGTTTTGACTAATTACTATTTTTCTTTTATTTAATTTATTCCGAAATATAAAACTATATATGTGTATATTTATGTCTTAACACAGTAAGCGAAATAAGTAACCACCTCTATATAACAGGGTGCTCAAAGGTTTATATATGGGGAGCCATGTTCGAAAATCGTAAAATACTGTAGAGCCACAAAATTATCAATACAAATTTAAATTTAAATTTTATTATCATAATTAATTAATAACTAAATTTATTAAATAAAAAAAAACTTCAATATTACATTTAATATTACATTAAAAATTACTTGAAAAATATGTGCACGAAAATCTGAAAAATTATATTAAAATTGTAATAATAAAATTCAAAATTTCAGTTACAACTTAATAAATTATTGATCCACAAAAAAAAAAATGTCAAAGAGCCGCAGTTTGAGCTATATTTGTACATGTATATTTAGAAAATTCATTTCGTCTAACAAGTTTATAGTCATAATACTGCGATTGAATAAAGACTCTCTCAAAGGATATGGAAAAAAAAAACCAACAATCAATTGTTATATGAAAATATCCGAAACAATGTTGTTAAATTTATCAAAATGATTGTTAATTTTAAAAGAATGGAATCTTTATTATGGGCTGTAAATTTGTTTTTTTTTTTATATGAGAAGTAAATGAGAAAATATTCAGTTTTTTTTTTTTTTGTGATTTCCTATTTTCAGCTTTTGTAAAGATTTATAAATCATTTTACTTAAATCTGAATCAAAACTAAATTTAAATCATATTCGACTTCATTTTGACAGTTTTGTTTCTCTTTAATTTAAACAACGAATATATCAGCATCAACCTAATGTATTTCCTTTTTAGAAAATCTAAAACAAAACAAGTATAAAATTCAAATAAAATAACAGAAAATGAGGATGATTGTCATCTCGAATGAATTAAATTTGACATCAGAATGAGAAGACTGAAAAAAAAAGGAAAAATCCTTAAAATAGATAAGCGTATTCCAAAAAATTGTGTGATTATTATCCAAATTTCCAACATGTGTTACATCATTCAAATTAATTCAAATTCACTTTTGTTTTATTTTTTATTTTATATTTTCTTTTCTTTTACTTATAATAATATATAAAAATTAGAATTTTTAATATGAATTTTCCAACTTTTTATGTATATAATATATAACTATATACATTTTATATATTATAATAATTTCTCAAAGCTTAAATTTTCTTTTCTGATTTTATTTCAATTTTAATTTAATAATTTTAATTTCATTCATTTTTTTTTTTTCATTTCATTTTCTATACTATGTATGTATATATTTTTTGCATTAAAATTGCTTCTTTTTTTTTTTTTAGATGCCTCCAGGGCGTCTTCGAAAAGCTTATTATTATTATTAATTTTTTCATTTTTGTTGTGTGCACATTTTTATTTTAAGTCAAAATTTTTTTCGTACTCACACCTTAATTTTTTTGGTACAATATTTTATATATATAAAACTAAATACTCTTTATTCAAAATCTTATAGAAGAAAATCTTGAATATTATTAATATAATTTTCTTCTTCTATTTATTTTTTTTAATCATAAAAAAGAATAGATTTTCTATGTGTAATCACCTTTTCGTTATGGAATTTCCCAAAAAAAAAAAAAAAAAAAAACGAAAAACCAAAAAAATAATACGAACCAAAAAACAAGAAGAAAAAAGAAATATTTTTTTTTTTTTTTTATATAAATTATTTCTATTTACATGGGAAAATTTTTGTAATTTTTTTTTTTAAAACCGTTAAATAAAATATTTTTTCACACCGACGACATTTACATTATACGATACCCCGATGACTGAAGAAAATTTGCGGTATGGCAATTTTCCCGTAACGATGAAATTTTCTTTTTTTTTCAAATGTAGATATCTTTTTTTTTTTTCACTTTCTCTATACAGATATTAATTTTCAGTTCTTAAAAATATTATATATTAAGTTGAAATTCTCCTTTTTTTTGTTGAATTTTTTGAAAATTTCCAAAATGAAAACTTTAGCTGAATTAAAAGTTAAAAAACTGCGCAATACATAATATTCTGGAAAGGAATTATTTATATAGGGGATTTAATATGGGAAAAATTATGTGTACAATGTACATAACTTTTTGAAACAAAATCCTTTTAGAATAGAGGCATTAAAAGTCAACTAACTATACTTAATATATACATTATAAATATTATAGTACAGAATAAATTAGAACAAAAAAAAAATAAGGATTTTTTTTAAACATGACTAAATTCATTTTTTTTTTGCGTTATAGATATTTTAAATTAAATAAGCTTGAATTGATAAAAAAAAAACAAATAAAAATATCGTCAGATAATGTATTTATTTAAAAAAACAAAATTTCCCTATGAATTTTAATTTCAATCAATTTTCATTTCGTTTTTGATTTATGACCTATAACCTTAAAGGGAAAGAAAACTTATTTATCCATTTCTGTTACTTCAGGTGTATACGGAGATAATTTGACTTTTATTGTTGATAATTTTATTTTGTTGAATAAAATAAGAAATACGGAATCGTTTTTCAACATTTCGATTTAAGATACTTTACTTTTAAAAGTTTGTCCGATTTCATTCAAATTTGGTATATAAAAATGATTAAACACACAAATTTCTAACAAAAAATTTGAACCCCTCTTCCAATATATAGAAATCAATTTCTTTATTACGAATAATTACAAAATATTAAAAACTTAACCACTCAACTGATCGTTTCGAAATTTACACCGTCTCTTTGTGTCGGGGTCGTTATAGGCTATTTTAAAATTTGAATGGCACCCTATCCAGAAACCTCTCCCGGAGGGGGCTGCTAAAGTTCTACCGATTTCATTCAAATTTAATAAAAGAGGAAATGATTTAAAACACAAATTTGGTTTGATCATTCGATTTCATATAATTTAAGTGTTGAATAAGTAGAAATGATAAATCTTTATTCCCCTTAGATATTTACCCCAAATTTTTAAAATAACTAGCTCCTATAATTGTTTATCAACCTGACAACAAAAATTCCACTTAGAAAAATAAATCATCGGAGTCCGTAGCTGAGCACGGGTTGACGGGTATATTATATAAATGTCACTTCGTTGAAACCAGAACAACGTGTGTTCGGGTACAGCGACTAATATATACGCATACAAATAAAAAAGTGTTTATAAATTCTTGGCCACTTTTTGAAGCGATGACTAAAACAATATCATAAAAATTTTTCCGACCATTTGTTCAGGGAAAAAAAACTATTTACATAAGCTATTTATAATCGTAGAACCTAAGTATTCTTCATTTCAACATCTTCTTAAAAATAAAATCATAATAATGAAATTCAATGTACATATTCGAAAAGAATATTTTGTACAAAAATTAATAAAATTATATTATGATCGCACAAGAAAACTATATATCAACTATTTTCCTATATATCAACTAATCATTAAAAAAAATTATAGAATGAAGAGTAGAGCTTATAGTAGATTATTATATATGTTAACTAAATTTGTTATTAATTACGAGTTCTGTATACACAAAAACCCATTGACACGAGTCAAGTGGCTATGTGACAAGTGTCTATGTGTTTTTGTGTAAATACAGAACAAGTTGTATAACAAATTTTGTTAACATACTGTTTTAATGTGCATGTGAGAGGTAGTTGCAGTCTATACATTTGCAATGCACAAAAAAAAAACAAAAGTTGATAAACAATTTTTGTTTTCATTTTTTGTTGGTATTTGTCTGTATTGTGAGAACATCTAAATCTAAATGATTTCATTATTTACGCTGATGCATCTAAATGATTTCATTATTCACGCTGATGCATCTAAATGATTTCATGTGTTTTGACGCATATAATATTCCATTTAGTGAACTAAATTCTATGGTACTAAATACAACATATCGATCACATGCCCATTAAAATATTTAAAATGATTGGTCGATTATTTCAAAATACTAAATTCAATTTTACGCTTAGGATATTTTCTAGAAAATTTAATTTATATTATTAATTTATAATCATGTTCAAATTGGTGTCCATTATCTACATTTTGTTAATTTTTTAAATAAAGTCCCATACAAAGTTGATATTTCTTAAAAACAAAAAAATTACGTTTTTATTTTCAATTTCCCAAAAGTTTAGACAAAACAAATGAATGCTCTTATTGTGTAAGTTAAAAAATTATCCGGAAAGAAGATTCGTGGGTGGAATATAATCTGGTTTATAATTAGTTACCAATTCGAATAAACCATTTCTTACAACGTTAGGTTCATCACCGTAGTTGGATTGAGGAGTTGATAGACATAACTGATATAATATTCCAGCAAAACTACAAGGTACGCAACTAAATCCAGTTTTTTTACATGTAGCTTCGGCAAATACATCAACTGATCTTCTGTGATTGCAGAGAATGTCCTGAACTCCTTGACAATATGGCTGGCATATACCATTGTTAATATAAATCACCGCACGGCCTTCTGGAAAATATGTACCAAATAGGCAAGATGACACCGTTTGTTCTACGTAAATGGCGTCATCGGGACTAACTCTCGTTTTGGGTGGAGTACCTACATAAAATGGTCCCGCAGGATCAAGTGCAAAAAAATTAAGAAATTTATCAATCAAGGGTTGTAATTGTCCTAAAATTGCACATATTTGAGCACCCAAACTATGACATACTAGATCAAATTGATTATTTTTTAAACTAAAATTTGTTTTTAAAGATGTTAAGAATGTATTTATAATATTGCCAACTTCCTGTACAATCTGATCAAATTTAACTAACGCATAGTCGACATAAGTTCCTGTAATTGTTGAGTTATACGAAATTATTAAAAAATTCAAGTCGGCTCCATTGCAAATATATCCTTGTAGTAGTCTTTGCGATGAAGACAGTGGATCTGTAGCATTTTCGTGAAAACCATGAACTATGATTCTTAAAAATAAAAAAATAAAATTTTAATTAAATCAAACTAATACACTCTACAATGTTATTTATAGTAGGCATACAAAGAAATATATTTATTTCATGTAGAAAGAAACATCATTTTTTTTTCTTCCAGGAACTAGTAACGGCATTTATTTACAAGCAATAAATTGTCGCATTTTTAATCGAGCAAAAATAATTCAGGATTGATTGTGACTTCTTAGCGCACACTTTACAGATTGATTTTACCAATATTATCAATGAAGCAAATTTATTAAACACATACTACATAATAACTAAAAATTCTTATTTCTAATTGTTGTTTTATTTACTTACTTCGTTCTTTTCAATGGATTAAAAGAAGAGGTTTGTACTGATGATGACTTTAATTCTTGCGGTGTTGATGGGGTCAATTTTGTATACAAATAGTATTTAACATTATAGTCCAGAGCAGCAGAAGCTATAAAAATTCGAGAAATTTGACATTTAGCATATTAACTTATAACAAATTATTAAAACATATAGTACGAGAAATTGCAAAATTGTTTTTGTATAAAACTTAACATCAATCATATCAAATTTTGATAGTTTTGAATAAAATATTTACCTAACTAAAATTTTTTTTTTTAATCTCAGAATCAACATTAGAATAAACTTGTCAATTTCTTGGTATTGGTAAGTATTTATGATGTTATATGAATAATAATTAATTTAATTGATTGCGAGGAAATAAAATCAACCTTGTTAATTTACAAAATTAAAACACGCCAGAAACAAAAAAACATTGCCAATCAAACCAAAATTTTGATTATGTTTTACTCATTATGAATTTTTTGTATGAAATGAATTTCTCTTATTTAAACTTGCTTTATATACTATTTAAATTGGAACAAAATTCAATTCAATAATCTCTTAATCTAACAGTTCATCGTATTCATATAATGTAGAATTTAATAATATTTGATTCTTCTTACCCAAAGGAAGTAATGCTAATGCCGTAATATAATTAAATTTCATGGTGTGAATACAAAGTAAAAGAACGACTAAAATTTTAAGCAAAAAATTCTGTATTTTATTCAAAAAAATGTTAATGCAAAGTATATTTAAAATAATGTTCTTAGTTAACCATATGTTTTTTTAATTTTTGTCAATAAAAACTATTGCAATAATATTTGCTACTATGTTTGATGAATATTTTTATTTTATTTAATTTTCTATATTTCGAAATTAGTAATTTTTTAATACTGCTAATATTTAACAAATATATATGACGGTCGGCCAGATAGTCAATTTTATTTTTTTTTATTCACACAGCTTAAATTATTATTATTGCTTATTGATACATATCATATAGGTAAATAAATAAAAATATGAAAATGTGAACTCAAGGTATAATAATTTATTAATAACTAATTTCTCAGCGCACCGTAACTTCATCCAAAATATGCTTATTCCTGTTTTAAAAAAAAAAAAACAATTCTAATTTCATTATTAAAATTTTTGAAGTTTATACTTCTTTAGGCGCGTTGTATGATATAATTGAGTAATTCTGTAGGGGGTAAAAATTCATTTTCATTCTACTCATTCGCCATTCGAAATCGAACTGACATGATTTTTGACGTTTCAATACTCAAAAAAATTAGTGGTCCACTCAATAATCATTTGTCATTTAAAAAAACAAAATAATTTTCCGCGACAAATTTAAATTCAAATTATTTTTTAAAAATTTTTCGTTTACAAATTATTTGAAACTAAAATTTGTTTTTTTTTTTTTCAAAATAGGTAGTTCAATAATCATTTGTTATTTATAAAAACAAAATAATTTGGCGCGAAAAATTTAAATTCAAATTATTTTTTAAAAATTTTTCGTTTACAAATTATTTGAAACTAAAATTTGTTTTTTTTTTTCAAAACAGGTAGTTCAATAATCATTTGGTATTTATAAAAACAAAATAATTTGGTGCGAAAAATTTAAATTCAAATTAATTTTAAAAATCTTTCATTTACAAATTTTTTAAAACTAAATTTTTTTTCCAAAATAGGTAGCTCCGTTAAAATAAAGATTACCTGCCGAAAATTTTTTGGGCAGGGTCGTGCCGGAACAAAATATACAAAAATTTTATTTTTTTTTTCAAAACAGGTAGCTCCGGCGAAATTAATATTACCTGCCGAAAAATATACAAAACATTTTTTTTTTTAATTGGGCAAGGAGCTACGTTTAGGTCGTGCCAGAGCTAAATATAGAAAAAAAAAATTTTTTTTTTCGAAACAGGTAGCTGCGGTGAAATTAATATTACCTGTAGAAAAATTTTTGGGTAATGAGCTACGGTTAGGTTGTGCCGGCGCAAAATACACAAACATTTTTTTTTCCGAAATGGGTAGCTTCGGTGAAATTAATATTACCTGGAAAAAATATTTTGGGTGGGGAGCTACGGTTAGGTCGTCCCGCAGCAAAATATACGAGAAATTTTTTTTTTAAATAGGTAGCTCAGGTGAAATTAAGATTACCAGCCGAAAAATTTTTGGGTAGGGAGCTACGGTTAGGTCGTGCCGGCGCAAAATACACAAAAAAAATTTTTTCCCGAAATAGGTAGCTTCGGTGAAATAAAGATTACCTGCCGAAAAAATTTTGGTCAGGGAGCAATGTTCCCTCTAATTTTTTTAAAAGCTGGGCAAAAATGAACTTGCTTGCGCGCATTATTTGTAATTTATTCTTATTGCGTCAAAATTTAAAAAAAAAATTAGTCACAAACATTTTTTTGAACTATAACTTCTTTACGGAGAGTAGTGAAAGAAAAATTAGGAAAAAAAACATTAAAATTTGGTACATAAAAAATTGAAACGATTAAACAAACAAACTTCGTAACAAAAAATTTATTGGCCTCCTACCCAGCGACCTTCTCCTTTGGAGGACTTCAAATTTGGTATATAAAAAGAGGAAATGATTAAACACAAACCGAAAAAAAAGGTTTATACCAACAGAAAATCAATAAAAGAAACTTATAATGTATACCTCTAACACTCCGAAAGAAACAAAAATATATACCAAAACAAAGCAAAATTTGTATTATAAAAACAAATATAAAATTCAGATGTTACTTTGTAGTTATAAAAATAAATTTCATTTAAATCGAAATTAGTTCGATTTAATTCGCCTGAATAGAATCGAGAAAAAAAATCGTATAGTAGAAACGAAACGATTTTCCAGCAAAAAATTTATGACTGATTAATGAAAATTCAAAATTTTATTTGTGAAGTTTAAAATTTTTTAATAAAATAACTTTATTATTGCGTTAAATTTTGTCTGCGCGCAAAATAAATGATCTGCGCGCAAGCAAAATAAGGGTGCGCTAGCTTAGAGGGAACATTGTCAGGGAGGTACGATTAGGTCGTGCCGACGCAAAATGTACAAAATTTTTTTTTTCAAAATAGGTAGCTGCGGTGATATTGAGATTATCTGCCGAAAAATTTTTGGGCAGGGAGCTACGGTTAGGTCGTGCCGGCGCAAAATATGCAAAAAACACACGAAGCGGTCATAGAACAGAAGTTTATACTTAAAAGATTTAAACAATGAAATAACAGTGGCTACAAATGATGGGTTGCTCAGTACCAAATGTAAATTAAAATAAAAATATTTTAATTTACATTTTGTACTGAGCAGCCCATGATTTGTAGCCATTGTTATTAGTTGATAGTTTAATACATTTTTTAAGTATAAACTTCTGTCGGCAGTTCTATGACTGCTTCGTGTGTTTTTTTTTTGGACTGAACGTTTTTAAACCTTAACTCAGAAAAAGCCAGAAATGATATTATTTGTAAAAAGTTCGCAATTATAACAAAAGAGTACACTATAAATTAAATTCTTTAATTATGTATATAAAAAAAAAAAACGATTGTAAATATTATGTGGTCAAATAAATAATTGAATTGAATTGAAAATTAAATTAAAAAAATGTATAAGATAACAGACCCCACAAACTTTTAGTATTATTAATTACTAGCTGTACCCAACACACGTTGTTGTGGTTTCAACGAAGTGACATTTTATATATACCCGTCAACCCGTGCTCAGCTACGGACTCCGAATGATTTATTTTTCTAAGTGGAATTTTTGTTGTCAGGTTGATAAACAATTATAGGAGCTAGTAACATTATAAAAATATAATAATTGTCATCAAAATACAATTTTCAGTTCGAATTCTTGGAAAAAAATAATAGTATAAACTAGAATTTAAATAAAACTTCTAAAATAATATAAGTAGGTACTTTCAAAAATTGACTCATACAATTAAATCCGTGAAATATTCAAACCTGGCTCTAAGTTTTTCTATACTTATATCTGGCTCTAAGTGTCTCTATATACTTATATCTGGCAATATACATACTTTCATTAGTAAAAACACTTTATTCCACTTTCAAGTGTGGAAACCCTATTGGTTATTCTTTCTTTTTGTAATTATTAAAACAAATACTACTTAAGTATCGATCAATAAGTCAGTTAGTTTTAATTATCATCGGACTGGTAACTACTCTTATTGTTATTTAAGTTATTTATTGGTAACATAATAAATTGATAGCTAAAATCTTAAATGCTATCTTTTCTATAGTTACATAGTTACATTATCTATATATAATTATGTATGAGCAAGTTTAAATATAATTTTTTAATGATAACCTTACGTCCAGACCTATGTTCAGCAAGAGACTATTTTAGAGTGATATATTTTTATGTTTTAAATAATGTCAGTTCAATGACAGTTATGTTTTACGGATCATTTATTACGCACCTTTGTCAAACATTTTCTTGAACAATAAATTATTTTTATTTTCAAGAAGAAGAAGAAAAAATAATGCACAAATAAAAAAAGCTTCATTCTATTTATTATTTTGTTTTTTTTTTCCTCATCATTTAAGTATAATTGTACGAAAAATTTGAATCATAGATATTTTTAAAGTAAATATTTATAAAACTTTGAAAGCAACTCAAAAAAAAAGATAAATTCTCCAGAGTTGGATTCACATAAATCATAATGAAGAAAAAGTCATAAATAAAAAAAAATAAATGTATTCTGACATTGAAAAAACCTTAGAAAATATTTATTTACACTTTTCATCGTAGGCACTAAGTAATATTATATTGCATTATAATTTTATTACAAAACAATCATGATCATGCATTTATTTTAATATTATATTCATCAAAAAACACTATCTGACATAATAGCTTCAGCAAATTTTGATTAATAACAAATTTTAATTGTTTTTTATTTGCTTTAAATATTTATTTAAAGTTTTATGTGTTTTATGAGTAAAATTTTAAAATGATTTAATTATCAAATATATATTATTTATAACCTATTTAATTATGAATGTATTCACAATAGTACACATTTTGGCAAAAATATTTTATTTTGTTTTTTTTTTTTAAATATATTTTATTTAAACCATTGCTAGAAATTGCGAACATTTGCATTTGAATTTAATTGAAATATTCAACAAAATATGATACGGATACGGAAATTGGTAGTATATTGAGGAGTCGGTGGCAGCAAAATATATAAACAATAAATATTTTTATCGTTTGAGTCGTTCTTTAGCAATTTTCAAAAGAGGAGACAAATAATAAATTACTACAGCAGATTCGCCGCTCAGAAAATGATAGGTAACTCTTTATTAGTTATTTTTTTAATTTTATTTATTCAATATTCATATTTTTACAATTTTGTCTTACAATTATAGAGATTAGGATAAATCTATTTTTTTTATTATATTATCCTTTACAACTAAAATATTTCAATTTAGTTCAATATTACATAATTTATTAATAATTTTTCTTTCATACGTTTAGTATTTGAGGTAACTTAATATGTGATTTTTTGTTTTTTATAATACATAATAAATAAAACCATAGATTAAGAATATAGAAAGATTTATAAAGATTTATAGCTTCATACAACATTTTTTCAGCCCTTTTTGGTATTTTTATGTGAGGGTGTTAGTAAAACTAAATAAAATTCTTTTCATATTTGATAATTATCACGTATTTTATTTTGTTTTACTAACACATTCACTTAAAAATTCCAAAAATAATGTTGTATGAAGCTACAAATCTTTCTGTATTATTAATCTATGATAAAACTTAGCTTATTTGGTATTTAATTATTTATCATAAAAAAAAATTATAAAATAAAAATTGTAAGAAAAAAGTTAATTATTTCCAAAATTGCTCGTAAACAAATATTCCTTTTTAAAGCTACGTTTTCACATGCAGTAGAAACCGGCGTCAGAATCAGAATCTCTTACATTTGGACCAGAAAACTGTCTGGACCAGAATTCTGGCACCAGAACTTAGCGCCAGAACAAGCCATCTGGCGTCAGAATTTGAGATATATATTATTGAATTGTTTTCGGGTTCCGGCGTCAGAAATTCAAGTGTATTTCGGCAGTTTTCAAGTGAATTTAATTTTTTTTTTGTTTTGATTTTGTTTACGGTAGAACATTTGTTTGACTTTTTTGATTTTTCGGACGAAGAAGAAGAAACAATTACTGATTTCGATAACGTATCGATGCAAATTTTGATTCTGATTCTGGTTATGCCGAAACGCCAGAAACCTGTCTGGACCAGAATTCTGGCGCCAGAATTTCTGTTTCTAACGCCGTTCCTAGTGCATGCAAAAACGTAGCTTAAGGCGCGCTAGATTTTTTTAATACGTATATTTTGAGTAATTTCAACTCTTCAAAAATAAATAATTTTTTTTATAAATTTTTATATCGCTATGATGGGAATTTAATGCAAATATATCGGCCGGAAATTATGAAATAATTTAGGTATTAGGAATAAATGAGTTCAAATTATTTTTTTTGCAAATTTTGTGGTTAAAAACATTTAAAATTCGTTTGCCATTAATAATAGGGATGTTTAACGTCCTAAAACAATCGATTTAGGGAACTAAAAATGTGTAAGAAGTAAAATTTTTGATTTGATTTTTATGTAACTTGGTTGAATTGATTCCTTTTTTTGTCGAAAATAAATTATTTTTTTGTATATTATTCTATAACCCTAAATGCTAAAAAATAATTTCACAAATTTACTACACGGCGATCCACCATAATATTGAAAATATCATTCGGTCGGTTATTGATTGATTTTTATCACAGTAAAGATTCTGGAATGAGAATTAAATTACGATATAATATGTGTACTTACAAAAACACTATATTAAAGACAAATTAATTTTTAAAGTGAAAATACAAAAGTACAAACTGATAAATTTCAAATCGATGAATTGTTCAAAATATACCTTTTTGGAACAGACAAAACAACATTATCGCAATCTATGTTCATTAAAACTAAATAACAATATTATAAATTTGTCAATTTTATGAAATTTCGTCGATTGAAAAACTTAAATAATGTTGATAATAAGGGATTGTATTTCCATCATTTTTTCGGGATAAAGTACACAGTTAAATGAATATGTCAATTTGTTTGAACAGAGAATAATTTAATAATGTGCATATAAATAGTAATTATATTTAGAAAATATGAAATTATTTATTACTGCGACCATTTGTAATTATTCTGAACATTATATTATTTTTAATCGTGTTACATATTTTTAGATTATATATGATACACCGCAGTATAACAATAATATATATGCATATGTAAATATCTAAATAATGTTGTTGAAAAAATGGAACAAACTAAAAATGATATAGCAATTTTTAATTTTTTTTTTAAATACCAATTTTGACTTTTGACATATAAAAAATATTGTTTTATTATATATGATGTCAAAAAAAAATTCAGAACATTTTTTTTTAAAACAGAAACATGTTGTACAATAATAAATAAGAGAGTTACAGGCTTATAGAATTATTAACAGCATAAAAAGATATATAAAAATAAAATCTAATATATGTGAATTGCGTATGTTATAAGAGTTGAATATACACCAATACAAGAAACATATGGTCGTATCATAATATACATATATTTATATCGTGTTCATTTTAAGCTATCTTACTATACAAAAAAATAAAATAGTAACTTCATTATTCTTATTTTTAAAATATTATGATGTTATATACTAAAGTCAATGAATACTGTACATTAAACGAATCTCAAAGGGTTATTTAAATTTTAGGAAGATTTTTGAAAAGTTAGTATTAGAAAAGAAAAGCTTGTTAGAATTAGAAAAGAAAAGCTTGTATGCATGATATATTAAGTAGAACTATAAATTAATAGTTCTTAACAAAATTAACTACTTAAATAATAAATGTATTTTACCCTTTCCGAAATATATAAAATTTAAGAAATTTTTCCAAACTTTAGTAGAATAAACCATCTGTGTTTCCTACCTTGTTGCAGAATAGCTATTATTAAAAATATTATAAATGTTTAGCTACTAAAACAAATTAATTTTATATTATATATAGTTTTTTGATATATTCTCAATCTCTAAAAGTTTATTTTTTTATGCATAATGTGTGTATAAATATTATAATGTTTAAAATAAAAAACCATTTCAAAACTTTATTTAACTATAACAACCTCGAATAATTACATTTCAACTTAAATTTCAGAATTTTATTTAAATAATATTACCATATTTATATTAACACTTGAAGTAATTTTTTATAATAATAAAAATTTCTGAAAATATAGTAAATATTTTTTTTTTCCTGATAAAGAAGGAAGACTCAATTTTTGTCTTTTTTACTCTTTTCCACACTTTTTCCTTTAATAAAATAGTCAAAGTCACAAACATAGAATTTGTATTAAAGAAGCGTTCTTAAAATAATTAAATAATTGTTCGAGTTGTTTTTTAGTCGATGTTGTTGTACTTCTATCAAGACTCAAAGCACTCAAAATATATATAGACCACGATTAGATCAAAATATAGACCACGATTAGAAAAAGTTTCACCGGCATCTCTAACGAATCATTTTTGCCGCCAGGCGACACGATCTTCCATGATGAGGTCTATTATGTCTTTAGATGCGGTTTTATTTACACATAAAATGTCCTGTTTTTATTCATTCTGAAAGGATCATGGTTAACGAACTTTTAATACATTTTTATTTTTACTATTTGGCATTTACCCCTTATTCTTTGTACACATTTCTTCATAGACGAAATTATAACGTTGTGCTACTAATTAATATTAGACTTAATTGTATAAAATATTATGTACCTACTTAACTATTAATGCGTACATATTATAAGCAGGCCTATTAATGCGTACATATTATAAGCAGGCCTTTGGAGCGGAGCTGCGATCTTTTGGTTGGAGCGTGAGTAGAGCTCCGCGCTCCACTGTTAGATAAGACCAAATAATATAAATTTTTAAAGAGCTGGAGCGGAGCTGGAGCGGAGCTAGAGCGGAGCTAGAACGGAGCTAGAATGGTGCTAGAGCTGGAGCGGAGCTGGAGCGGAGTTAGAGCGGAGCCACCAAAAAATATTGCCGCTCCAAAGGCCTGCTTATAAGTATTATAATAAGGAAATTTTCAAATTATAAGTTAACTCATACATATTTATGCATCTTCCTGATAGAAGAAAATCAATAATAAAATTTAAAATTAAAACTTCCGCATCTTTATCACAGAACAACCAATTCCCACGATTATCGATGGTAATAAATTGCCATCGATAATCGTGGTAAATTTACTCTGCATCTGTAACACAAAATATTTACGCATTTTGGTGTAACGGAAAATTACTCTAGAAAAGAATAATTTTACATCATTTTGACATTTTGACAGTTAAACAACAACAACTTTGACTTCCTTATTGTTTTCCTTTTCTTAAGGAAAAAAATTCAATTGCCAGGCTGTGAACACGGTGTAAATTTAGACCAAGAGTGTACAATGGTAAGCAACAAAGCGTATGCTTACAAAACGGCGTGTATATTTTTAAACCATATAATGTAAATTTATATCAGAGCACATATTATTGATCCACAGGATGTAAGTTAACAACAGGGAGTTCAGATAATTAAACCAAGTAGTGTAAGCTTACACCAAGGAGCTTATATTTTTAAGTCAAAAATTTTAAGTTTAAACCAAGCAGTGCATATTTTTAAGCCAACAAGGGTAAATTTATACAAAAAGATTAAATTTTTAAACAAAGACGAATAAATTTACCCTTATTTTTAATGTAAAAAATACACAACTTGTACAATTTTACTATTTTTTGTGATTTTTATTTTTTTTACGCCTTTATGAATCGTAAATAACGAGGGTAATATTACATCAAAAAATACCATAATCGACGTAATATTACGACCAAAACTATTGATTTTCTAGAGTGTAGCTTTAAGTTTGTTTTGAATTTTTAAATTTTTGTTTAAGATTACTGAAAGATTTCATATAGTTTCAAATACTTAAAATTTTCCTTAAAATGTAATAATATTAAATTCTATCATATAATATGTATTGTATTTAATGTAGGTATTTTGTATATTAATATAAAAATAAATAAAGAATTGAATTGAAAAAAACTTCCATATATTTTTTTTACTTAGGTGCCTTATTATATTGTACTACTTTCATGCAAATAAATCTGAATATAGGTTAGATATTATTCATTTATTATCATTTTATATTAACTTAATCCCATTTTGTGGTTATTTTTTGAAAAAAAGAAAAATTTTTGCAGTTTATGCGTAGAAATAAATAATAACAAAAAAAAAAAACAAATTCCAAAATAATAATAAAATTGTAATTTGAATAGATTTTTTTTTTTTTTGATTTTAAAAAACAGATGACAGTATCATTTTTCTATATACATTTTTACTTAGAGAATACATATGTGTATAATGAGTTATAGAATAAATTTTATTATTATTATTTTTTTTTTTTATTTCATTCCAATTTCAAAATCACTTTTTCTATTTTTCATTTAATTTTTTGTGTGTACAAAAAAACAAAAATTCATTCATATTCTGACTTTGTATATACACTATGTATATATATATAGAAAAAGCTGCGCCTATAAATGAACATTTTTTGTTGAAATAAAAATAAAAAAAAAACTTATTTTTTATTTTTTGTGAAAATTGTGTATGCAAATTGCAAAATATAGATTAAAAACCTCGATTCAAATGAATATAAAATTTATGCACGTAGAGCAATTTAATTTCGTTGAGATAAATAATAATAAAAAAATAAAAAATAAAAGCAATTACACAGAATTTATTCGAGTTGACATTTTTTGTATATTTAATTAAATATCCTTGAAATCACGACACACAAATTGTTTTAACTTTTTGATTTTGGAATTAAAAAATTGCCTTAAAATAATAAAAAGGAAAAACATAAGATACATTTTTTTCAAAATTTAGAATTTTTTTTTTTAATAATTTTAATTTTTATTCACATAATGCACATAATATTTTGAGAAAAATTAAAGTATTAACCTTCTATTAAATGACAAAAAATTTAAAAACTTTTTTTTTTGTATAAAAAATTTTTATTTCTGAATTAATCTTAATTAAAAAAATAAGTTCCTTTTAGACAGCAGTTTACTATTATATAATGATTTTGATAAAATCACAATCAACTATTATTTTTCTTGCATCCTGTTTCCTTTCAGTTGCTGGAAAAAAAAAGCGAAATAAATGAACCCGAACAAAAAATAATTGTCTGGTCGATTTTGTACAGCTTCTCTCTGGTTAGGACATATTTTTTTTTCTATTTTTATGCGGCCAAATACGTGGAAAAACTATACATATAAGTATGACATCAAAAAACATTTCTATTTGAACGTATAGGTAATAAAATTTTACCATATTTTGTACAATTCTATACACAATCATTATAATTTAATGCTTGCATAAAGCATAAGTATCTTTTATATAATATTATGTATATAAAATGAATTATACATACTATATAATTAAAATTTTTATGATTTCTAATTCCATATGATGTTATATTTTTCGTTCAAACAATAAACTTTGAATTTTACATAGGTATAAATTTGAAAAACGTTATACTTCAATTAATTATAAAATGAAATATTTTATATATAAAAAAATTACATATATTTATGTTATGTTTAGTTAGATTTTTCTCGCAATTTGCCAAATTTTATATACAAAAATTAAAATTATTGTTTTTAGTTGATAATGTTTTTATTTCTAAAATATACACGAAAAAAAAATCTGAAATTTATTTTAATTTTTCTGTAAAACCACAATACGGGTCGCCCTTCTGCATTTAGGTCTAAATATTTCAACGTTTTCTACTTTAATTACGCTGTTATCGAAGTAAAGCAAAAAAAAACTTTAAATATATTTTGTTTGATTAATTAAGGTGATTACCAATAAATCTTTCACTTTTAATAGTTAATATGGTGATTATGAGTTAATAGCCGAATGAAAAATGGACATTATCATATTATTATAATCAATCAAATTCTAGGTATAAAAAGTAGAAATTTAAAAGAACCACACATAAGAATTAGAAATAATTTTTTGTACATATAATATACATATATATTAAAGACATGAGTTAAAAGAAAATATTCAATTGACTAAATTATTGGCTGCCTTGTCTAGACCATAAATGAATTTCTTTCTCATAAACAAAAAAAAAAAAAAAATAATCTATTAAGCATTCCAATATATCTATATTGTATATTTTTTTTAGTTTTATAGTTCAACTCAAAGAATCCAAAAAACGTATATATTTATTTCAAAATAAATTATTCCAAACATTATAGTGGATTCTTATAATAAATGCCAAAATTCTTATTATCTAGTCTAGATCTAAGTCATTTGGATGCATGCATAAGGTTCTGGAAGAAAATGTTATGTTGGTTATTGGTCCTGCAAATAGTATAAGGGCCAGGTTTTCCGTAATATTTCTTCTTCAGTAAAGGCTTTAAGGTACATCGACGTTTCTTTTAAGTATCTCTTTGCGCGGGTCCAAAAATATGGTCGATTATAGACTTGTTCAATTTTTTTATTTTCATCTTTATTGAAGTTACGAATCTGTTGTAATAAGTTTTTGAATTTGAATTAATGATCAAAAATATTTTCATAAATCTGAAAACCCTGTTCGAACTACTGTATAAGTAATTCTTTATATTCTCAATATAAAAATGTACAAATCTTCAATATTTTGCGTTAATGCAATTTTATTTTCTCAAATAAAATCAGAAAATAAAAATAATACATTAATATTAAAATAAATAAAAATATAAAAAACTAAGGAAGGATATTGATAAAATTTATATGATTACGAATTTTTTAAAAAGCAGAGAGGCTATTAATAATAAAATATCAGAAAAATTATAACTTATAAATATATATGACAATAATTTTGCGTGTTTGAATGACATTAGTCTTTAAAGCTGAAATTTATTATTTATACTGTAATTTTGAACATATAATTCACTTTATTCACAAATATTTTATAACTATGTATATTAACTAATTCTTTATTTAATAATATTTCTTCTACACAAAAAAAAAAAATCCTTAAATTCATCAAACCCCCAATTCTTTTGCAATGTATGTTAAAAAAAATGATAAAGATTGAAAGGATACATTTTTTTTTTTTCAAAATAATTGATGAGATATTTAAATGTTTATAACATTGAAGAAAGGTCATGGAAATAAGAACAAAAACGATTATTATTATTATTAATATGCCTTAAGCTCATATTATATTTACGTGGAAATCGTGACAAATTTTATTATGGAAATGTATTTATATACATAGATATATATTATATATTAATGTTGAAATTTGGTAAAAATAATGTTTATTTAAATAAAGAATTATGTGTATTTTTTACCAGAATTTTGTGAATATATTGTTTTAAAATAATTAAATTAATATAATAAATATTTCATGTTTTTTACTCATTATACTACATACAGATAATACTTTACAATATTATTAATTCTACAATAGAGAAAAAAAAAAGAAATTGCAAACACGCTCGACAGAATTACAGGGCTATCTAAAATCTACAGCTGACCAAGGTCTGTGTCTGTGAGACACTTGGAGGCCCAGATCAGACAACATATCGTGCATGAAACATGAATTATGTACTATCACGAAGTTTTGTCACTTTTGAGGTAATGATGCATTATTATGTATTTTTTGATGACGCATAGATCAGTCGTACTTAAAAAAATTAGAAAAGATGCATTACATCATGCTTTTTTAGCACATTAAGAAAATGTACTATCAATGTGACCAGTGATGCCAGATTGAAAATTTAAAAATCCCTACAGCAAGCAAAAAATTTCCCTATTTTTCCCTATGTTATATAGATAATTTTCCCTACATTTTACCGTACATTTTTTTTTATAAAAATACTGATATTTAGTTTTTTTTTCAAATTTTTTAAATAAAAAATTGATTTTTCATGTTTTTTTATGAGATCTTTTTTATTTTTATATATCAAAAAATTACAAATTCATTTTCAGTAACATTTAGATTTAGCATTAATTGTATAAAAAAAATAATCATTATTATTAATTTTATAATTATAATTAATTAATACTAAATTTTACTAAACAAAAAAAAAATTCATTAACAAATTAAGGAACATATCGAAACAACGTAGAAATGAAACAACGTATGATATTTATACGTCATTATTAGATAATAGCACCATTCGATTCCTCGTACTTGATTTTATAAGTACAACTATTTTGCAATATTCTTAATGTTGATTAAAATGTGTTTTTAGATGAAAATTTTACGTTACTTGATATTTTTCCTTAAATTTTTTTTTAATTTTCAAATCTTTAAACTCAATTACTCGAAACTATACTTTTCATTATACATCGTTTCATTTCTCAGCAGACGATATATACTTTATAGTATTAATTATATAAAAAAATAAATATTGCATTTGTAATTATTAATATTTGCAATGAATTTAAGAAAAAAAATATTGGCCAACCAACATGATAAAAAATCCCTACATTTTTTAACATTTGAAAAATCTGTCCTTTTTTCCCTACAGTGTCTTTTTATGACATAATTTCCCTACATGTAGGGAATATTCCCTACGTCTGGCATCACTGAATGTGACACACATTTTTGTAAGGGAAAAAGTACTATCACCAATTACTTCTGAACAAAGTATCCGTTAGCGCGCCAAAAATGTTTTGCCAAAATTTCTTGCCTCCTGTAAAATTTGTTTGTTTCGTGATAGGACATATTCTTGTTTCATGGACGATATGTGGCCCCCTATTTAATGAAAAAAACACACGAAGCAGTCAGAGAACTGCCTACAGAAGTTTATACTTAAAGATTTAAAATATGCAATAACAGTGGCTACAAATGATGGGCTGCTGAGTACAAAATGTAAATTAAAATATTTTACGCGGCTAAAGAAGTATAAACTTCAAAAAAATTTTCGTATATTTTGCTCCAGCACGACCTAACCGTAGCTCCCTATCCAAAATTTTTTTTCAGGTAATCTTAATTTCACCGGAGCTACCTATTAAAAAAAAATTTTTTTCGTATATTTTGCTCCGGCACGACCTAACCGTAGCTCCCTAACCAAACATTTTTTTTCAGGTAATATTAATTTCACCGGAGCTACCTATTTTGAAAAAATAATTTTTCGTATATTTTACTCCGGCACGACCTAACCGTAGCTCCCCACACAAAAATTTTTTTTCAGGTAATATTAATTTCACCGGAGCTACCTATTTTGAAAAAAAAAAATTTTCGTATATTTTGCTCCGGCACGACCTAACCCTACCTCCCTGCCCAAAATTTTTCGTCTGGTAATCTTAATTTCACCAGAGCTACCTATTTAAAAAAAAATAAATAAAATTCGTATATTTTGCTCCGGCACGACCTAACCGTAGCTCTCCACCCAAAATTTTTTTTCAGGGAATATTAATTTCACCGGAGCTACCTATTTTGAAAAAAAAAAATTTTTCGTATATTTTGCTCCAGCACGACCTAATCCCACCCAAAAATTTTTTTTCAGTTAATATTCATTTCACCGGAGTTACCTATTTTGAAAAAAAATATTTTCGTATATTTTGCTCCTGCACGACCTAACCGTAGCTCCACACCCAAAAATTTTTTTTCAGTTAATATTAATTTCACCGGAACTACCTATTAAAAAAAAAATTTTTTTCGTTTATTTTGCTCCGGCTCGACCTAACCGTAGCTCCCCACCCAAAATTTTTCGGCTGGTAATCTTAATTTCACCGGAGCTACTTATTTAAAAAAAAAAAATTTTTCCTATATTTTGCTCCGGCACGACTTAACCGTAGCTCCCCACCCAAAAATTTTTTTTCAAATAATATTAATTTCACCGGAGCTACCTATAAAAAAAAAAAAAAATTTTCGTATATTTTGCTCCGGCACGACCTAACCGTAGCTCCCCACCCAAAAAATTTTTTTCAAATAATATTAATTTCACCGGAGCTACCTATTTAAAAAAAAAAAATTTTCGTATATTTTTCTCCGGCACGACCTAACCGTAGCTCCCCACCCAAAAAATTTTTTTCAGTTAATATTAATTTCACCGGAGCTACCTATTTTGAAAAAAAAAAAATTTTCGTGTATTTTGCTCCGGCACGATCTAACCGTAGCTCCCCACCCAAAATTTTTTTTTCAGTTAATAGTAATTTCACCGGAGCTACCAATTAAAAAAAAAAAAATTTTCGTTTATTTTGCTCCGGCACGACCTAACCGTAGCTCCCCAACCAAAATTTTTCGGCTGGTAATCTTAATTTCACCGGAGCTCCCTATTTAAAAAAAAAAAAATTTTTCGTATATTTTGCTCCGGCACGACCTAACCGTAGCTTTTTTTGCTTGTAATATTTGGCCCTATATATACATATATTTGAAATTAAAAAATCTTGTCATTGGGAATCGAACCAGGCACCTTCAGACTTACAGTCTGATGTTGTAGCCACTAAGCCATACTGTCCATATGATTTTGGGTTTCTTAAATATAATAAAAAAATAAGTATTCTTATTCTTATTTTTCTGAGAAAAATGATGACGATTCTGAGAAAAATTCTACATGAAAATGGATTTTTACCCTCAACCAAAATTCATCAAACGCCGCTAAAGAAGTATAAACTTCAAAAATAAAATAAAAATTTTTTTTTGGCCGGGTCGACCCTACTCCTTCTACTACTACCCAAAATTTTAAGCCAACTAACCTTTATTTCATCAAAAATAATTTTTTTGATAAAAAAAAAATGTTGGTCTTTTTTGGGCAGGAGACCCCCTCCCCCTCCTGCTCCGTTCCAAAATTTTCATGCCGGCCACGTTCATTTAACGACAGGTAACGTTTATAATTAAAAAAATAAAATAAAAATTTTTTTGGGCCGGGTGGACCCTAGTCCTTCTACTAATACCCAAAATTTTAAGCCAACTAACCTTTATTTCATCGAAAATAATTTTTTTGATAAAAAAAAAATTTTGGTCTTTTTTGAGTAGGAGACCCCCTCGCCTCCTGTTCCGATCCAAAATTTTCATGCCGGTCACGTTCATTTAACGACAGGTAACTTTTACAATTAAAAAAATAAAAAAAACATTTTTTTTGGGCTGGGTAGACCCTACTCCTTCTACTACTACTTAAAATGTTAAGCCAACTAACCTTTATTTCATCGAAAATAATTTATTTCATAAAAAAAAAATGTTGGTCTTTTTTGGGTAGGAGACCCCTCGCCTCCTGCTTTTTTGGGTAGGAGACCCCTCGCCTCCTGCTCCGATCCAAAATTTTCATGCCGGCCACGTTCATTTAACGACAGGTAACTTTTACAATTAAAAACAAAAAAAAATTTTTTTTTTGGGCCGGGTCGACCCTACTCCTCCTTCTACTACCCAAAATTTTAAGCCAACTAACCTTTATTTCATCAAAAATAATTTTTTTGATAAAAAAAAAATGTTGGTCTTTTTTGGGCAGGAGACCCCCTCCCCCTCCTGCTCCGATCCAAAATTTTCATGCCGGCCACGTTCATTTAACGACAGGTAACGTTTATAATTAAAAAAATAAAATAAAAATTTTTTTGGGCCGGGTGGACCCTAGTCCTTCTACTAATACCCAAAATTTTAAGCCAACTAACCTTTATTTCATCGAAAATAATTTTTTTGATAAAAAAAAAATTTTGGTCTTTTTTGAGTAGGAGACCCCCTCGCCTCCTGTTCCGATCCAAAATTTTCATGCCGGTCACGTTCATTTAACGACAGGTAACTTTTACAATTAAAAAAATAAAAAAAACATTTTTTTTGGGCTGGGTAGACCCTACTCCTTCTACTACTACTTAAAATGTTAAGCCAACTAACCTTTATTTCATCGAAAATAATTTATTTCATAAAAAAAAAATGTTGGTCTTTTTTGGGTAGGAGACCCCTCGCCTCCTGCTTTTTTGGGTAGGAGACCCCTCGCCTCCTGCTCCGATCCAAAATTTTCATGCCGGCCACGTTCATTTAACGACAGGTAACTTTTACAATTAAAAACAAAAAAAAATTTTTTTTTTGGGCCGGGTCGACCCTACTCCTCCTTCTACTACCCAAAATTTTAAGCCAACTAACCTTTATTTCTTCGAAAATAATTTTTTTGTTGAAAAAAAAATGTTGGTCTTTTTTGGGTAGGAGACCCCCTCGCCTCCTGCTCCGATCCAAAATTTTCATGCCGGCCACGTTCATTTAACGACAGGTAACTTTTACAATTAAAAACAAAAAAAAAAATTTTTTTTTGGGTCGGGTGGACCCTACTCCTTCTACTATTACCCAAAATTTTAAGCCAACTAACCTTTATTTCATCGAAAATAATTTTTTTGATAAAAAAATAAGTCTGAAGGTGCCAGGTTCGAACCCAATTATGATTTGTTTTTTTTTTAATATTTGAAAAATGATGACGGACGATTCTCAGAAAAATGATGACGATTCTCAGAAAAATTCTATATGAAAATTGATTTTTACCCTCTACCAAATTTCTTCCAACGCCGCTAAAGAAGTATAAACTTCAAAAATTTGCCGTACTTTTAATGGAGTACTTTTAATAGAGTTCAAAAAACTAAGTTGTAGAGGTTAATTCAATTCTAGAGAAAAAAAAAACTAAAACAATTTCAGTTTAAACTTTTGAAAACCTCAAATACTACTAAGTAGATTTTATATAATAATTTTAACTTATGTTACTACTTACAACTCAAAGAATAATCAATACTTCATTAAGAACCACAAGAATGAAATCATAATATTGAGCAATTAGCTGTTTGTTGCGTGTAAAAGTGCGAAGTTAATTTTTTGATCGTTTTGTATAATGTTGTTTGAAGGCCCCTATACTAAGAGGCCTATGTCAAAAGACCCACCTAACTCCCCCCCCCCTGACCCCCCCCCCCCCCCCTCCTCTTGCTGACAATGCAAAAATAATCATATTATTATTTACTCTGCATATAATTAGGAAAATATGTTTAAATTTAGGGAAAATTTAAAAAAAAAATATTTCGATTATCACTATTTTTATTGCAAGCTAATTTTAGCTTTATTTTTATCAATGAACACACATACATAAAAACACGCTAAATAGGGAGATTTTTTTCCCAATAAGTGTATAAATGTATAGTCAAGGAAAATTAAATATTTATTAATATTGAAAAGTATAAAACATTATATTCTTCTTTAATGAAAACAAATTTGTGAATATGTATTAATAGAGATACATTCATATATGTATGTTTTAAAATATAATAACGCAAGAAAAAAGCTATACATCTATATATATTTTTTGCTTTTACATACATATAGCCCAAAAGCGAAATGAATATTATTTTCTTTTGTTTTTATTTTTATACATACACTTATTTATACATATTATAAACCTAAATTTATTACACAATAAATTAAAGGACATAAAATAATTTTATATAAAAGTTTATAGCTTATCCTAAATTACAAATTGCTTATATAAAAAATTATACAATAAGTATAAAAATAATAATAATAAAAATAGGTAATTTTGTTTTTTTTTTTGGAATTTTTTACAAACAATTTAAATGTAATAAGTAGTCATAAAATATATATGCACAACATTATATTGTAACTCATTAAAAAAAATAAATTAGTAAATAGAACTAATTAAATTTATGTATATATGTAGGTAGAGAGGATTTTTTTTTTAAATAAGTTAATTTTATGAACGTTTTCCATCAAAAATGTATACAAACAGATTATAATGTTTCCATATTTTCTGATTGAACATCTATCTGTCTGTAGCGCATTAAAATGCTTATATATGTATTAAACTACTCGTTTACTTTCATCAAAGCACGGGATTCCCCGAGACGAAAATATTTTCATATAAAATGTATCTAATTTTAATTTTTTTTAAAACTTTAAATGCATTCTGATGATAATTTGTTTGTGCAGGTAGATATTTGTCGTTAACCCCGAATTAGGGTTGCCGAATGGTCTCTTTAAAAGAGAACATGGTCTCTTTAGTTTCACTCTTCTTTTCGCTTTTTTGTTTTACAAATGGTCTCTTTTAGTCTTTTTTTTAGACTTTCATTGTTTTCAAGCTATTTTAAATGTTTTCGACGAATTGTCAGATTTGAAATTTTTTTATCAGAAACTAATGACAAACTTTGAAAAAGCTACTATCTAGCTTAAAATAGCTTCAATTCTATTCTAGTTCTCTAGTTCTAGTTCTGTATTTATAAAAATGGATCAATTTTTTTTTGCCTGGGCAAAACGCAACCGTTGAGCGAGTATTTTCTATGATAGAAGCTTAGTGGACCAATGAGAGAAATAGACTTACTCCTGAAACTGTAAAATGAATAATGGCTGCAGTATATAACTTGAAGAATATCTCGTGTAAAGATTTTTACTGCCTAATAAAAAATGACAAAAAATTCTTAAATACAGTTTCTAGCTCAGGCAAATATGTTTTCGTTCAATAATTTTTGTTTATTACACTGATTTTTTTAATATGTTTATAGGTTTTATTAGATTTATAATTAAATTTATAATTTCTATGAAATTTCGCAATAAATAATTAAAGTTCAAAATTTTTGAAATTTAGCTTTGTACAAGTAAACAAGTTAAAATGAATTGGTTTATGAGTTATGTAACGTTACTAACTCAGAAAAATTTTATTGAAATAATTTTTGTTTAATAAATTTAATTTTGTTAAATTTATGTACTAATAATAAAATGTATAATTTCTATGAAATTTTGCAATAAATAATTAAAGTTTGAAACTTTTTGAAAACTTTTTGAATTAAGCTTTCTACAGGTGAAAATGAATTACCTACTTCATTTTTTATATGCATCACTGAAGTATTTTATATTAATGTATAAAAAAAAACTGAATAAATAATAAATTATATTTCTTGGTCTCTTTTTTGATCTCTTTTTTTTTCACTCGAATGTTCTATTTTTTTCAGATTTTTTTTTAAAAATATACTCTTTTTTGATTTAACTCATTTGGCAACCCTACCTCGAATGATTCCAAGAATTCGAACTTATGAATAAAAATGTGAGTAGTTGTCGATCGAAGGAACTTAGCCCCGATAGTGCCCAAGGATGTGCACTGGGAAAAGTGGATTTTAATGAAGATTAGTAAATATAATAATTATACGTAAAATATTGAACACTACCTCATAACGCTGTTTCCAAATATTAAAATATAAATGTTGGAAACGGGCTGCATATTTCACTTATGAAGTAGTGTTCTATATTTCAATTTAGAATTAATTTTCATTTTCCTATTACGTACTTATATATTATACATTAAGAAAGAACCTACAGGTAAATGTATATAGGATTTCGTATCACAACTTCATAGAAAATTAGGTTTCTGATACAAACATAAGACAAGTTCGTACTATCAAGAATAAAAGGCTTTGCAGCCTAAGTGGCGTGACTAACTATGAATACAAATGTAAACAAATTGTCAAAGTATCTTTTTTTAACTTAGATACTTTTCTCGCAAATTTATTAAACATTATTATTTCACCTGTCGTAGAAAGTTTTTTATGTTCCGCCACATTAAATTTTTCCTAGATTATTCACTTTGACCAGAAGATTCACTTATTTTAAATAATTTTCCGGAAATGGAAATAAAAACTAAAATGGTAAATAACTTTATATTATTTGTTTGGCTTTTTTTTTCTACCATGATTAAAACATTTTTCTGAAGAAAAATTTATAAAAATTATTATGAATATACATAGCTGAAAATTTAATAAAAATAGAATGAATTCATTCGAAAGAAAAAAAAATAAACCTTACAATTTAATTATGTGTATAGGTTACATAATTCTAATATTATATATTATTCTTTCTGTGTATTTATTATATTATAATTAAAATATAAAATTTAAATTTTACATTTTTAAAACAATTACTTAATAAAATATTTAATATTTATTTTCGTGTTTTAGTTCAAGTTCTTTAACCTTAAAGCTATTGTATTTAAATATTTACAAAAAAAAATGTTTATTATAAAGATTAAAGTATTTGTACATATAAAAATTAAAATTTACGAATGAATTAAGTACCTAAATGTCCTAAATGTATGTATATCAAACGTTAAAACGTTGAAACTGAATGTGCTGAATGCAGACAGTATAAGAATATATTGAGTAATATCGATATTCAGATATAACATTTAGAAATGCTTGTGATGACATTTAGTACAATAAAGTCAAACTTTAAAGCAGGCCTGGGCACCTCGTTAAAACGTTGAAGCGAGCCAATTTTAAAAAATATAAAAAGGGCTAGAGCCACATCAGTCAATGCAGAGTGGGAAATTGCCATATATCATACTGTTGTTGTAAAAATAATGTATTCTCTATTTACATTGCGAGAAGAACGTTCGACACTCAAAAATTTATAGCAGAACGAAGTGTAATTCGTATTCTGATTTTGAAATGAGTTATTATAAAATAAAGGTTGAATTTTATATAAAAAAAAAAACATATGTGAGTCTCGGGACACACGGAAGAAGTGAAACTTCATGGTAAGTAGTATTTTCTGGAAGGGCTAAATAAATATTTAAAATGGCCAAGTGGATATAAGATATGACGCCGATCGATTTTTTCGACGGCGACTAGTTGATTTTTGTCCTTCGAATGCTGCGGCCAGTCGACTTAAAATTACTTGTTTCGGGGGAATCCGGCGGTTAAGAAAAAATTAAAAAAAAAATTAAAAACCAGCGACTACGCATTCTAATTTAAATTCCACTTTTATTCCGGAAAAGAAAATTTCCGTTCGCATTACAAAATTTGATGAGAACTGGAATTTAATGATGTATAAAGAAAAAATTAAGAAAGAGAAAAAATGTTGTTGAAAATTATGACTTTTTATCTCGCTTTTTATCAATTTTATTTTGTTTTTTTTCATTTTGACTCGAATTTGACAAAAAAATTGTGGCCAACTATAACAAAATTTCAAAAAGTGAGTGAAAGTAACTATAAATATAGAATTCTAACCCTGACAAACTAGAATATGAAACAGGAATATACATATTCCGAAATATATTTTTATATGAAAAATCCAGTTCATTTTCCTAGAATATTCCGGAAAACAACATATTCCACAAATATTCTCCTAATGCGAACACCATATTAGAGATAAAACATTTACAAATTCTAAAATACTTTTTAAGCTCAAAAGGTTTAGTGGCAAAATGGCTTTTAAATTATTTCAATATGCCTAGATTTATGGCTGCATGGCAACACTGGTTGCAAGATGATTTCACTATATTTTAAGCCGTAAACAAAATTCGGTTACAACTATATTATTAGCGACAATAATCTATGAAAAAACAGCAGCGTGGCTTAAATCATATTTTCTTTTTGTTGCTCGAAAAGTTTAACCTAAAATAACTTGCATTGGAACATTTTTATTCAGAATACATATTTGTATTCCAAATTTTTTTTGAAAATTAGCACTAATAATTAATAAATGGAATATTTGTTATTCAATAATTTAAAATAAATTATATTTTCCTTTCAATCGAAAAAAAAATAGTATTTTTGACTTTAATTCTGAGCCAATATACAGTAGGTTATTGCGCTGATAAGCTTCATTAAGTTGTTAGCGGCTGTCGGTTTTATCATCAGCTGACACATAAATTTTTTCTTTTTTCTTTTTTTTTCCTTTTTTTTTGACAATAATCGTTTCATTTTTGACAATAATCGTTACATTTTTTGACAATAATCGTTCTATTTTTGACACTTACATTTTTATCACTCTCAATCACAATGCCTCTAAAGAAGTTTCATTTCAAAAAAAATTAATTTTGCTCTTCAAAAAAAAAACTTTTTATTTTGTAATAACTAATTGGAAAATTTGAATACGAATTACTAATTTTTTGAGCCGCTTATTTCTTAAAAAAGCAAACTATTTATGGTAAGAAACACATGCGGCTCATGAACCGCAGCGCAGTGTGCCCAGGAATGCTTTAAAGCTTAATATGCTTTCCAAACTAGTAATTTTATTCATAAATTACATCAGGTTATCCCAATTGGAAATTGCTGTTCACACTATGATTTTTTAACCAGTGTTAATTTTGTTGTTTTTTTTTCTTAATTTTTTGTTTTGTTAAATTTCTAAATAAAAAATTAGTGAATAAAATTTAGTTAAATATAATTTAAAAAATATATAAAAAAAATTTTATATTTGAATTAATTAATTCAAAATTAAAATTCGAAAAATAAAAAATAAAAAATAATTTTATTTTAATGCTTTTTTTAGCCATTTTGTTTTTTGTTTTTTTATTATTTAAACGCAATGCCCAACCGATTTTTTTGGTTCAATTAATATGTTCTGATTACTCGATTTCGCAACATATTCATTGAATCTAAATAAACAATGTTGAATTTTATCCAGGTGAATCTGATTTAACTCACATTTAACTCAACTTTAAAACACCCAATTTTTTTTTGTATGATAAGCCTGCTTTAACTTAACAACTATTTATAAATATTTGTGAAACCTTATTTAAACCCAAAATTTCTACAGCTTATAAGTCAATAGTTATTTCCATTTTAACATTTTTATGTACTAATTTTTCAAAAATTTAAAAATAAAATCATACTTAATGTAAATGTACAATAATTATTTTAAAGGCTATTAAAGTGTTATGTTTTACCCCATTTTTTATACAAAAATTCAAATTTTATTTCCAAATTTATACTTTTGAATATTTACTTTTTTTTTATTAAGATTTTCATTTGGAAATTAGAGCGGAAATAATTTTTTTTATTTTTTTCTTAAAATGTTAAAATAATCAAAATGTACAAAAAAAATGAAAAAGAAAAATACAATTTATGGTCAATATAATATTTTCGTCATTTTTATGGAATTGGAAAAAGAAAATTATTCTCATTAGAAAAACGGAAGCGCAAAGTTATATCAAGACATTTCTGGAGTTTTTCCAATTTAACAACCAAAACGAGAGAAGAAAGGAATAAAATAAACAATTTTCAAAAAAAAAACAAAAGATGTGATTCTGAAGGTCATAATAAAAAAAAATAAATAAACATCAGTTTGAATAATATTTATTTAATCAAACAAAATTATATGGGCGACATAATTATGAACAAAAAAAAAATTGTTTATTGTAACTTTTTACTCGTCCATACAATTGTGGCATATATACATACATATCAACTGATATATAACTTACATTTCAGCAAATATGGCATGTATTATGTATACATACATCCAACTATGTGGCCTATTAAGTGTCTGTGTATGTTTCAAGTATATAGAGATATATAGTATATAAGTACCGTATATCAAAATCTATTAATATCTAAAATATTATATAATTACATATATAATTATGTTTTTTAATATTTTCAAAAATTTTAATAACACACAAAAAAAAAAAAGTTCCAAAACAAAATTTTCAAAAAAACATTTTAGATTTGAAATTTAATTAAATATAAGCAGCTCTATGTATATTAATTTTATTTTATATACAAAAAAAAAGAAAGAAAATCAAATCCTTGAGAAAAAAAAAATTGAGTGCCAGACAATTTTTATTTTCATTTTCTTTTCGTTACTTAATTGAAAAAAAAAATAAAAAAAAAAATACAAATTAAATTATGGCGCGAGAAAATTTTTTTTTATTTATTTTTTTTTTTTTTATAGAAAAACTCATTTTATTGCTAAAAATATATAAAATATATACAGATACACGTATATATTTATCCTTCCCAGATGGATGTTGTAAAGTATAAAAGAAAGTGTATATTCAAAAGAAGAAGAAGAAAAACTGCGGAAAAAAAAAATAAAAAATTGAGTAAAAATGGACGAAGGAAATTAATAAACCGGAACAAACACTTTTTTATTTCCAATTTCCATCTAAAAAAAAAAAAATATTTTTATTAAAAAAATTATTTAATTTTTTTTTTTGTATTTTTTTTTAACGATATAATTTATTCTAATTTATGCAAATCAGATATAAGACTTTTGTTACAGGCTATACATACATATATTCGAAATAATTCATTAAAAGTGAGGAGGAGCATTTTTCATATAACAAAATATCCGGATTTTTTGTTATATTATGAACTTTATTATTTTAATTAAAAAATTTTCTGTGATTATTCAGTCGATGACTGACTGAATTATATCAAACACAACATAGTGTATCTGGAAGGCAAAAATAGCTGATCTCAACATTTTAATTTCCACATTATTTTCAAGGTTTTCTATATTTATATAATAAATATTAAGCGGATTTATGCAAATTCTGTTAAATTGATTTTCAGAATTTTATTACTTAATCTTAATTTTGATGTTGAAATATTTGAATTGAATTCACTAAACTTTCTTCTATCGCAGTGCTTCTTAAACTTTTTTATGATGTGGCCCGCTAAGTTTGGAATTAAAATTATATGGCAACACAAAAATAAACTATTTTTACTAAAAAAAAACTAAGTTTTAAAACAAAAATGATACGAAGATATATTTCAAAAATATTGCTCTAAAGATAGTTAATTTTGTATCACAAGATACGTTAAGTTAATTGAACTAAAAAACATTTCATTTTCGATTATTAATATTTTCGCTGTCGTTTTATCCAAAGTTTTGAAAGAATTGTTCAACCTTAGGGAAATCTGATGATATTTTAATGTTTATGCAAATATCATTCAGTGAATAGGTGATACCTATAATTTCAAAGCACATTTACTTTTTGGGAAAATTTTCACAACCCCCAAAGGAGCCGAGTCTCCTAGTTTGAGAAATACTGTTCTATCGGACTAAAAACTAAAACTCTTAAAGCAGTTAAATTTTCCATAATCTCTAATATATTAATTAATTATAAATGAAACGTCATTTTTAAATATGAAGTATGAAGAACAACCAAACGTAATTTCTATGTGTTAAAATATTTTTTTTTTCTATTTTCTTGAAGCTTCGATAGTCTTTTCCAGGTAAGAGTCTATAACTAAAAATAGAATTTTCAGTAAAAAAAAAAAGTACATATATCTAGATATATTTTGATGATGATGTATGTATGTATGTAATTTTTTTTTGTTTTGCATAAAATTCTCGGTAAAGAAGCTTACTTATTTCATTTATTTAAACAACTTATATTATGTTATTTATTATTTTTTAAACTTTGTATTATGTATAATTCTCTTCTCAACTTTTTTATCAGATAAAATTTATTTAATTTATTTACTATTTATAACGATATTCCTGATCATTATAATTTAGCAAAACTTCAAGTATATTCAATTGAAATAACTAAAATACCAGTTATGTATATAATATATATACACCTACCTGTAAATTGTTATATCAGCCAGTATGAAGGGTAAATTTTTCTTCCAGATTATAGTCAAAAGTACCCTCTTATTTTAAGAACTATAATTATTTATAGATTTTTTCTTTATCTTCTTTTATGTGTGTAAATAATTTTCTTGCGAAATTTATAGAAAATACAAAAAAAAAAAACAGGCATTTCTATAAAGAAAATTTGTCGTTTGAAAAACTTAATGAAATAAAATTTTTTCTTTTGATATCCCTCTAAGAATATAAGACAGTAGAAAATAATCATCATTTTTGTTATGCATGAAAATCTCAATAATTACCATCATTAAAATTAAAAGATATTTACATCTTACTTAGAAATGGCTCGATGAATAACATTATGCTGAAAAATTTAAGTGAATACTCATTATGCTTTATACATAAATATGTCTAGAGTTCATTTAATAAATTTCAGAAACAAAATAAACATTAGTCATATATTCTACTTTGCTTCATATCTGGACCGTTTTTTTTTTTTGTGAACCAAATAAATCGCTTAAAATCATTTGACATTACGAGGACGGGTAGCAAATTAAGTTAATGAGTTGTTCTCTCAATCATAAGTTCAAATTCAAGTCACAAAAATATCGGGTTTAATAAAACATTTTTCACTGGATTATAAGCATAAGTGTCCCGAACTATATTATCTCTTTTAGCAAAAAGTGCCATGATAACATTTCTTGAATTTAACAATAAATTGACTCGACGCTTTGAAGTAAAGTATTTATAAAATTTTAAATATTTGGTTTCAGATTACATACATCTGAAACTGAAACTGACACTGAATTCAGTACATTAGCGACTAAAACTGAAACTGAATTTTGGAATCAATCCTCCACAGCAACTGAAACTGAATTCACTACATGAGCAAACTGATAGAAGTACTTTTGACTTGTTTCAGTCCTGAATGACAGTCAGTTTTAGTTTCAATTTCAGCTGTATGCGACAACAGGGCTTTACTATAAAAAAAATTAACTATGGAATATTAATAATTTAATTTTCCAGTTTTTTTATTTTTTTAATTTTAATCATTTAATCTTAAAGAGCAATTAAATTGAAAAAGATATTTTTTTCCTTGAATTCAAATTAATTATATTTTTTTTTTTATTTTAACCTCTTTTTCAGATTTCTCTTCATAAGTTTTGAAAAAAGAGAAAAAAAAAAACTAGGTTTCATTATTTAATTTGGGTGAATGGGGTATATATAGTATAATTATTATCTTCTCTTTCAATTATGCTTCAAAGCCTAATTGATGAAAATCCTCAAATTTAATGGCATTTTAATCGTTTTCATTTTATTTGAAAAATTATATTAATTCCTATAATATGGTTTTTTTTTATCTAAAACGTTGAAGGATTTTTACGCTGCTGGTTATATAATATGAAACTGTAATTATGAATGTAAATACAGGTATGTGATTATCTATTTATACATTTATTCATTTTTCGTAGATAATTTTCCTTTTCTCTTTAGATAATTTTCAGGGGGAAATAAAAAAACAACAACAAGATAATTTGACGGATGTAAGTATAAAATGGTTAATGCAGGTTTTTTCAGATTTTTTTTTCAGTAATCTGGAATCATATAGATATTTATATATATATATACACGAATATTTCAAGAACAATCATTTTCAAAAAGGAAAATTTGCGGATAACTTTTCTATGATTTTATGGATTGCGATTAGGTTTATTTTTTCAAATTTTAGGATAGTTTCAAAGAAAATATAGAAGTTTTTTCTTTGTGCGCGCTTTCAAAGGATATTTCAACATTTTAAATTTATGTTGTTATTATATCTTCAGGCGAATCGCAATTATTTTCATAAAAATACCCTTTTTTGTTTTTTATTACTTTCAATTAAATATTATATAACCTGATGTATAGTTTGAATTTTATTTTAGTTATTTGCATGAAATGTTTGTTCAAGAAGTGTATAAGAAAGAATTAATAGAGTTAACGGTATTAACATTTGTTCGAGTTTGGAATTTTTTTTTTAAATTTAATTTTTATATTTTTCTTAACTATTTACTTAAAAATCAAAAATGTACAAATTCTCATTAATTTTCACATTTTTCCTTTAAAATATATATATTTTTAATATTTTTATATATTTTAATAATTTTTATTTTTAGATTTTTATAAAAAGTCAGGTTTTTTTTTTTTACAAAGACTAACATTCATGGGACATTGATTTTACGAAATGGTAATGAAATAAAAAGTTGTTCATAAGAACGAAACAAGTATTTCGAATTCTTACAGAGTGAAAATATTAATTTCAATGAACGTTTAAACTTAATGTGAAGACTTTTTATATATTGTAAAATGCAAACCTTTAACTATGTATTATTATGAATTACATTAAACAAAAGTATGCGTTCAAAAGTTAATTTAATTTCAATCTTAATTGATCTGAAAGACATGACATAGTCCATTTTTCAATTTTGTTGATGTGAATAAAAATCGGTCAGCTTTCATTTTCTATTCGATCTGAATTTATTGGTTTAAGATTTTTAAGACTTATTTTTGTTTTTCATTAAGGTCAAAAGAAAAACATATAACTTTCCCACTTTTTGTACATTAAGTATAAAATAGAGAAAATATACAAAATTTTATAACATAATTTAGCAATAAACATAATTAAATTCTATATCAAAGGTTTCTATATGCCCTCTGCATATATTATTATAATAATTATTATACAAAGTTAATTATTGGACTTAGTTTTCATGTTTGACATAAGAAGGTGTTTCCTACCCAAAAATCAATATCTCATTTATAATAAACAATATAATTAAAATATTACTTTAACTATATATTTTTGTAGTAATATTGGAAAACAAGACTTTTTTTGAAAACAAACAAACAAAAATAATTAATCCGCCTTTAAACAATGTCCATATCTACATCTAAGAATTAACTTGGAAATTAAATATTTGAAAGCAGAAGAAAACCGAAAAAAAAACAATAGATGCTTTCATTTTATTTTCATTTACTTTCTTATTTTATATAATTTTTTTTATTGATTTATTTAGACTCAGGTCTAAAAAAAGGTTTAAAAAGATCAATTCATACAGATAAATCACTCACGTCAAGTCGCCGTCATCCAAGTCAGCGTCACGTCATCGGCGCGTCATTTCAGTTAAAAAAAAACCGTTCCTTCCCTTTTAAATGAACTGCCTGCACTCATTCGGTGCCCTAACGTCACCGAACCATCAATGGCTTCACTGTCAACGAACCGGCAAAATTAAATTACTTTCCAACGATATTTTTTTTTTACTGAAAGTATTTTTGAAGTTGAACACAAAACAAACAAAACAAAGTTGTATTGGTACCTACCTATTTTAATTTTGTATCTAAAAAACGGTGACTGAAAACGGTGACTGAAAACGGTGACGTGACCGAAATGTGTGGACACCAGCCAAGATTTTTCCGGACATTTGATGTTGACGGACCGTTGACTGATATGTGTGAATCAACCTATAAAATATGTATTTGCTTAGCCCTTTTCAAACTTCTATTTTCTGCACAATTTACAAGGCATTCTTTTATAGTTTATATAAGATTAAAAGAAAAAAATAATATCCAGTAACTAAAATATTTTTTTCGGTCATTATATTTTACGTTTGAATAAAATTTCCTAATTAATTAAAGTTTTTATTTTAACATCTCTATTCAAATCAAAAACTTTATTTTACTAAACATTTATTTTTTCTTTGATACAAAAGAACAATAAAATAATTAAGGTGTACGTTCAGGTTTTCTCGGTATAAAAAAGAATATTCTAAACATATAAGAAAACGCATCCAACCATAAAAGTATTCTAAAATGAAGACATTAAATTAAGCTTTTGTTGTTTTTTTTTTATTATTTACAGAAAATAAAAAATTTCCCTAAATGTATATAAATTACAAAATTTTACAACAAAATTAGCTCAACATGCATCCACAGAATTACATTACGGAAGACATTGATCCTTATTATAAAATTTATAAAATTATTTATTAATGTTGGAACAAAAAACAAAAAATCAATATAAATTTTAAATTGCCCGGTTTTTGTTTTTGTTTCAAATTTAGGTTTTTCTTCTTTTTTTTTTTCTTTAAATAAAAATTGAATTTATATCAAACTAACCTACATACCTAAAATTAATATTAATGTTGTGCCAGTTTGCTTCTTTTGAATAAAAAAAATTTCCCAAAAATTATAATTTATACAGTGCGCAAACTCTTTGCTGAATAAGCTAATAATATTGAGAAATTTATGAAAAACTATAGTTATAATTTATTTTAAAGCGGTTGGTACTATTATACGTGTAGCTAATGTATATTGAAAATCATGTTATTCAGCTTTTTAATATGATATAATAAATAGATATACTACGTATGTAGATACTATGTTACTGAAAATAATCATATTTTGATGGTTGATACATTTCAACAGATTACCATATATAATTAGGTTAATATAATTAGAATTTTTTTTTTGACAAAGAGAAGTTAAAAAGTTTGTAAAAAAATTTTTAAACTGTTTTATAAATTATAATATATACATTATACACAGGTTTAAGTTTCCTTTTTTCAAAGGTTTTTGACGTTATTTATATTTAGTTACATATTGTTTGGATAAATAATTTGAAAAATATATTTCGTATTAGATTATAATGTAACTTACATCTTAAGGCCGTAAGCGATAGATAGACTTAAGAATCTTAAGTCTATCGCTGATGGCAAAATTTTTATATTCGGCGAAAATGCCTGTTAAATTAAATAAAATTTAACATCAATTTAACTATATTAAACTTTCGAATACAATTTAAATTAAATTTTTCAATTATAAATAAGTCAAAATGAACGCACAATTTTCTTTAAATATTTTGATGGGTTATTTTTCGTGAACTTTTTAAAATTTTTTTCTTAATGATTTTTATTTTTTATTTTTGCACATTTAAAGTCAAGATAAGGCATTTATATACTAAATTTTTGTTTACTGTAAACAAATTCTTTATAATTATATATTAACCTTAGCACAAAAAAAATATAAAATTTCGATTTTTTTTTTTTTTTTTTGATTTTTGTTTTGTTCTATATTAGGTATATATTTTATAATTTTGAGCACGTTTTTAATTAAAATTAAAAGAAAAAATTGGTATATATAGCAAAATCATGTTTGACTGTTGGAACTTTAATATAATGATTAAAAATTAAAAATAGAGATATGTATAAATATATATTATGTTATTTTTTTAAATAAGGTAATTAAAGAAATAAAAAAATCAATTAAAATTAAAGGTGAAATGAAGTTTTTAAACATTATATATATGTAAAAGATACAGATGTAGGTATTTATAGTATAAATGGACTGAAAATATTAAAAGAAAATATTAAAATGTAGAACACAACATGTTTTTAATTAAAAATAATTGGATATTATTTCTAATTTTCATCCCTGAATTGAGAAAAATAAAAAAAATATTATATTGATCTTCCTTTTAAAAATAAAAACGAGATATTAAGGTTCTAATTTAGGCCAAATTTAAGAATTTCAGTTATATGGGATATCAATTTTTATTTTTTTTATATATTTTAAAAGGTTTTGCATTGATTTTCTGCTTATCCTATATTCTTATTTTCCTAAGGAATAAATTTAAATATATTTCTGTAACAAATATATATTTTGTACTATCTGAAGCATATCCTAGGTATAGCATATATTTATGTTTAGGGATTTGTTGAACATTTTATGTGCTTCTAGTTTTGATGGTTCCTGCATTCTATGTACAGTTAAAGCAAATTTTAATTTACAATTTTTCAAATTTGAAAGAAATAATTTTTAACAATGCTATTCGATTACTTTAATACACAATTTGTTAAACAACTATATAACTTATAAAATTTACTACTATACTCTAATGTAGAAGAATTTCGAATTTTTCTTTAGTTTGAATATTTACGAAATTTTTTTTATTAAAAATAATCATATTATTCAGTCCTTTACAAAAATTCTTTAAATTCAAATTAAAAAGCAGCAATAGGATATTATTATTTTTATTTTTTCCATTTATTTTACATAGAAACCCTTTATTTCTTCTCTCTCTATAAAAATATCCTCAATATTAACTATGTATGTATGCAAATTATTTTTTATCTTTAACCTTTTTATTTTTTTTTTATTGAAATAAACATATAAGGAGTATAAGACTATACCTAAAAAAAAAAATTATGTTTGGTATTTAACATTAAAGATATAAAACTTCAGTTTTCGTTTTATTTAAATGCCGCAATATTTTAATTAAAAAAATATATACATTTTTTGTGCTTAATTGTACATAAATAATGGTGTATTGCAGTGGTACTCAAACTACGGCACGCTAAGGATTTTTATTCGGCCCGTTTTGAATTTTATTATTAACACATCTACTTCAAATTTTCATAAAATTATATTTCACATTTATAAAAAAAAAAATTCTTATAATTTTCTGTTCTTTTTAATAACTTTGAAAAAAAAAAATAAATTAAAAGTATTTTTATAATTTGTTTTTATTTATTTTTTATTTCGTACAGTAATAATTCTTAAACAAGAAAAAAAAGAATTTTCTTTTTTTTAATTTGGCTGCCAAGTGGAAAGAATACTGGATTACTTTGTATTACAAAAATAGAAAAGGCTATTCTTTTTACATGTAAAGCCTGCCAGGAACAGCACAGATCACATTAATATGGTTACATTTTTTTTTAATAAATTTAAATTTTTTTAATGTTCTCAATAAATTTTT
This sequence comes from Hybos culiciformis, assembly GCA_964007475.1. Classification (NCBI taxonomy): domain Eukaryota; kingdom Metazoa; phylum Arthropoda; class Insecta; order Diptera; family Hybotidae; genus Hybos; species Hybos culiciformis. Next base: position 69,032,453 of record OZ023273.1, on the reverse strand, counting down.
CTAAAATATTAAAACATGTAATTTATTTGTAATATTTAGAGCCAGGTTGAAAGAATATGATTTTTTTAATATTTGACCCCGAACCGTCTGTGTTTTTTTAAATGTCCAGTGGCTTTAAAAGATTGGGCACCACTAGTGTATACATTGAAATCATGAATTTTTTTAAACATTTGTTGATGTTACAAAATGGTAAGGCTATTTATCAAACTAGCTTTAATAACTTATAGCTTTGAAATTATTTAGTTTTTCAAGCTACTTTTTAATGACGTAACTAAATTGGGTTTGTCATTATCGGATCAGCATAGTCAGCACATCAAATACATTTAGGTTCTCAGATATTTTGAAAATATGTGGATTATGATTTTAGATTTTTCGTTTAATATCATATAATTATAAAATTATTAAATTTTCTCAATTTTGTGAGCTTTTCATTTCAAAATTTAATATTTCATAACAAAAACAAACAAAAAATTTTATTTAAACGCATGGAAATGGAAATGGAAAAAGGTTTAAAATATTTTTCTCCGTTACAAATGAAAATTACAAAAAAAAAAATTTTTTTATTTTTTTTTAAAGGACACATTTGCACATCATTTCTTAAAACACATTACTTAAAGTGACAGCAGAATTACGTTATGAATTTTAATTTTTATTTTCGTAAAATTAAGTACCATTTTTTAAATAAACAAATTTGTATTTTTTGCAAAAATTATTTTGACAATATTCTAAAAAAAAAAATGAAGAGGAATAAAAAAGGAATACGTACATAAGTATGTACGGTATGTGTTTTGTACACTAAATTTTTTTTTTTTTTTTTTTTCACATTGAATGATAATATTTTTTTTGACATTTTGGTAAATCTGTAAACATAATATACTCTTTTATAACAATAACGTTTTATGTTTGCAATCTCTTATATTTCATATCACAATTGATTGGGGATACACTATAAATATGTATACATGTATATCTGAGATTGATTAATGATGAAGTTGTAAACAATATCTTTCTTCATGTTCGGAAAATTTGTTTATATTGTTATACTATTGATAATGTGATATAGTGATTGTTAATGGGCTGCACACTTAGTATAACAATTTAACTTCAGTCATTTTTTAAATTTTAGATTAATGCTTTGCCATAATATTTAAGAGGTTTATGTGCAACTCGGCTTACTTTTGAATTTATTGACAATATAATTAAAATATTTTTTAATAGTTCAATCAGTTTTGGGAAAAGATTATTTTTTGTTTTTAATTTTTAATATTGTGAATTATAAAATAATTTCTTTATGGATAATGAACACCCTCAGTATTCCGTGTGGAATTGCCCTCTGCTATGTTATTTTTTAATTCATTCTACAAAAATATGTGTTATATTAAAAATTAATTAATATTATATGAATATCATATTATGTATATGATAAAAATTATGTACAGAAAATAAAAATATATGTACATATAACCAAATCAGTTAATTAAATATTTTATCATATATTTACTGTTTAATCGCAAAGGGAAAATTAATTTTGGATGAATTTGAAAATTTTTATTTTCGAAAATTGATAATTTGACATTACGAAATCATCTTTATAATTTTAATAAAAAAATTATACAGAAGAATTCTACCAAAATTTTTTACTTCTAAGCAGTGGCAGCCCGTGGACGTTTTGAAAGAGGATGCTGCAAAAAATAACAACCTCTTTTTTTTTAAATATTTTATGATATATACTCATATATCAGTTTTGAAAATTCAAAAGAAAACAAAATACCCATATCCTATATAAAAATTGTGCTGCATCTGAAGCAGTGCATTTTTCTTTACATTCAAAATATCCCAAAACAAACAAAAAAAATTCCCACATAGGTATTTGTTTTTAAATTTTTAAGAAACTATACAGCCGCACTGCTTTTGTGGCAGTGCATTTTTCCTTACATTCAAGCCATGAAAAAAAACTTAACAGCAATAAAAATGTATCAAATTTGTTCACGAAAAAAAAATTTCCTGCACTGTGAAATTCGCAGTTCCAAAAAATCGGTTAAAAAGATTTCTGCAGCTATTTTTGAAAAGTACTTTCTGTATTTTCTGATTGGATTTTATGTAAGCCTGAAAGTAGGCTACTCTTGTTTATAAAATGTTACAGCAATTGCTATATTTCATTTAAAAATAATTTTAAAGTAAGAAAAATCAGAGCTAACAAAAAATTTTATTTATTAGTTCAATTTTTTGAAATTTCTTGAGGGTGCTGCAGTGTCGTAGCACCTATGTACGAGCAGCCGCTGCTTCTAAGATTTTAAAGTGTTTTTCTAATTTAATTAATATTTATTAGTTTTTTGCTTGAGTTAAATAAATTAATTTACATAATGGTAAAATAATAAATTTTCATTTCATTTATTAAATGTGAATTAAATATTTCATATATAAAGATTCGTATTATTAATATAGTTACAAACTTAATTATATCTCTTTTCATAACATAATAATATTGTAAATATGATTAATTTCATTATTTGTATAAACATTGAAATCTAATAAATAATATTATTGTAATTGATTTTATTATTCAAATATAATGATACCACAAATATACACATTATTACTTAGAATTTTAACGAAATTATTCTTTGCATTCAATATTATTATTTTGTATATAAATAAGTGTTTATGTACATGTAATTGCAACCAAATTATTATGATAAGTACATAAATAAAAAATGATACAAATTTTGTGGAAACTCAATATTATTATTCCTTTAAATAGATTTTTTTTATTATTATTATTTTGTTCAAAATCTTGCATCTTTTGTATGTATTCCTGTGCTTTATTAAAAAAAAAAGAAGATACTTACAATACTACATTAATATATGTAGAAGTGAAATAGTTGCCTGTTTCAAAAAAATACGTCAAAAAATTTAACTATATCAAATCATTGCTTTCATTTCAACTCAAAATTTATCCAGAAATGATATAATACCGTGAAGTAGATTATGCTGGCCCAGGAAGAGGGGTTCAGGAGGGTCTTTTGACATGGGAATTTTAATTAAGGAGGCGTCCAAACGACATCATACAAAACGATCACTTTTACGTATGCAACAAACAACTAACTACTCAATATTATGATTTCACCCTTGTTTCCTGCTTTCAGTTGTAACATAAGTTGTAATTGTTATATAAAAGTTTATTTAGCAGTAGTTACTACTTGGTTAATACTTAGTATGTGGTATATTTCACGTTTTCAAAAGTTTGAATTGAAATTGTTTTAGTTTTTTTTCCTCTAGAATTGAATTAACCTCTTTAAATTAGTTTTTTTGAACTACGGCAACATTTTTTTATTAACATATATTGTCTGACCTGGGCCTTCAAGTGTCTCTCACAGGCCCTGAGTGTATGTATATAATTATACATTTATAGTTTATGCTTGTACATGTAATATGATATATAATGTAATTATAATTATATATAATCTTGGAGAATCTTATTATTGTTATTCATACTTTGCATATATGTATAAAAATCATATGCACACGAAATTTTTTTTCTTTAAAAATTTTTCCAATTTATAATTTTTAATAATATTAGTTATAATATAATATTAAAAAGTTTTTTAATAGCATATATTTATATATAAAAAATAGCTAAGAAATTACTAAACTTTTCTTCATATACCATCAAACATTTTTAGTATATTTTTCTTTTTCTTTGCTCCAAATATCTTTAATGCTGGAAGCCATAAAAAAAATTAGAATAATTGAAAAAAAAACAAAAAATTTCTAAACCACTATAATTTTATTAAATTTAAATATTAAACATTTTATTAACGAAAAGTAATTTCATCTTTTGATTAAAAATTTATTGAAGAAAATTGAATTTTTTTCTGTTGCATTCAAGAAGGATTGTGAAAAAAATGTTTTTAACATAAAAAATTTTATTCATAAAGAATATAATAAAAGAATCGACAGTCTTAAGGGATGAAAATGATGTATGTATATGCATTATAACAACATCACCGTAAGTTATATTTAGCTGGAATAATGACGAATGTGATTAGAATATGCTAGTTTTTATGTTGAAATGTATACTATAGAGAGAATCCTATTGTCGTATTTTTAATTTTTGGAAATGAAAATAGTTTTTATTAAAAAATCTTAAATATTCGTAGAAAAAGATTCTTGGAACCAATATAAATTGAAATATGTGCAAAAAATAAGTAAATTATTAAATCACCTGTAATCGCATAAAAAAAAACTTTATGCTCTGTAAAAAATATTCCTTTTTGATTGAATGTAATTCGAACTTTAAATACCGTTGTAAAGTTATTAAATTCTTTTAAGAGGACTTGGTAGTCCCTAACATTTTTTGTCTCAAAACGTCTTTTAAATCAAACTTCTGGTTAAGGCTCAGTGCACGAAACCTGTTCAGAATTATTTTATGACATAAAAAAATAATTTTGAAGATATTTCGTGCATTTGGCCTTAACCGATTCTAAAAAGTTTTACACCATTTTAAAGTATGAAACAGTACGCAGGTTTTGAATTAATTTTTTTTTCTAAATTAAACTTTAAAATAATCTAAAACGGCTTTTCAACAATCAAATTTTGGGCCAAAAAATGTTTGGGATTACCAAGTCCTCTAAAAAAATATTAAATTAATGTTTTCAAAGAATTCTTTGGAATGAAATATTACTAGAAAAAATAAACATTATTTATATTTTACCGGCCAAGGCAATTTGGCCGTTCACATAATTTTTATTCTTGCCATTCATTTTCCGCCTGCCAATAATTCTTATAGATTCATTCCATGGGCCAGCGACGACGTAAATTTCTCTAATTATTAAGATATTTTAAGTATAAAATAGTAATAAATATAAACAATAATCCAATATCATCAAGAATTTAAATCTTTATTACATTTTTTTTTTGGAAAATTAAGTTCTCAAACTTTCAACATAATAGAATGTTAAAGAAGAAGTAAGAATATTTCATTGGAACGCGGCAAAAAAAGTAAAAAAAAAAACACAAAACATAAAACTTAATTCAAATTTTTTTATAATATTTTCATTTTCTTTTGAAAAAAAAAAGAAGGGATTATTTGTATAATATTTTTCTCATCGAATAAATCAATTTATGCAGTTAAAAATTTTGCTCTTATCTCTTAATAACAAATCTAAGAACATAAATAATAACTTTTTTTTTTTTTATATAATTTTCCTTATCATAACAACGAAGAAAAAAAAATTTAACATTTTTTTTCGTTTTTCTTTTTCAACGAAATTGGTTCATTATCTCGAAGTGAACTTTTCAATATTTCCATTTTTTTGAACTTTTTTTTTTTTTTTGAACAAAATATTCAAAATAGTTTGAAAAATTAGTAAAAATTTTGTAACTCTGATTTCAAAATAAAATAATAAATTTTTGCTTCATTTAAATGTGGGAAAAGAAAATAATAAAAAACGGGGGATTATGAAATGAAAATCATAATAAAATAAAAATGAAAACTTTTGAATTAAATTTTGCACTTATTTTTTATTATAAATAATGACAATTTTTTGGGGAATATGTAAGTATACAAATATTATTCAAAAAACTAAAAATGTACTTGTTTGATCTTCAATTTTTTTGGAAATGTTATTTTGACATTGGTGTCTGTTCAAATCTTACATTTATTATTTTCTATAGGTAGACTTTGTATTTTAACTTTGTTATAATCATGTACATGAACTTGTAATTTTGGAAAGTTAATCATTAAGCCATTTTTGTGTACATAAGAGCTACTTGTCGGCCGTCATGGTGTAGTGGTATTGCCCTTATCCTACGGCGTGTTCGGTCCGATTCCCACCTCGGACTGGAATTTGTGTCAATTTTTCCATTTGTTCACTTGAATTAAGTGTTTGTGTTGTTTTTTTTTTTTTTTAAAAAAAAAAAAATATATAAAGCGGGAAATCCCTGGATTAAAGAACACGATCTAAAATGTGTTTTTGGTAGTTTTTCATAGACAAAAAAAATATATATATAAACAATACCCCAAAAATAAAACATGGAGATTGTTTTCAACATTTTAATTTAAAATATTTTCTTATTTTTTTTTTTAAAACTTATTTCTACAACCGCTCTATATTCATAAACCCGTTTTTGTTCAATTTAGAACTACTCCAGTTCGAATTGCTGAACCGAATCGGGGCTTACTTTTTTTTTTTTTAGATTTTATCAGAATCATATAAAAATGTTAAATCATTTATGAAATTAATTCCAACCCTTGGCCAAACTGAACGGTCACAATTTCCCAATGTTTTCGGTTACAAAATCCCAATGTTATTTGTATAGAGATCTTATGACTGAAGATTTTATGACCGCACTCTGAAAAATTTCATAATTTTGCTTGGAGTCAAGTGAACAAGATTATGCATATTTTGGCTCAGTAGTTTAATAGTTATAAAGCATTTTAGTGCGTGCCAGATACTCCATTTTTTGATGGAAAAGGTTGGAAAAAGTATACATTACGAAACAATATGGTTTACTGCAATGAAAAAAAAACTTCTGTAAAGTAAAGAACACTTAATTAATAGAAAATATGATCAAATTAACGAATTTTGCTTCAGACTTCCGTAGAATTCCCCAAGTAATGCTGCCAGTACCTACATACATTATAAACAATCTTTTCACAATAAAGAAAAACATAAATCATATCATAGCTTATAGTATAATGTACCTATATTTATATGTATGTATATTATATTATATATATGTATATATTTCTATTCTTGAAAATTTTATTTTATTTTCTTTTTATTTATTTTTTTTTTGTTTTTGTCATAATAATTTTTATCATTTATTCATTTTGTCAATTTGAATTTTAAAAGGTATTTCAATTCCCAAAGTAGCTCAAAAGAATTTGAAAATATTTTCTTAATTTAAGCAAAAAAAAAAAATAAACTCAGTAAAAACTTCCCGTTAAATATTTTTTATTTATGTATGTCAAAAAAAAAAATAGAAAAGAATTTTTTTTTTTGCCCATCATAAACCCACAGGAGAACAAAATATGTTTGCCTTTTTTTTTGTATATTTTTATGAAAAAAAATTTTTAAGATAAGAAGAAATTTTTCAAAAACTTTTAATAAAATTATGCAAAAAAAAAAAAAAAGAAGAAAGTTGAATAGAATTTCATTGTCCTTTGTTCCTATATATAAGTTTATATGTATAACATTATGTATAATAATATATACTACTTGACCATAAAAATGTCATTAAGTTCAAAAGAACTTCAAAAATAGGTAAATCCTTTTTTTTTTTTTCAAAGTTAATAATTGAAAAGTGAAAACTTATAAAACGAGTTAAGTTCTTTTTTTTTTAATGAAATCTTATTAGAATAACTTCTATATTTTTTCTCTGAATATTCAATGTGAAAATGATCCCGACCTGAAGTATTAAAAATCCATAATATAGATTATATGCAGTACGGATAGATATGTGTTTAACTTGCAAGTGCGTTTTATAATAATAATGCTAAGTTCTATTAGGCTTTGATTTAATTTTACAAACAATTCATTGGCCTATTGAAATATGTTTTGTGGCCTTATCACATTAAATTGCTTATCTACCTTCCATATTATTTTTTTTAATATCATAATGTCATTATTTTATTTTATGTTTTAAAGTATCAATGTTTTTTTTTTTATTAAATAACGAATTAATAATAATAAAATTGCATTTAAAAAAAATTGAGACAAATTACGATGTACGGTTTAAGTATTGAATATTGAATGAATATCCGTCCTGCTTACAATTTTTGAAATTAAAATTGGCCTTCCATTTTACAAAGGTCCTCCATCCTTTGCTTATTTGTGTGCAAAAAAATAATCGTTAAACAAATATAATTCTATAAAGTTCTACAATCTCAAATTTTGAAGATATTTTGTAATTTTTTTTTAACATACTTTAAGTAAATATACTTCAAGTTTTGTCTTTTCATATATAAATTACTAGTAGTTTTGTACAATACATAAGAAAAGTGGTTTTACATATACATAATAATACATAATAATAATGAATATACATACATATATGTACAATATAATAATGAATATACAAGGGTAGTTCCACGAAAACTGGCCGACTCGATGTTACCACATTTACTTGGAAAAACAGTATAGGTATTAATAATTTTATTCTTGAAAATACATTATACAAAAAAAATATGTAAATATTTTACAAATACAAAAAATATGTAAATATTCTCTGTCATTTCATTAGCAAAAGTTTCATTAGCAAAAGTTTCAGCACAAAGACTGATTTTTTCAATCTCGTGGCTGTTGCAAAGTATAAGGTTCGTATTCAAAACTAAAATTTGTTATTTTAATGTTTCACAAATTTATTAATAAAAAAATCTGTGAAAGACTCTCCAAAATTTAAAAAAGTTCACAAAATACAGTACTAATTGGTTTTTTCAGTAAGTATTTTAAACGTCTTAGAATTATGTTAAAAAAAAAAAATTACAAATATGTACCTAATATAATTTGAAATCGCAATGTCAGTTATAACCTATTTCTATTAGTGGAATATTTGTGGAATATTCAGTTTTCCGGAATATTTCAGGCAAATTTCCATATAAAAATAAATTCCTGTATTTCTATTTCCCTTTCTCATATTCTACTTAAGTTAGGGTTCGGATTCCAAATTTATTAAAAAAAGTACATAATTTATGAAAAAAAGTACATTTTTAGGTACTTTTTTAAATTATTTTTTGGTTGGTCAGAAATTTTTTTGTCAAAGTGACAAAAAAATAAATAAAAAAACGTAAATAAATTTTTTTTTGTATGAAAAAGTAATAAAAAAAAAATTATAAAATTTATTTTTTTTTTTAAATGTCAATATATTCCACTTCGTATTCCACTTAATGTAATGGAAACGGTAAGTGAAATAACGGAATTTATGTGGGATATATTGGGCGAATGGAAATAACTTATTAAGTAAATATATTTCCACTTGATATTGTTAGTTGTGATATTTAAATCGAGTAAAATAAACCGGTTGTGAACAGTTATTTAAAAATTTTCTATAAGTTACACCTATTTTGTTATTACCGTGGTAAGTGTTTTTTAATTGAATTAATAAAAAATATGTTTTAATCAATTTGATTTAGATTTCTTTGTTTTTTCTTATAATTTAATTGACTAAAAATTTTAATTATTTCGAATTATTTCCAATAAATTAAGGCAAAACAGTGTTTTTGTCATTACCGTGGTGTCATTCCCGTGGTTCGTGTGCTTACACAGGAATGACTTGATCACTACACATTCTTTGAAAAATCAAAAAATTCGAAATATGCGTGTTCCCTTTGAGAATAAGTTCGAAAGTTAAAGTTATTATCTGTCTAAAGCATATAACAAATACTGATTTAAGTCTCAGAAATATTTTTCTTTTAATTTATATTTTTTATTTACTTTTCCGCCAGTTTCCTTGGAACTACCCACAAATACATCAAGTATATCAATTAAAATTTATTCCAGACTAAGGAGATACTTAAAATTGCTTAAATCAAATAAAATCAAAAACCCCAATTTTCTTTTTCCTATACATAAATTAACCACAGAGATTATTATTATTTTTATTATTTTTTTTATATACCTCTATATATTTATCAGGTACAAGATAATATCATATCATTATATGTATATTTTTTATTCAATTTATTAATTTAAAATTTTCTGAAAAGTTTAAATAATAATTATTACCAACATCAGGAATAAATAAAATACCACAGACCAGACAACCACCAGAATTTTAATTGATAAAAAATATTTTTTTAATAATTTATTTTTAATGTGGTCAAATAATATTATAAATGAAAAGAATAAAAATATTGTATATTATATATGTATATTTTTTTTTTTATTTAATTGATTTTTGGTATATTAAAAACTTTTTTGTCATTAAAAAGAAATTTAATATTTTTTATTTTTTGCATTTATTATTAAAATTATCTCCTTCATTAAGGATTCGAAATCAAAGGTCCTTGCACTTAAATGTTCCATAAATTAATTTTTTTTTGAATAAATATAACTACTGTTTGAGAATTTTCGGGGAACTTAAATATTTATCACATTGAAAAGTATTTTTGAGTATGCAATATTATAATTTTGTTACAAGAAAATAATTGATTTGAAATTTCATTTCAAACCTAAATAAAGTTAATCTTAATAAAAGCCTGCACATGAAAATAATTTATCAATTTCAGAATTTATTTATTGAAAATAAGATATATAATGTCATCACCTTGCAATTTTATTTCAATTTTATTTATTTATTTATTTTCTATTAAAAATTTATTAATCTAGGGTATTATACTTAGGGTTATCACATGAATAATTATATGTTTTAGCTTTAAGATTAGGTATAGATAAGGTAAAACCCCTTCTTGTTTCACCGTTGGTGAAACATTTAATTGTTTTTGGTTTTCTTTTTCTTTTCTTATTTAAAATTGAAAGTTCTTAGCGTCATAAGGTCTGCAAACTTAATTGTTTAACATAAAAGCATATACCTATATGTTTATTGGTACGTTGTCAGTTTTATGCAAAAATTTCAAGGACACCAGACTGCTTCAAAGTATACCCTGATTTTAAATGTTATAAAAAGATTTTTTACTTTTGTTATCTTGATATGCTACATACATATATTATGTATTTAATATGTAAAGATTTTTGTACCAAAAAGTTTCTTAATGTTTTGCATGTGTGATTTTCACTTTGACCCTTGAAATGTATGTCAAGAGAAGAAGAAACTATTAAAACGTTTTTTTTTCTTCTTTTCTTGTTTTTATTTTTATTTTTATTTTTTACTTTATTTTTTATTTTTTTTTTGATTTTCTTAAGGATATTAAGGGTTTAAAAAGATATTTTTTATTACATTTTCATATCATACACATATATAGGAAGGAAGAGAAAAAAATTGCAGATTAAAGCTACTTTCCTTCCTTAATTTGTCACGTAACAGTATGATAACGTGATCAAAATATGCCATTAATTTATATCAAGGTATGTTTGATAAATACTGCAATAAATTATATGGAATGAGAATAAAAATATATATGTACGTATACGTATATCATCACATATATAAATCAAATTTTCAACAAATTATTTCGCCTTAAGTTTCCACATAATTCATTTTGTAAATCTTTCCAGATTATCAAGCTATACAAGAAATTGTATCATTATTATGATATAAAATTTAAATGTTGCAAAAAAAAAACCGAAAAAAAAGAAGAAAACTTTATATTGTTAGCCTTAAAGAAGATATAGGAAATTTAAATGTGATATAAATCTATTATGAAGTTGGCGCCATTATATATTATATATAAATTTAATAATAGAATAAATATTATTTTGAAGTAAAGCTAAATTAATTAATTCTCAAAAACAATATATAAATATATGAATTAAATAACATTAAATCTTCAGTATTGCTTGAATTCAAATAAATTATAAGAACAGATTTTTCTAATACACTCAAAGTATGGCAAAAAGAGGGGTAAGTCGTCTTGCCGCCATTATTAAAATAATTCGAATATTATACAAACCTTTTGGATTATTTTTGAACAATATTTGAATTTTCTTAATATTTAGATTTTTAATTTTACGATTTTATGTTTTAATTTAATTTCATATTGAATTTAAACCTATAAAAGAAATAAAACAATTACTAATCAATTAAGAAAATATACATATGGTCCTCAAAGCAAAATTCTTATTTATTTATATAAATTATATTAATTAACATAATTTGTTTCTAGTACATATAAATTTTTTGATATTAAACAGGATAACCAGAATCTTATTATTTTTTTTTTATTTAAATAGAAAAACATTAATAATTTAATTTTATTTATAAGTTAGATACAACTTGGGGCCCTTAATTCTAAGCTTTATTAGTTTGCGAAAGAAAAATTAGAATAAGATAAGTTATGAAAATAAAATAAACTCGATCAATAATAATAATAATAATTGGTTCGCTTTTATCTTTAAAAAACTAATCAAGATTTATAATAAAAAGTTAAGATTTGGATTTTAGAAACAATAGAAATTTTAAAACCTACATATTTTCAATTACAATGACATTCTAAATTCAAATGCTTTATGATGAGAATAATTCAAACCATATAAATTGTAAATTTTTTAAGCTTAGGTGAATACACCACCACTATGTTAAAAGAAATAAAAAAAAATTAAAGCGAATTAAAAATGTTGGCTATATTAGATTAAAGATGCGTACAAATTTATACAAACCTTAAATGGTGTAGCGATACATAGCAACAAAAAAAAATTCTTTAATCTATGTACTTTATTTAAAATTCTGAAAAAAAAAAACCTAATACCTTTCTACATTTATATATTATCCTTTCATATTAGATAAGATTTACACAACGTATAATGTCTTCTATACAGATAGAATGTATAAACGTACATGTAATACTATCTATCAAAATAAATTTATCTTTGTTAAATATTTATATGAGAAAAAATTAATGCTTATTTTTCCTAATTACTAAAAATCTGTTTTTCATTTTCCAAGTTGAGAATTAATTTTAGGAAAATAAATTTTCATGAATTATATATTTCTCAGTCTGACTGTAATGTGTTTTTATTGTTTCGGCAGTCCATCTTTTAAACGTATGTATCAAATATAATAAGGTTATATTTAAAATCCTTTAACGTTAGATATTTAGATTGACACTGATTTCTTTGTACAAGCAAGCTCCAAGTGTGAAGGTATGAGCAGAACTTTGGAGCTCTAAAATATAGATTTATTATTTGAATAACCGCAATTTAATATTTATAAAATACATATACTAAAAACAAGATTTATATTTTTCACAATTACTTGTAATTATTTCATTAAATTCTAATATGAATAACACTATACTAGGTATATATAGAAATATTGTATGTTTCAGAGATGCCTTACAATAAGATTTATATTTAAAAAATATAATAATAATAATAATAATATAGCCAGCAAATCTATATAGCGACAACATACTTTTATTTTTAAATAAATTAAAAAAATTTGTTATTTTTATTTTTTTAACAGCTTCTAAGAAAAGGAAATTCAAATTGTATTTTAAAAAAAAAATCTTTCTGTTTATTTTTTTTTTAATATATACCTAAAAATAAATATTTAGGTTTTTCTAAATGAATTTTCCACAAAAAAAAAATTAAAATACAGAAAACAAGAAACGAGAGTTTTACCCAAAATATTTTAATAGACAATTATTCGCAGACAAAATAAGCACAATTTGTTTTCTTTAGTCAATGTATATAATGAAATAATTCATAGATAAAGGATTTAAGAAGGATTCTGGTTTTTCGAATTTTTTTTTCTGTTTATTTCTATTTTATTTTTTTTTTTTCGAAGGCAAACCATAAATTATTTATATTTACTTCTCTTCTGATGTACATTTTTCACCAGAAAATAAATTTTTCCAAGTTTTATTTTGTATATACGAATATACGAGTATATAATAATATTTATATATTATATATATATTGTTGTTTCATATACAAACTTTATTTTTGTTTCTATCTTCTCGGTAACTTGAAATTATTTTATGTTTAAATTATAAAATAGTTTTTTTTTCAAATTTTTTTTTTTTTTTGAAATAAACATTGTTTAGAATAAAATGTTAGTTTTTTTTTAGAAAAAGTTCTAATCACGTCCTTGCTTTTAACTAAAAAAAAAATGCTCTTAAATATTTTTAACAGTAGTGTGAAATAATTAAATGAATGTTGAAAATTGAACATTCAAAAAACGATGAAAACATTTAAAATAAAAATCTAACTTAACAATGGAATAAAATGCTCAAACTTTAGTTTGTTGACTGAAACCCACAACCGGACATACATACTTCCATTTCAAATTTTGAAAACTTTTCAAAACTTTTTATCATAATTACTTTTGTTGTTTGCATTTCGAAAATATGCATATTATTATTATATGAAAAATTATATAGTAATAAATATTATTCAATTACAGAACTTTATGTTTTACATACAAAACAATTTGAATAAAAAATTTTTTGTATTGCTTTATAAGTGTTGTCATATGAAAAATCAGAGATATGGAAAGTTTCTTAATTAAAAAAAAATTATATCCGATTATTTTCAACATAGGATTAAAATTGAATTTATACTTCTGATTGATCTATGCACTTATTTAACAGATTATTACTGATAGTTCTACATAGTGTAGGTATATGTTGAGTATATAATGTGAACAGATGAAAGCCATTCTTGCAAGAACTTCTCCATGACCGCACCTCTTGATAGGTACAAAAAATCGTCAAGTTATTCATATTATAATATTGACATTGTTCATAATTAAATATTAATAAAACAAAAAAAAAAAACTCTCTTTATGAAATTGAATTGTCACCAAAATTATTTTATCAGTGAAATTTTATTGAAAGCTTTTTATTCGAACCAAAAAAAAAAAAATCTTTACTTTCAAGCACACAAAAAAAACACAAAAAATGTGGACGAGTTTTCTTATAAAAATGATTTGTTTAAGGCAAAAAAAAAATTAGTATTTTGACTTGTTCTTTTAGGTTCAAAAACCAAAAAAAAAGAAAGAAAGGAAATAACAATTTTCCCACTCAGTTAACCAATACTCAGCATTTTCCATCTGATATATTGTTTTTGTAGTGATATGCAAAAAATTTCAGAATTATTTCTTTCAAAATGATTCGACATAAAAGAGAATTTTTCAATAACAATTTTTGTATAAGTTCACTTTCTGGTTATTAAAAAAAAAACGAAAATCAATTTAATTTTTTTTTTTCTATTTTTCAAATTAAATAAAGTTTTGAAAAATGTTATTTTAAGAGAAAACAAAAATTCGATGGTAATGTAAAAATAATTGTTCAAATGTTAATCATATTTAAAATAAAAAAAATTTAACAAGACAATGTTAATTTTACAAATTTATTATAATTAGGGTTATATTCCAAAACAATAATTCTTACTTGTTGTTACACATTTTTAGTTGCCTAACTAATATGTTTTCCAAACTAGGAATTTTATTCATAAATTAAATCAGCTTTTTTTTTTAACCAGGTTTAATTTTGTAGTTTTTTTCTTAATTTTTTTGTTAAATTTTTAAATAAAAATTTGTGAATAAAATTTAATCAAATATAACTTAAAAAATATATATTAAAAAAAAATTCTATAAGTGAATTAATTATTTTAAAATTGAAATTTGAAAAATAAAAATAGGTATACAAAAAAAAAAATTACTTTTTTTTATGGTTTTTTTTAGTTTTTTTTTTTCTTTTATCATTCAAACGCACATGCCGAACAGATTTTTTTGGTTTAATGCAATGGTTCCCAACCTTTTGAAATATTTGTACCCCTTGATAATGATTTGAATCTTTACGTACCCCTAAAAAAGAGTGCATACAGGTTATAACAAACGGAATAAAAAATTTTAACGCACGTTGTGATTAGATACGCCTCGCTTTATTAGCACCAAAATTGATCCAGCATCATTGTTTCAAAATCACTGCGAGTTTTCATGTTATTTCTCAAGTCAATGGGTTCATCTTTTGCGTTATCATTATCAGTGTCAACAATCTTGTCTAATGAAATTGTGAAGGCGTTTCTAATCCAATTATCGACATTAAAAGTTGGAGGAATGATACCATCAACATTTTTTTTGAAGATTTCGTTATGAGTTTTAATGTACTTATTTAAAATATACACAATTATACACAATTCACAAAATTTTGGAAAGAAAATTAGATTTTGAAATTATGTGTAAGCCGTAAAAAGGATATACATATATTTTTTTTTTCAATACGAACAGTTCCACGTACCTCTCAGAATTGGTTAACGTACCACCAAGGGGTCCATGGACCCCAGGTTGGGAATCTCTGGTTTAATGAATATGTTCTGATTACGCTATTTCAGATCATATTAAATGAATCTAAATAAACAATGCTGGGTTTTATCTGGTGAATCTGATTTAACTCACATTTAACTCAACTTTAAAACACCTAAATTTTTTGTATAATAAACCTCTTTTAACTCAACAACTATTTATAAATATTTGTGAAACCTTATTTAAACCCGAAGTTTGCACAGCTTATAAAACGATTGTTTTATCACTTTAAACATCCCTAATATTAATGTGAAAGATATTTTTAATTTTTTTTAACCACAAAAAATTTGCACAAAAAAATATTTGAACTAATTTTTTCCTAATATCTGAATTATTGCATAATTTCATTCCGATACATTTGCATTAAATTCGCTTGATAGTTTCATAGAATCATAGATAAGTGGCGTTAATTTAACACTAATCGTAAAAAATTTGTTGAAATTATACTCAAAATATGCGTAATACAAAACATCAAAACATTCATTTACGAGCAATTTAGAAATAATTTAATTTTCTGATGATAAATAATTAAATAATAAATAAAAAATTACCATGATAATTTTAAGCCTATTTTGAGCCCTCTTGGTTCTTTAGGTCAAAAGTTATAGAAGTTATAATGTTTTCTTTGATATAAACAACACTACAGCCAATCCCACGTAGTAAAATTTTCTATTTAAATAAAAAAGTCATTTTAAATAAAAACTGTGAAATGGATAACAGTGGTATGTATAGCCCGCAAAAGAAAAAAAATCAATGAACCATTTATGCAGAAAAAAATATTAAAAAGTCAATCAAAGTTCATTTCATCGCTTCTGGCCTTGTTATATTTAATTTCAATTTGATTACAATTTTTAATTTTTATTTTAAATCCTTGAAACCTGCTGCTATAACTAAAAAAACACAAACCATTCAACGAAGTATTTATTTTACGTGCTGGAGGAAGTAATAAGCTATCTCCACTTCAGAGTGAAACATGTTTCACTTTATGTTCAAAGCACTTTCGTCTTCGTGTACGCATAGAGAGTGACACTAGTGTGAATGTAGGATTGCACGTTAAGTGGAGATATCACCAAGGGATATTTACCAATATATAAATATATTTGAAAAATATTTTATCGCGAATTATTTGTCACATTTTACAAAGTTATGATTTTTATTACGAAAACACATATAATTCGAATGTATGTTTGCCTATAAATGTTGCAATGCTTTAAATACAAATTGAAATTGTACAAATTTTTCTCCGAAATAAACGATAGAATATTTTCACTTTTTTAGATTTCCATGGAATTATGATTAACTAGCTACATTGTATATAATTCGTATGTAATAGAAAATAATTGGAATAATATCGAAAAAAAATTATTTTGAATTATGTATATATATAGAATATAGAAAACTTTTGAAATCAATAAAAATCAATTAATTCACATTAAAATCTAATATTTCAATATTAAATTTGCTATTTGAATTTATTTCTTTTGTAAAATTAATGATTATTCTCTTCTTATTTGCAGAGCGACAATATTTACGTTTTAAATAATAAAATCTTTGAATATTTAATTGACATTTAAATCAGAAATTAATCCTTTAGAGAAAGCATTCATATAGATAACGATAATATAACAAATTTCAAAATTATTATTTCACAATTGAAAATGCAATTAAATAAATTTCCAAAGTAGTTTTCGAAATAGTAAAAACTATTATTAATTTTATACATAAAAAAAAGAAAAATATTAATCCCTAACCATCAACTGTCCAATATTTTTAATTTTTCGAACTTAAGAAATTAAATGAGCATATCTAAATATTTAATAAAATCTATTACAAATAATAATATAAACTAAAATCTATTACATATAATATACTATATACTATAAAATATGTAGCTTTACATAACATATATATATGTAATACAAACTCTTGATATCAAAATTTCATCATTATATTGATTTTCCAATTTTCGAGCCATTCAATTCAGTATTTTATTTATTTTTCATTAAGCAAAAGAATATATAAAAAAAAAAAAAAATTTGATAAAAGGTCGTCTTTCATTTATTTTGCTTATTTGATAAATTATATTTACTTATTTATTAAAATATTGAGGATAAAAACATGTTTTATATTTTATTTCTTAAATTAGGAAAATACAAAAAATATATATGTATATTAAATTTATATATTAAATTATATACTCATGTACTGTTGAAACATTGTCCAAAATTCTTGATCGTAATATTTATAATAAGAGGACTGATATATGTAGTTAGAAAACATTGAGCCTTCGGTAAAATGATAAATTAGTGTGTAAATGACTTTTCAAAATTTATTATTTAATTTTCAACAAAACAATTCGTCGTCATCTTCCCATGACTTTGATTGTACTAAGCATATATATTATATATGATAAGATAATTATATTAAAACATAAATCTAAATTGAATTATTAATTCAATTTTATTTTCAACAACTGCATCATTTCATTCAATATTTTTCCCTTTTCCAAATCACGTCTCAAACTGTAATAATAATAATTTTACGCAGGCCGGTCATTTAACCTTGCATAGGAAAAATCTAATCTTGAAAGGTTTTGGAAAAAAAAAAGATAAAACGTATGCTAAAAAAAAAACCACTTAAAAATGAAAAAAAATTTCTTATGTTTTAAAATATTTCTTATTTTTAGATCTGTGTAGTTAATATCATTTATACTTTATGTCTTATTGTTGTTGCTGTAAGTTCTATAAATTTTCATGATTTAATATATCTAAATTAAATGTATACTCGTATGTGAAATGAATGAGATATATGTTTTATGTCTATTTGATAAAAGAAATGTATATAAATAACTTTATATTGATGGAAAATTTCTATATAAAATAATTTAAGGAATTACAAAGTTTCTTTCTATATTATGATAAAGGTCATGTACATTAAGAGAGTGGTTTCATATTTATTTATTTATGGAGGGGATATTTTTATTATTAGTTTTTCTCAAGTTCTCTACTCAAGTTCTCCACTTGAAAGAGATTATCTTGTTTCAAATTCTGTAATATTTGAAGTCTTCAATTAAAATATCTTCAGTTCTTTTTACACAATCACGCATTAGATAACATTTTTTTCAATATTATTTCATATACAATAGAAAATTATATTTAGGTAATCGAAAACAATTTTTATTTAATTTTTTGTTCAAATAAAGAAACTATATAATGATTTGATGTCATCAATCAAAATCTCTCCTAAAAAGATCGTATTTTATATTATGTACATATATCATAGATGTATGAAGATATAATTTTATAAAGTTATATATGTTAATTATACTTACCAAATTCATTAACGAGATTTTAATGAAAGTATAATTGGTGCGACCAAACCTCAATCTAAGTATTAAAATAGATTTAATCCTGTGGTTTTTAATAATTTGAAGTTCATTTATTATGTCAAAAAAAAATTTTTACTTTTTTTTAATTGAATGACAAGGGATTGTTAACAAAATAAAGGTTAAAAAAAATTATATTAAGAGTTCATGATTGAAATTTAATATTGTTTTTTTTTTACATATAAAAAAAAATTATAATTAAGTTTTAATTTATCAAATTTATTTTTTATACGTAAATTTTTATATATATTATATTTGAGGTCACAAAATTGATTGCGCAAAATATGTAACTCTAGGTTTATTGATTTATTATTAAATTTTCAATTTAGTCAAAAATTTAAATATATATTTAACTAAACATATACAAATCTCTCTGTACATATAAATGTAGATGAG
This sequence comes from Hybos culiciformis, assembly GCA_964007475.1. Lineage (NCBI taxonomy): Eukaryota > Metazoa > Arthropoda > Insecta > Diptera > Hybotidae > Hybos > Hybos culiciformis. The sequence continues at coordinate 69,012,745 of OZ023273.1, read as the reverse complement.
CCGTTTTTGGTTTTCCAAATATTTTTGGCATTTATCCAAAAATCTTTTAGTGCATTAAATAAAAGGTTTATTTTAATAAAAAATTAGGTTGCAAGAAAATTGAACATATATAGTATTCTATTCTCTTGTTATTTCGTTATTAAAGCTTTTTTAAAATTTACTGTATATATATGTATATTCAAAAATTTAACAACATATTTAACCAAACTATTATTTAGTATAACAAATATTAGATATTATGAACTTAAAGTGGGTTAAAAATATTCAAAGTTAATTTAAGATATTATATTTTCAAATCAAATATCGCAAAGATTCAGCTTCTTAATAGAAGTCCGGTCAAAGAGAAGAAGACAAGAATCATTTTGAACATTCAAAGTTTTGATTTTTTTCGAGTTTGAAGTTCAAGAGTCGCCGTCGTCATGTCTTAGTGGTATTGATAATTATAGATTAGGTTTATTAATTTAAACAGCTTCCTAAAACTACTGTCAACCGTTAAGGTTGATATCTTATAAGAACTGGTTGATCGATGTTTCGCCTAGTACTCAATGCACATTGAAGACTTTGCGGAAGCCTGCTTTAAGGCTCTTCAGAGGCATTTCACTCCCTTTTCTTAACTATTTCATATCTTCTCGACTCCTCTACAGTCGTTATCTTATAATATTTTCGAAAAGGAATTTATACAAATTTGTCCATATTGTCTTCAAAAACTATAATTGTTGCATTTTCTTGTTTTATAATAAATTGAAAAATGTTTGGAAAAAAAAAATAAAAAAATATTTCTTGTTTATATTTGTAGTAATTCATACGAATAAATCGCTTTATAATAAAAAACCATTAAATTCAATATTTTCTTAACGCATTAGCATTAATGCAGTTTCCTATTCATTCTTATTTATAGCGATATTTTTTAGTACTACTACTACACCATATATTCGAATGTTAGTTTTATAAACATATATATAATGTTTTTTTTTTTCTTGCAATAAAAATATATATAAAAGCGTAATGGATTTTATCACTTAACTGCATGTCTCAAAAAGATTAAGTTTTTAAAAAACATTTTAAAGAAAAATAAACATTTTGAGAATTTCTGGTTTCTAGAATATAAATAAAGTTATATTGTTTGATTTAAGGTTTTTCTGTGCAATATTTATACATACACACACAAAAAAATGCTTTTACTTTTATGGCTCATTTCAATTTTCAACTCATTAAATATGTAGCAAAAAAAAAAACAGAATGAACGAATAAAAAAGCATAGAATAGAAAGAATATACGTTTTCCGCAATTATTGAAAAAGATAAAGTAATTTAGAGTGCAATATTTTTTATACATGTATATACAAAAGATGAGGAAATTAAAAATTTTATTAAAAAAAAAACTCTAATTAATTGAAATAAATTAAAAATAAATTAATTTTAAAAATAGTCGGGAAATAAAAGAAAACTAAGAAATTATAACTGTTATCTAATTAAAAAGGTAAAAATCTTTAATTCTAAAATTGCTCTAACGATCTGACGAAAGTGCCTCAAAATACCTAACTAAAAAATCAATGGAAATATGAAAATAAAGTTCAAAATTGTGACGAAATTCTCAATTCAATAGTCTCTAATTAGTACATTCTAAGATGTTATGTACCTATATCTGTTGACAATTTAAGTTCACTATGAGTATTGAATTTGCTTAGTCATAAGTCATAAATTAATAAACTCTTTGATAAATTTTCATCGTAGAATAAGGAAAATCGTAGAAATCTAATCCGTTAAAGTACCTAGTTTTATATATAAACTATCCGTCAAGCCGTGCTTAGCTATGTAAAAACGTCGATTTGTACAGAGTAATTATACCACATTTAATGTAGATTTCTGTTTCAAAATTGAAGTTAAATTGCTACCTTATAGAGTAATTGTACTTTTGTAGGAAAATTACTTCAATTTTAAAGTAAATAAAAATTGTGCTTCAATTCTAGAGTAAATTGACTACAAAAGCTGCGAAAATATCAATTGCTCCAAAACAAGAGTAATTTTCATTTTGATATGTTTCATAAATTGAGTAATTTTAGTACAATTTCTAAGTACGCTCAATTCGCAGAAGAAAAAAAATTATGATTAGTCGTGTTCGTGTATTCAAAAAAGACGCTTTCCTCAAGTTTGTAAAATTTCTGTAAATTATTTTTGAATTATTAAATTAAAACTAAATTGAATTATTAAATTAAACAAAATTAAAATGCAGTGTTTGTGATTTTATGGCGGAACACTTTCATCATCTACAGAGAACAGCGCAGCGACAAAATTGTTTTCAAATAATTAAAATAATTGGCTTAAAATTGAATTTCTATTAGATCAAAATCAGAAATTATGAATACTTTTGCTTACATAATAATAGAATTGCAGTATTCAGTATTCTTATTACATGCTGATATCAATACTCAGAAGTGTTGCACAACAAGCTGCATATGGATATCCAGATTCTTTTTTGAAAAAGATGCTAGATATTGTGCTATTTCGTTGACCTGCAGGTCTCATCACTAAGCTAAAAATCGGAATAATTTTTTTAATCGAAAATTCGATGTAAGGTAAATATATAACGAAACATGTACATATATAAATTAACATACTATATATATTGCAGGTTGGAAATACTGTAGAAAATATAAGAGAAAAAATACCAGCAAATACACCTTCGTTTGCCATTTACAGTAAGTACATAATTTTTATTTTCAAATCTTTAATTAATTTCTAATTAAAAATCTTTTTAGAACGTTCATTCACTGACGAAACCAAAAAAATTTACGATGATCAACAAATCTTTTAATTCAAATAAAAAAAGCAACTTAATAATTATATAACAATAAGAACGTAAAGTTGTAATCATTTGAAAAATAGAATTCATATTTTTCTTTTGTAAAAATATTTTGATTTTGTATAATATATGTGATATCTTAAATTCTTATGTATATCACATAAATGTGAAAAACATATATGAATTAAAATATTGATTTTTCAATAATAAAAAACCACAAAATAATATGACTCCAAAAATGAAGTAATGTAGTTTAAAATTAATCTATTTTAACAGGAAAATTAAACTTGGATGTTTAAAATTAATATCCAGAAAATGTAATTTTACTCTATTCAAAGTATATAAATTACTTCGGTTTTCGAGCAAAAAGCTCAAAAACGACAGTTTGTATTTTTAAATTACTCTATTTTAAGAGGAAAATTTAACTTGTATGTTTAAAATTAATATCCAGAAAATGCAATTTTACTCTATTTAAAGTATATAAATTACTTGGTTTTTCGATCAAAATTATTTAATATTAATCTATTTATGAAGTAAATAATACTTCTTTTTTAAATAAAACTTCTATAAAAAATTTACTAGTAATTTTACTACTCTGGAAATAGGAAACAGAATAACCTACTTTAATAGTAGTAAAAAATATTTACAGTGTACCTACAGACTCTGAATGATTTATTTTTCTTAATGGAATTTTTGTTATCAGGTTGGTAGACAATTATAAGGAGCTAATTATTTTATAGATTTGGGCAAAGTATCTAAGGGGAATTAAGATTTATCATTTTTACATATTCAACACATACAAATTGTACGAAATCGAATGAACTTATGATATCCTTCCCTTAAACAGGTTTCCAAACCAAACCAAATTTGTGTTTTTATTCATTTCAAATCGGAAAAACTTTTGCAGTGCCCCTGGGAGATGTTTCTGGATAGAGGGCCATTCAAATTTTAAAATAGCCTATAACGACTCCGACACAAAGAGACGGTGTAAGATCGGTTGACTGGTTTAGTTTTTAATATTTTGTATTAATAAAGAAATTGATTTCTATATTTGTATTCGAAGAGGAATTTTTGTTACGAAATTGCTGTGTTTAATCATTTCCTCTTTTTATACACCTATCAAATTAAAAGGAAATCGGACAAACTTTTGAAATCCTCCACCAGGAGAGGTCGTTGGGTAGGAGGCCAATCAAATTTTAAAATAGCCTATAACGACCCCCAACCTGAGTCAAAGACATGGTGTAAGTTTAAAATAACACAATTCAAAATTTCGTTAAAAAATACACACCTTAGAATTGAAATATTTTAATTCTGAACTATGAGCTTCAAATACAAGGTATACATTATTTTTTAAACTTGAAATAAAAATATATTTCAAATGTTTTTCCATTCTTATACATTTAGTCTAATTACATACATATAAGAGAAACTTTTAATATTTGCAATGAAAATATTATAAATCTTTGAAATCTCATCTGTATTATGATTATAATTTTAACCATAATAGCTTTATTTACGTATATAATAACATATAATAATAATAATATTTCCAAATATATTTGCAGAGATATTAAGAAATTTACCTAAGACATTTTAATTAATTTCTTTTGGTTTCCTTTATATAGAATGCAGCAAGATGTTCTAATTATTATATTGCGGCAAAGTTTTGTCTTTCATTATTGCATTAAAAAAATAAACGACCGACACGTAAGAACAAGTTGTTATAAGAAAATTGCTTATATATACGCATAGACTTCCTTTAAAAGGATATCCTATAAATTGAAATACAAATTTAAAATATATAAATTGAAAATATATATAAAAGATTATAAATTTGAGGGGGTACAAAGAAAATCACTTCATCAATAGTAAAATAAAAAAAAAACATCTATGTAAAAATACGTTCATTCGGCTCAAGTTATAAAAAGTGGACACATTATTTGCATAATTTTAGGCAAAAAATGTCCGCAGTTTTCTTAAAAATTTTATATTTTTCTCATTTAGAGCAGAGCGGAGAACCTGCAGCCTTTTGAAATATAGTTTGCCGCCTATCACATTAAATTGGTAATTTATCTTTCATATTAATTTTTTTAATATCATAATGTCATAATTTTTATTTTATACTTTTAATTAATAATAAAATTGCATTTAAAATAAATTGCAAAAATTTAATTTTTTGGGCTATTAGAAAATAGATGTTAATAATATATTTCATGGCGAAGAATATAGCAGTAAATAAAGTTATATGCGTACATTTTCCGAAATTAAAATTGGTCTTTCATGCTAAAAAGGTTCCCCATCTAGAGGAACCGTTTACATTTTTTTCGCCGTATAATAAGCCGTCCAAACTTCGGGTTTAAATAAGTTTTCGCAAATGTTTATAAATAGTTGTTGAGTTAAAGGAGGTTTATCATACAAAAAATTTAGTTGTTTGTTTTAAAGTTGAGTTAAATCAGATTCACCTGATAAAACCCAGCATTTTCTATTTAAATTCAATTAATATGTTGTGATTAATGCCTTGTTCAGACAATGAACTCTGATCATGATAATCTTACTTTTTGTGATTATCATTCTTTTTTCCATGATTTGCTCATACAAAAAAAGTGTCATCGGAAATCATGATTATCGAAAATCATGAAAAATTTCAGGGATGAGTTTATAGTTTTTTACCATCCATGTTACCCATTTCCACTCATTCCTAGTTATTTTTGACTTTTATTTTTGACATATTTTCTTTATTTACAAAACAAAAAAAAATTTGAGTAGCAAATAATATTTATGTTTTTATTTTGTTTGCTTTCATGTTGTTTACTTTTTTTGTTTTCGTTCATAATCGCGTTCACGCACGTTTTCAAAGTATGATTATCTACGTAAATCATGATTACGAAATCATGATTAAGTCGTTGTCTGAACAAGGCATAAGTCAAAAAAAATTATCAGTTGGGCTTGTACGTTTGAATAATTAAAAAAAGAAAAAACAAAATGGCTAAAAAAACATAAAAATAAAATAATTTTTTTTTGTACTTTTTATTTTTCGAATTTTAATTTTAAATTAATTAATTCACTTATAGAATTTTTTTATATAATTTTTAAATTATTTTTGATGAAATTTTATTCACTAATTTTTATTTAGAGATTTAACAAAAAAAAATAAACAACAACAAAACTAACCCTGGTTCAAAAAAAGTATGGTGTGAACAGCAATTTTCAATTGAGGGATAACCTGATTCAATTTATGAATAAAGTTCCTATTTGGAAAGCCTATTACCTGTGTTTTTGTATTGGATGTTTTCGGTATTTAAATTTCGGAAATAAATTATTTTCCAAAAGTCTAATTTTCATAGTTTTTGAACATTTCGTTATGATAATTAGAAAGGTATGCGATTATTCGGTATTGGAAAAAGTTCGTGAAAATAAACTTTCATTATCATATATAGTTCACAAAATTAATTTTTCAATTTAGATAGAAGCATCTTATATGTATATAGATTAGGCACTTTGTGTATATACATGAAATGATGAAATACATATTTTTTTTACCCTGGAGCATAAAACCCACTTAAAAAAAAAATTAAATAATTTTAATAAAAATTCTAGATGACCACAAAGATTAAAAATAAATGTTGTATATTTCTCCCATTTGGTAAATAATTCAAGATTTATGGTTTTAAGCAAATTTTATTTTTTTTTTGGGTTCAGATAAAATACACATGTCAGGTCAGATATTTAGGGTTTTTAAATTAGGAGTATCTGTGTATTGTGATTAAGTTTTTCATGTTAACTATTTAACATAGCCAGGTAAATATTTTTCGTTTTTTTTTCTAAAAAAAAAACAACAACGGTAACTTAAAAAGGGAAAACTTTTGTTGTTATTTAAAAAAAATATAACTATATAAAAAAGGTATGTACATAAATTAATTTTTATGTTCAATGTTAATACAGTTTTTTATGTTTTGAACTAACTTTTGGCCATAAACCTCAGAATAAATTTATATTCAACTATAAATATCATAAATTTTTATCCAACATAAAAAATTCATGATAGAAAACCAACTACAAAGTAGTACAATAATCATATATGTACCTAAGTAATACATTTTTATTTTTCGATTAATTATTAGTCGTAATTGACTGGAGTGTAAAATGTCGAAAGATCTTTGACAAGTCAAATAATTAATATATCGCGTAGAAATTAGCTCTTAAATATGTCACCTTCGAACTATATTATATACATCGTCCCCTGAGATCAGAACTATTCTAAGTCAAAAATTAAAAATTTTACAGGACAGGCATTTTAAGATTAAAAACTGTTTATTTGTTTAAGAAAGTGATGTATGCCAAAAAGTTAATTCTACAATTATATCCTTTTTCAATCATTTTGAGAGGGGCAATGGATGAAATACCCTGCTTTCAGAACTAATTGAATTTCAAATAAGTGGACATACAATGGTTTTGCCGGTAAAAAAAAATATGTTGGGCATAGGATTATTTTGTACTTACCTATGTTTTGAATACATTTAAACAAACACGTGTTTTTGCACACACATCAAAAACCGTACTGACTAGCTAATAAGTAAATAAAACAGTTTTTGAAAAAAAATGGACTTAGAATAGTTCTGATCTTAGGAGACGATATATATGTTGTTTGGTGCGTTCGCACTTATTATTTTCGATCAAATGTTGGAGGTACTAATCAAAATCAATTACATATAGCAGTTTTGCAATTAACGTGTTATTAACAATTAAAATGCAATATTACCAAAATATAATAAAATGGCTGTATGTTATAAGTCCCACGATAGGAGTTGTGTCATTTCTGGTGGGAATTATGTCACATTCAGGAAGTATGGTAGTTTTGGTATAATGATGGAATTCGCACATAAAAGTGTGGATTATGGCACAAATCAAATTGGGAATTATAATGTCATAAACTTTTCGCATGTCCTTGCAGGTCTTTAGGGAATAAAACTCAACCTATAGCTACACGGGCAAAGGCCTTTTCGTATTAAACCTATGGCTTCGTAATCAAAGGCCTTTTCGTCTGTCCCTGCGGGGCTGCAGAGATTGAAACCGGTTTTTTTTTTAAATTATTTTCGAAAATTTCAATTTTTAAAAACAGTATTAAAGAATGAATATTATGTCATTTTTTACGTCGAAATCAAATGCGACTAGTGTCTTTTTTTGAGTGGGTGATATGACATTATTACATAACTGAAAAATCATAGTGGGACTTATGCAATTTAGTTTATGGGAATTATGTCATTTATTGAAATGGGAGTTTTGTGTCACAAAGGTTTCGTGTCAAAACTCCCATATTTCGTGGAATTTATGGGGTGCAAGTGGGAATTATAACGGATAGCGAACAAAATATTAATTAATAAATAATTTATAAAACTTACACCCAACAAAAATTACCGTAGATATTACAAAAAAAAAATCCGTATACTTTACGGATTTGATCGTCATACTCAAAATTAACAACCAATTTGTATAAACCACAACAAACTTCCGTATTTTTTCTATTTTATATAAGAAAATAATATTTAATTTTTTTTTTGATTATTAGAATTTTTTTATTCGATTGTTAGTTTTATTTCTTATGCCTTGTTTGAGGTTCGACTGAATCATTACAATCCATCAAGACTGCCACTCAGTATTGAAATTTAAAAAGTCTAAATAAAATAGAAAATATAAATTTGGCATACACATTTTCTGTGTGGTGTGTTGCCGATTTGAAATGCCAAAATAAAGGTTCGAGTCCCGAAGAGAGCAAAAAAAATGTTTGTTTGTTTTCTTTTTAAAGCGACATTACAAAAGTTGTTCTTTAAGTTTATGGAAAATGCTCTTATACAACATTTTTAAGTAAAAAATAATCAAAATTTACGGGTACTTCATAGTAAAAATTTAAAATCTTGTTAGGAAATGATGCACGGACTTCCTTAAAATTTCGTGAATTTGAATAATTTATTCCGTGAATTTTAATAATTTACGTAAAGTGTATAAAAAGTCAATTGTTGAAATTTTCCACAATAATTATTTTGGGTTTTGAAATTAATGTTTTATGCATAATTAAGTAATTAATAATTTACAATCATTTATAGCTCACAAAGAAATTTGAAAATCAAAATGATTGAAAAAGATACTACTATCTGAAACAGTTTCTTTTGTGAAAAATAAAAAGAATACACTTTGTCTTTACTTAGCAACAGTAGAGTTTTTAGAAGAAAAAAAAAATTTACACATATTTTAACTTTTATTCCTTTATTGTGATCATAAAATCGTTCTGGTTCTTTTTTTTATTTACTTAAATATGTATAGAGTACAAATTCTATATAGAAATCTAGTTAAATAAATTTACAATATAAGGCCAAATAAAAATTTCATATTCGATTAATTTTAAGTTCATTAACGAAAATTCATGAAAAAAAAGAAGATAACTCTGCTTTGCTTCTTCTTCAAATATTGTTGTATTCTCTTTATAACAATTTTTGGTATTCCAAATGGACTATCATATTAACTTTAATGTACTATGAAGGAATATGCCATAAAATTTTATGATTTCAATTTATTTATATTTTTTTTTTTAATATTGATTTTTCAATTAAGGTCATTTATGGATAATTTTCATTTAAAAATCAAATTTCAAATAAAAATTTATTTCCGAAATTTACTTTAAGTGATTTAAATAGACTTATTTTTCAATTTACATAATATATCATTATTATTTGTTGAAACTTTCAACAATAAAATTTTATTTTTTTTTTAACATCTGTCAGAAATTTTTTAGTCACTTATTTTTCTCCATCCGTATTTCATTTTATGCGAGTTTTTGTTGAAACCTTACTTGATGCAAAGACAAAGTTCAGTTTGAATACTTTCTGTACAGTAAAAATTTGAGTTTGAAAACGTAATTTTTTGTTACATTTATTGATTTATTAATATTTACATAATAAATTTAAATTATAATTAGTTAATTATAATTAGTTAATTGGATCTCCCATTCACACAGAACCG
>OZ023273.1:68747175-69002729 GCA_964007475.1 Hybos culiciformis | reverse complement strand
GTCGTCTTCTTCGTCTCTTCTTCTTCTTCTTCTTCTTCTTCTTTGTCTTCTTCTTCGTCTTCTTCCGACACAACATAAAAATTCAAAACAAAACATCTAAATATTATTTAATGTCAGATACTATTATCAAGGACAACAGACAATTATTATCATTATCTAAATCTTTATTAAATTTCCAAATTAAATTAGATAAATTTTATGGAAATTCATTTTTGAAAACCATAGATTATTATCATTAAATATTGATTTATTTTCAAGGGGTTGAATATAATATTAAAAATTCAATTTTTTTATTATTTTTGAATATTTTATGGGTTGATATCTTTGTCATAGTATAGTTATAAAATATAAATATATATATACTATGAAGAGATATGAATTATAAATTTAAATTTAAAAAAATATTATTTTCTGTTACTTATAAGATAAATGGAATGTTATCATATGTTGGTATATATAAACTGGACATGTAAATAAAAATAAATATAAAAAATTAATTTTTTTTTTTTTTAAATTAGAAATAAATACAAAAGTGACCCACGTTCACTTGCAAAAAATAAAAAAGGACACAAATAATAATTTACGTTTAAGTTTTTTTTTTCATACAGAAATAGGTTTACATACTATGTATTCGTATAATTACAAAACATGATAACAAAATCAGAAAATTTCTATTTTAATGTTTTTTTTTTTAATTTAAAATTATATTACGTGCAACCATAAAACTAGTAGGTCTAATATTTTACAAAATTATATTTAAATTATAAATCAAGATAGTCTAGAACTAGATATCTTCAATTATATATTTAATATTGGGGATTTTTTTTAACGATTATGTTAAAACTATATTCATTTAAAATCTAAATAAAGTGGGCTTAAAAATATGCATTGTTTCTCGATTAGATATAAAAAAAGTTAAAATCATGAACAAATTTAATTAGCAGTTTCAGCAAAAGTAAGTAATTGCTTCTTTCAATGTTTAGATTTTTTCCAGCTACTTAAGAGCCCTCGCTATGAAATTTTAAAATATTTTTCTGTTTTTTTATTTTTGCATTTTTTTTGTTTTATTTTACAAAAAATAGACGGCTGTGAAAAATGGGACAAACATTTTATGAAAAACACCTCTAGCCGAATTTCAGAAGACTATATTTGAATTTTATTTCTGTGCAGAAACTGCAATTTATCAAAAAAATTTAAAAAAAAATTAAATTAAATGAAATGAGTGATATTTTAGCTTTATTTCTGCGTTTGAATTTTTTTATTATCTGATTCTGAAGTAAAGAAATCTAAGCAAATATGTTCAAGTTTCTCAAAGACCATAATTTGAGCAAAAAAAAAAACTTTAAATTTAACAAATCGAGTTCACTCAAAACAATCAAAGCAAAACCAAGTCCTATTTTCCACAGTGATGGCTCTTAAAGATGCCTTTGTTTGCCAAGAATTTCATAAATCATTACAACTCTTTAGTGTTCGAAATTAATACAAATGTTTTCCATTTAAATTCCTTCAAAAAAAGTGGGACACTTTTTCTCTCACATAAGTAACTATGTGCTGTTTAACATAAATTAATAATCGAAGTCTATATATTTTATTATTTTTATAAGAATGTTTTTTTTTTTGGTAAAATTGTGCATTGCATAACAATCAAAATAATTTTGGAAATAAAAATGGTTAGAATAAAGTTTGAAAAATAAAATATTGAAGAAAAACGTAAATATGTAGATAAGTGAAAAATTAAAGACAGAGATACTCTGCATTTATCGTTTACACATAGTATATAAGAGCTGCTGTGAGAACAATTTCCACCAAACTGTTTTCGCTGAAAATTTTAGATTGCATTTTTTTTGTTTTTTTTTTATTTTCAGGAAAAATAGCATTTTTAAGGTTTTGTATAAAAAAAACTTACTTCGACGGAAAACCTTTTGCATTATTTTTTCATTGTTTTATAATATTTTATCCAAAAAAACTGTTTTTTTTTTTTCTATTTTATCATTTCATATATGAATTTAATTGTTTTTTTTATTTTTTCATTCGCATAAGGAAAATAAATATAAAACTATTTATATAAATTTTCTACATAATATGCATGTTCGTAACTATATTATGTAGGTAGACATACATACATGCATACACATATATAATGACAAAAATTTATGCATTTGGTTTTTTTTGTTTTGTTATACTGCTGTGTTGTTCCATGCAGATAACCCCGTCAGATTTAGCAGCAAGAAAGTTTAAACTTCCTTAAAACTTTGTAAAGAAAAGTTTATTTCAGAATTAATTTTTTTTTTAAGATAAAAAAAAAAAACTAGAAAGATGTTACGATGAAAGGATAAATTTCAAAAATGATTATCGCATTATGTATGCAGAAAATGAAATTTAAAAAAAAAACGTTTTTTTTCTTCTTTATTTTTTTTTTATGTGTAAAAAATATTTTAGTACACAACTTTCATAAAACTGCTGGGAATAAATCGACAGCATAAATTTCATATATATTAAAATTATTGTAGTCTGGAAAATAAAAAAAATTTGAATTTAAAAATTTTTTAAATTTAAATTAAATATTATATATAACTTTAAAATTATGAGCAAAAATTTACTTTCATAAATCTTATGTCTTCATTCTGGAGCAATATTCGTTTATTTTATACAACTCAACTCAAGGGTGGAGTTTGAGAAATTAAAGACTATTGAGACTACCAAGCGTTTTGTTTAAGCTGTGGTGAATCAAAATTGCCATCAATTTCATTTAAGTGTTTCATACAAAACAAAACATTGTTAAGAGCCCTCACTGGGAAAAAATGTAGGGTTAATACAATCTCGACTGAAGTGATTTTTTTGGTGCTTTAGAGAGTATTGAACTGCCTCCAGGTTGATTGAGCCGGCTTCTTTTAAATTTTTTGTTTTTTGGCCCAAATTGGCGTTTGAAAAATTTGAAAATATTTGCTGAGATTCTGAGTAAAGGAAAAAGATAATGAAAAATCTCAAACGCGGAAATAAAGCTAAAATATCACTCTCCAGGGCTGGTGACGTGGAATTTTGAATTTCTTTAATTTCCTAAACAATTTTTAATTAATTTAATTTAATTTTTGATGATAAACTGCAGCTTCTGCTCAGAAATAAAATTCAAATATAGTTTTCTGAAAGAAGGGTTTTTCACATAATTTTTGTCGCATCTTTCAAGGCCGTTTAGTTTCTGTAAAATAAAACAAATATTTTTTCTGCTGCTGACAAAAAATAAAAATCAAATTAATTAATCTTTATTTTTTAAATTTTTTATTGTTAAACATTGAAATTGCTTTATTTTTTCAATTCCGAAATTATTTTTTGGAGTCGTGTTGAAGATTTCGATTATTTTTATTATCAACTAGAATTTTCACGCTTTGTATTGTGGTTTTTTGAGTTGTTTTTGCCGCAGTTGTTATTGACTATTGTTGTGAAGGTCATTATGGCGGGAAGTAAAATTGTATTCGATGCTGGTAAAAATGATTGTGGTGTCTGTGGCCGCACAGTAGGTAAAGTGAAGGCACTTCATTGTTCGAAGTGCAATATATGGATACATAATAAATGTGTAGATTTACCTAAGGAGGAATTAGAAGACTTTTATGATAAAAAAAATTGCCATTAGGATATTCCGTTGCATCAATTGTAGGTCAGCCATCAAGACGATCAGACATTCGCTCCCTTTGGTGAAATCGATTGCATCCAATAATCAGAATCCAGTAAGCAAAATATCAAAAGAAAAAATTACATCAGGGCGCCCAGGTACAAATCTAGGTATGACTAATAAAAAATCTATTTTAGGTAAAGAAAGAGAAATCCTAGAGACCAAGAAGTATCGAGGGTTATTGAGCCTGAACAAGAAATAATAAATGTGGATGAAGTTGCTAAAGAAACAACTGATAATTCTGTAATAGAAAAAATGATGGTAGAAATTAGAAATTTTATGGACAAAATTCATTCTGAATTGAATAATATCCGTATTAATTATGAAAAGCTATTGGAACCAAATAAATTGGAAAATAGAAATGGTATGAATATGAGTAAGAAGTCCTCCCCAAGTAAACTTTCGTCCTTATGTGAATCAACTGAACTGTCGGGAAACTCGTTTCAAACCCGAAAAAGTTTTGGCAATTTATCAACTATAAGAAAAAAAATGATGAATATCCACCGGCCTTACAGTTTAAGAATGTTAAATCTGGTCATCCGCAGCAAATCGCTGAGAAGTTTGCGGGGTTTTTCTCTGAATGTTTTATAGACTCAAACAATGTACCAGATGAAGATTATTTTAGGTATATGAATGAATTTCCCAATACCACCCTTTCATCATTCTCAATAACATCTGGAGAAGTTTGAAATAACTTACAGCAATTGAAGCCAGATTTTTCATCTGGCCCGGATGGAATTCCACCTTTTGTTTTGGTGAATTGCTCGGATTTACTTTCCTTGCCATTAACAGTTTTGTTCAATAGATCTATTGAGTTATCTAGATTTCCTAAAATGTGGAAGAGCGCTTATGTTCGTCCTATACATAAAAAGGGTAGTAAGATAGAAATAACGAATTACAGACCAATAGCTAAATTGTCCACAATTCCAAAAGTTTTTGAAAAGATTGTGTTTGATAAAATTGGTTTTCACTGCAAACCTTTATATCAGATAAGCAGCATGGATTTGTAAGTGGTAGGTCGACTGTCACCAATCTAATGGAAGTCTTATCATTTATACATGAGTCTATGGAAGCGGGGTGTCAGACGGACATAATCTATACGGATTTCTCAAAGGCTTTTGATAGGTTGTCACATAGTTTGATTCTTTTTAAACTTGAAAGGTTGGGTTTTCCAATCAATTTTATTGATTGGATTGAATCTTATTTGTTAGATAGAGAATATATTGTGTCATTTAGGTCCAATTACTCTAAGCCTTTTATTGCGACTTCGGGAGTTCCACAGGGGAGTCACCTTGTTCCGCTTTTATTTTTAATTAGCATAAATGATGTGGTGTAATTGGGAATTCAGAATTGAGTATCTTTGCGGATGATATGAAAATCTTCAAGAGAGTATTGAGTGAACAAGATTGTTGTGCCCTCCAATGTGACTTAGAGTTGTTTACTGTTTGGTGTGAAAAGAATTTTCTATTGTTGAATGTGGACAAGTGCGAACTAATTACCTTCTCTCGCTTGAAATGTACCACCTATTTCCGGTATAGCTTAGTTGGTGGTTCATCAGTGAAGAGAGTCTTAACGGTATGTGATATGGGAGTGACTTTTGATTCGAGGATGGATTTTAAGGACCATTACAACTTGATTATTAATAAGGCCTTCTCTTTGTTGGGTTTTATTAAGAGATGGTCTAAGGAGTTTGATAGTATTGTTGTAACGAAGTCACTCTACTGTACTATTGTACGCCCTATACTTGAGTATTGCTCCCAAGTATGGTCGCCGTGTTTTGAAGTTGACGTAAATAGAATAGAAAGTGTGCAAAGAAATTTATTAAGATTTGTATTTAGATCAATGCCATGGCGTGATCCATATATTCTTCCGTCCTATACGGATCGTTTTCAATAGCTAGGCATACAATCACTAAAGGATAGACCAATAATTCGTGATGTTGTAACACTCATCAAATTATATCCGGAGCTTTTTGTTCTCCGAATATGCTGGATAGAGTTAGATTGAGACCACTTAGAAATAGCCAAATGTTCTGGGTGGAAAGGCACAGTACAGTATATAACAAAAATCGGCCAATTGAAAGAATGTTATCCGAGGCAAATAAGGTTTCAGTTATTTTTTAAATCACGGATACTAAATTGATATTAAAGTCAAAGTTGAAGAGACTAAATGGTACTGATTCATATTAAAATATCTGAATATATTTAAAATAATATTTATAATATCTGAATATATTTAAAATAATATTTAAAATAAACTGATTCATATTAAAATATCTGAATATATTTTTAAGATTAATGCTATGTATTACAAAAAATTGTAATGAAATAAAGTCGGCTTGTATCTAAACTAACTTAACTAACTAACAAAAAAACTGCAAAAGAGAAAACAGAAAATTATTTTAAATTTTCACAGCGAGGGCGAGCGAGGATTAATAAAATAAAAATCAAAATGACGTCTTATCATTTATTTATCTGTTTATTACAATTTAATATACTTTACAATTTAATAATTGTATTTTAGGACCCTTATCTTCAAGATTTCCGGACAAGCTTGTATTTTTTATTTATAAATTCTCTGTTTAAACAATTATTTGGAAATTCAAGCTTTATTTTTTTTAATACATTCAATTTTTATTCTACGTTCTTAAATCTAGATGTTTTATACCTTATAACTTAAATGTATCAACATAGTACATCTTATTATTTTTGTAATATATTTGATTGAAGAGAATTTTCTTAACTGGATAAGTAATAATGATACACTGAGGGAAAAAAATTTCTAGAATCATGCAACATGTTTTCATAATCATTAAAATTTAAGAATTTTCATAATTCAAGTCGAAGTCACTTGATATGTTAAATATTTGCTTAAATTTTCCATTTATTTCTCATCTGTTATTTATGGCTTTTTCTATGATTCAAGTAAACTCATTTGACTTGATTTAAAGGGCTTATTTTCATTAATCAAGTAATTATAATTATAATCAAGTAATTAAAGTAAATATTTACTTGATGTGATTCTAACACAGTTTAAATTTTTTTTTCCTTGGTTGTGTATTTTTTTTTAACGAAACATGAATTATAAGCATGATTCTTTGCGAATACATTTCTTATTTGATGATAATTTTTTCATATTCTATGGTTACAGTTTTCCGTTAGTTAAATAAATTATTCTTGATTGAATGAAATTTTTTGAATCTTAAGAAAGATATTATAGTCAGTATAGAATTTATATTTTCTATTTTACACACATTCTAAATTTCAATTGCTTAGCCTAGTGGTAGAGTTGAACGTTTGCAATGCAAAAGCACAAGGTTCGAATCCCAAAGAGGGCATGAGAAAAATCAAATAAAAAAACTTTCCATTTTACCTTTTCCCTTCATGACGTAAATAATAATATTGATAACCCCTATTGCTCCATTCCTTTTATACCTGAACTAACACAAACGCTCACTAAACAACTAAATTATTTCATCCCAAATGTTAACATCACAACACAGAAAAAAAAGAGTAGCCTTTTTATCTAAACTTCAAATAAAATCATCTAATGTTTGTGATTGAATTTTAGCCATTTAAACTGTTTAATTGCGCCAGCTATTCTTAATTAAATGATTTGCTACAAATCGTAATTATTTGATTCATTTACTAATTTAAATAAAATATCTAATTTGCATTATCCGTTTTTGACCCCTCAAATACAAAAAAACAACTCAAATGTTTTTTTTGATTTTTTTTTTGGTTTTTTTTTAATTTTTTTTTTTAACTTTTTTGGTTTTTTTTTTTTGTTTTTTTCTTTTTTTTTTAACTTTTTTGGTTGGTCACACATCTATGTACTATCACTACGAGACATTGCTTTTTTTTTTTTTAGCTTTTTTGGTCGGTTATCCATCTAAGTTCTATCACAACGAGGCGTTGCTTAACCGTTTTGTTCAATGTTATGAATTCTTCCACTGAGCTATGTCAGTGATATATAACAATGTATTAATAGACAATATAAAATCGGTTTCTATGAAAACTTTCTACAATAATTGTCAAAGAATGTTACTGTACAATTCTACTATTTTTGTAGTTGATATATTGAAATATTTATTTCAAATCCAATAATTAAATTTGCTGAATCACATAATGTTTAGATAATTTCAAAATTTAGCTTAATTTTAGTTTTAACAAATTTGTTTTATTATTTCAAATAAATGAATTGTTAAAAACAACTATTGAATTTGGATAAGGAGTTTGGATAAGGACAAGTACCCAAATTTATATGATACGGCGGGACGTTACGCATCTTTGTTTGGTTCAACGTATATATGTGAACAAATCTTCACAATTATGAATATAAATAAAAGCAAGCTACGATCTCGTATAACGGACTGGCTACAACACAATAAGTTCCAAATATTTCCAAAATTATTAAAAAAAAAGTAAAATTTAATATGTACATATAAAAAACAATAAAAAATATTTTTTTCCTTGTGGCCCGCAGTAAAATAGTTTTATTTTAATTTGGCTCGTCACTTAAAAAATTGTGCACCCATGCCTTAAATCAACTAAATACCATTTTCTTCAAAAAATTAAAAGATCCTATTCCTAATACTGAAAAATCAGACCTTGTACATAAAATTTCATGTAATGATTGTGACAAACACTATATTGGAGAAACTAACCAAAAATTAAAAAATAGAATTTCTCAACACAAAAATTCGTTATCTATAACCAACATTCTAGATCCTAAGGCAGCATTGGCACAACACGTAGCATTAAATTCCCATACTTTTAATTTTGACAATGTTCAAATTCTTGAACAGAATAATAACAAGCACAAATTAAAAATATGTGAAATTAACCACATTATAAAAAATCAAGACCAAACTTGCAATTATAAGTCGACTTAAAAAACTTTTCCACTTCGACCTTCTTAATAAAATTAACTCAAAACACATATTTTTTAGCATATTTAATAATATGTCTATATTTCCAACATAATAACTTTTTATAGTTTTTTAAATTTTTTTTAATTTTTTTAAATTTTTAAAATTTTTCAAATTTTCACTTTCCTATCTAAAAAATAGATAAACTTTGAAAATACGTTCGTAGTTTCCTAACTTTATAATTTTTGAACTTTGACATTTTTTTGTGTATTGTTAATTTTAAACTTGGTAGACGTGGAACTTTAATTGTTCATATGTGTGAGTTTTTTGACATTTATCAATTCCCTCCAATTTTTATTTCCCAATTTAGATAAATTTAAATTACTAATGGGATTAATTTAAAATATAAGAATAATTTCTTTAAAATAAATTAAAAAAATAAAATAAAATTTTTTATGTGATAAATAGCCATAAAGAAAAAATACAAAATAAAAAACAGAAAAAATTTGGCTCAAATGAATATTTTTTGGGATTAGTTCATTTTTGCCAAAAGTAAAAATTCAATTTAAGTTTTTAATTTTATTGTCACATTTTGAAAAAATACAATTTTATCATAAGGAATACGAGATTTGAGTAAGACATATTTTTATATTTCTTTTAATTAAAACATCAATATTTAATTTTATCATAATTTTCATATTTATTTGACTTGTACATTTTTTTCGTATGTTTTTATGCTTATGCTTTATGCTTATTTGTTTTTTTGATTTTATAGTTTATACATTTTTTTGTAGGTATTTTGTAATTTTATTATATATATTGCTTTAAAAAATATTTTTTATTCTTTTTTTTATGTATGATTCTGATTCTGATTGTCAAAGAGATAAGAACAAAAAAATTTTTTTTCTCCGAAAATTAATTAAAATAAAATTATTATAATTGGAAAAATTTAAAATTAAAAATTAATAAAAAGAATAAGATCAAATATACACTGGTTAAAAATTATTCTAAAATAATTGGAATTATATATAATTCAGAATTATATGATACATTGAATATAAAAGATTTTGTTTTTCTATTCATTTTTTTCTTATAATAAAATCTTGCTGCGCTAATAACCTTGAAAATCAAATTTTGTATTGAGCTGATAACCTTGTTATCACAGCAAGGTGAAAAAGAAAAAGGAATAAAAAAAAAAGAAACAATAAAAGACAAAATAGAAATAATAGTTTTTTAATTACTTAATAAAAAATGGTGCAACCAACGAAGAAAAAAACAATGTTTCCTTGCGGAAAGTGTGGGAAAAATGTTGGAAAAAAAGTGAAGTCACTGAAATGTATGACATGTATGATGTGGTGCCACGAAGGTTGCGCAGACCTACCTCAGGAGATATTTGATAAAATCTATAAATCAAAAATTAGCAACTACAAATGTGTTGAATGTCAAGTTCAGCCGATTAATAACGTGACAAATAATGATAAACGTAGATCAGTCAGCGCGTCCAATAATGATAAACGTAGATCAATCATACCGTCTAATAATGCATCTATAGATAAAAATAAATCAGTCATATCGTTAGACAACACCTTTGCTGGTGAATCAAGTTCTAATTATTATAATCCCATGTCCACTAAACAGGGACAGGTGAGTAATAATGATAAGATTTCGTTAATAATGATTAAAATGGAAGAAATTTTGAAAGAAGTAAAAGAAATCAATGAAAAATATGAATATTTAAGCCAAGCTTTTGAATTGTTAAATAATCAAATATCTGCAGGTACATATTGCAAAAATGAGCAAGAAAATAAAAAGACATATGCTGAAATTCTCAAAAAAGAGTTACCTTCTAATATGCCTTTGGTATTAGTCAATCCAGTTGATGATAAACAAGATGCTGTTACAACGGAGAAAATAATGAAACAGAAAATAAATCCTGCGGAAATAAATATTCCTATAAAAAAAATAAAAAAACTAAACAAGGGCGGAATTGCAATTTATGTTCAATCAGAAAATAATATTGAAAGATTCGTGACCCAAGCCAAAACAAATCTGGGGAGTGATTACAATGTGAAAAAAACGGAACTCAAAATGCCAAAAATAATTTTGAAAAGAATTGATACCAAGTATCAAGATTACAACGATATAAAAAATGCTCTTATTGCTCAAAACCAGTTTCTAGACCAGAATGATGTATTCAACATTGTTTCATGTCGTGAAGTTAATAAAAAATTCAATTATGTATTAAAATGTCCAAAAGACACATTTCATAAAATGAAGGACAGATACATCAACTTGAATTGGTAATCTGTATACTGCAAAGAGTCCATCTTCATTGTCAGATGCTTGAAATGTCAGAAATTTCACCACATAGCAGCGAATTTCAGGGGTACTCAAGTTTGTTCCATATGTGCAGGTAACCATTCAGCCCAGGAGTGTGATTCTGATGTTTTGTGTTGCGCTAATTGTTACGAAGCCAAAAATTATTCATACGATCACTCAGCTAACAGTGTAAACTGTCCTATATTCTTAAATAAAGTACAAGATTTTAGGAATAGAGTAGCTTATTAAATTTTGTCTGTTGAATTTGTTTTTCTAATAATTTAAAATGAATATTACTAATAAAATTGTAAATATTGTAGGTATCAACGCTCGTAGCATCAGAAATAAGCTGTCGGAAATAGAATCACTTCTTATAAAAAATTCGGAGACCGTGGACATCATATCTGTGAGTGAGACTTGGCTAAAATCAGATGAAACGAAGTATTATAATATTCCGGGTTATACAGCTATTTATAACTGTAGAGAATTAAGAGGTGGAGGGACATCCTTATTTGTTAGACATGGCCTATTGTATAATGTTCTGTTGAAGGACAATAAATTTAATACTTCAGTAATTGAAACAACTTTCGGTAAGATGAAAATCAATATACTACCTGCTACTGTAGTCCTAATGAGGATAAAATTCAATTTATTAATCATCTTGAAAACATTTTTCATAAATTTGACAATTTTATTTTTGTCGGTGACACCAACTTGGATTTACTGGCCGACAACGCGATTATTGCCAACTATTTGGACATGCTTGAGTCTAGTGGTGTCAGAATTTTTAACAGGGTTAGTAGCGAATTCCCGACTAGAGTTACAAGTATTAGTTCCACATTAATTGACCATGCGCTGGGAAGCATAGACGAGTCAATTGAATTTACTATTAGGCTTCTGGAAAATGCTTCTTTTGATCACAAAGTCATCTACCTCTCACTTTTTATACCTGTGGCTAATAGGAGGGTAACTAATAAAATTACTTATAATAAAACTAATTATAAATCTTTTTATAATGATTTTCGAAACTATATTCAAACTACTCCTATAACTGATTTTGATTCTCTAATCGAAACAATAACTACAATTAAATCTAAAAATACTAAAACATGTAAACTCAAAACTAAAAATGAAACATGGTTTAATGAGGAAATCATGCTTACAATGAGAGAGAGAGACTCATTTTACAAACTCCAAAAAAAATTCCCTGAAAATTCAACTTTTTCTTCTAAATTCAAAACGTTGCGTAACAAAGTACTCCGACTTATAAAAAATGCAAAACAAGAAAGCTTTGATAGGAAAATTAGCAATTCAGTTAATGATTCAAGAAAAATGTGGAGAATAATTAACAATGAACTGCACAATAAGCAATCAGACTTGAAAGAGAATAATATATTAAAAATAATATAAAGACAAAGTATATGAAAAAAGTGTGGATATTGCTTCTGCACTTAACTTACATTTTAATGAAGTGGGTCCTAATCTCAGTAGGGAGATTCCACAGCATAGTACGACTCGAAACCACGTTAATCCCAAAACTTTATTTCTGGGGCCAACTGATGATAGGGAAATTGCCCAGATTATAAAGGGTCTAAAAAAGAATTCTTCACCAGGACCTGATGGTATTCTAGTTAAAGATATTAATGAACTATCTAAACTGATTATACCTCTGTTGGCCGAATTAATTAATGAGTCTCTTGTGACTGGAATAATACCAGATTGCTTAAAAACTTCGACAATTATACCCATTTTTAAATCAGGTGATAGACACGATCCTAACAACTATCGTCCAATTAGTTTAATAAATACTTTTAGTAAAATTTATGAAAAAATAATAAATAAAAGAATTAATAATTTCATTTTAAACAATGGAGGTTTTGATAATAACCAATTCGGATTTCAAAAGGGTTGTAACACAGGTTCAGCGATTTCAGAAGTAATTAAAGAAATTGAGGATAGTTTAGATGAGGGAAACAGTACATGTGCTGTTTTTGTTGACCTTCAGAAGGCATTCGATACTGTGGACCATAAGATCCTTCTGAGTAACCTCTATGATCTTGGTTTTAGAGGTGTGGCACATAAGATTATAGAAAATTATCTGAGTAATAGACTAAGTAGCACAAGAGTTAAGGATGATATTAGTGCAGCGTTAACTATGAAAACAGGTATTCCACAGGGTACAGTATTGGGTCCCACGCTTTATCTATTATACATTCAAAACATTAACAGAGCGAAATTAAAAGGAAAATATACTATTTTTGCGGATGACACATGTCTAATTTATAAGGAAAGAGACTCGAAAAAACTAGAGAAGGTTATTAATGAGGACCTAGAAATTTTCTTTAACTGGTTGAGGGGGAACCAACTATCATTAAATAAGCGAAAAACTAAATATATTTGTTTCCATAAAAGAAGTAATATAGTTATTAACATAAACATTAGGATTGATAATGTTGACATTGAGAGGGTGGAGTATATTAGTTACTTAGGGATGGTGCTTGATGAAAGACTCAAGTGGAACTATCATGTAAACAATGTGTGTAAAAAATTAGCTTCGTTTATAGGTGCAATAAAAAAAACGCATATAGTATTTAGCAAACATATAGCGAACATTATATATCATTCACACATTGTTTCACATGTAACATATGGTCTACCAAGTTGGTCGTCGTGTACAAAAAATTTAAAAAATAGAGTGCATTTACTGCTGAAAAGAAGTTTGAAGCTTCTTTTTAATTACGATTGGCTAACGTCGACAGAGGTACTATATCGTGAAACAAGAAAATATAGCTTGGAACAATTAACAATTCTTGAAAAAGCGAAATTTATATACAAAATTGTTAATGGATATTCTAAATCAAATGTCAGTTTCACTCGCAGGTGTGATGTGCACGACCATCTTACGAGAGATAGAAATAATTTTGTAGTTCCCATTTCTAAAAATAGTTATCATAGGAATGGCTTGTTCTCTGATGCTGCCAGAATTTATAACAACATTATATTAAAACTGGGTCTTGGACCAAATGAAAACTTTAGAATATTTCTAAACAAACTAAAGAAAAAGATTTGTGATTCTAATATTGAAGAATTAAAAAAACAAATTCAAATATATTAGGAGATTAGAGAATAGTGTTATTATAACTAGACTAGACACAATAAGATAGTCTCAAACTTAAAAATTAGTAATTAGTCTATAGAACAGGATATAATAATTTTATTGTTTTAAAGTCAATAATAAAAGTAAAATATATAAAAAATTATAATTTACGGTTTATAAAATAAATAAACAAAGTAACTTAGAAAATTATATAAGTATTATTGGTGTATGTGATATAAGACATAAGAATAGGGAAATTAAGTAGTCAAATAAGAAATTAATAGTAATTTGATAAAAAATAAATTAATTTAATTAAATAATAATTTGATAAGAAATAAATTAATTTAAAAAAAACTAATGCAATTCCAGCCTATGGCTGTTTGCAGCAGTTATAATGTATAAAATAAAAATAGTAGAATTTGTTAAGATAAATATTAATTATTACCATTATTGAACTAATTTATAAAATTTGAATTGAATAATAAATAAATAAATAAATGTATTTATGCTTATGCATGGTAGTGTTAAATTCTTAAATGGTAGCTTAATTGATTTTGTTTTTGATAATTTTAGCATAATTTGACACATTGTAAACTCCTGATGATGACTTGGAATAAGTCGAAATATTGAGTTATAGATCGTAATAAAAACATTATCAACAATATATTATTGTTTATAAAAAGAACATCAATGTCTTATTATTAACATCTAAAGCCAACACAACATAGATATTTACGCTCAGCAATACAAAAACAATATAGTAAACATTAAAAATATCAGCAACAACAAAGTATTATCATAAAAAAAATTAAATTTAATAAATATAAAGAAAATAAATAAAAAATACCAAAAAATTATATAAAAAAATTAATAAAAAAAAGATTAAAATAAAAAAAATTAAATTAAAAAAAAAATAAATAAAAAAAAAATTTCACAAAAAAAAAAAAAAAAAAAAAAATATGTGAGTCTCGGGACACACGGAAGAAGTGAAACTTAATGGCAAGTAGTATTTTCTGGGGAGGCTAAATAAATATTTAAAATGGCTAAGTGCACAAAAGACATGACGCCAACCGATTTTTTCGACGGCGACTAGTTGATTTTTGTCCTTCGACTGCTGCGGCCAGTCGACTTAAAATAACTTGTTTTGGGGGAATTCGGCGGCTTAGAAAAATTTGAAAAAAAAAAAATTAAAAGCCAGCGACTACTTAGAGATAAAAACATTTAAAAATTCTAAAATACTTTTTAAGCTCAAAAAGTTTAGTGGCATAATGGATTTTAAGTTATTTCAAAAGGCTAGAATTATGGCTGCATGGCAACACTGATTGCCAGATGATTTCTACTATATTTTAAGCTGCACAATTCCGGTTACAACTATATTATTATCGACAATAATGTATGAAAAAACAGCAGCGTGTTTTCTTTTTGTTGCCCGAAAAGTTTAACCTAAAATAACTTTTTAAATATGCCTGAAAAATTTCATGTTTATTGTACTTCTTCTGAAAAGGAATTGGAATAAAAATTTTCTACATGCATTGCATTAATGGAATTTAATGGCAAAAATAATTTATACTAACAACTCAATTACAAATTACTTAAAAAAAAAATCTGTTTTAGTTAAAAGAGCATTTTCAAATATGCCTGCTTAATTTGACATTAGTATTTCTTCCAAAAATTAATTGTAATAAAAATATTCCTCCTGCATTATATTAGTGTAATTTAATGTCAAAAATAAATTACACTAACAAACTAAAAAAAATTACATTAAGAAAAATTGATATCAAAAATAAATTATCTACAAAATAGGTGCATGTGGAACATTTTTATTCAGAATACATATTTGTATTCCAAAAACTTTTTGAAAATTAGAACTAATAATTAATAAATGAAATATTTTTTTTATTATTGTTTAAAATAAATTTCCCTTTCATTCGAAAAAAAAAAATAGTATTTTCGATTTTAATTCTGAGCCAATATGAAGTAGGTTATTGCGCTGATAAACTTCATTAAGTTGTTAGCGGCTGTCGGTTTTATCATCAGCTGACAAATAAATTTTTTCTTTTTCCTTTTTTTTTGCCTTTTTTTTTGACAATAATCGAGGCATTTTTGACAATAATCGTTACACTTTTGACAATAATCGTTACACTTTTGACACTTAGATTTTTTTCACTCTCAATCACAATGCCTCTAAAGAAGTTTCACTTCAAACATTTTTTTTTTCCTCTATAGCAGTCTGCGGCCCAATAAAGAAATTCTGCGGCCCTTTTAAAAAAAAAAGTTTTCATACAAATTTTGATACAATATGTAATATATATGTAATCTATGGTTATTCATTTTTTTTTTTACTAGCAAAATTTAAAATAAAAATTTTCTAGTAAAAATAATTTAAAATAAAAATTTTCTAGTAAAAATAATTTAAAATAAAATTTTTCTTTTAAAAAGATTAACATATATTTTGATATACTTTTAGTAGTATAAATAAAAATAACTATTTTCTGTTCAAAATCAAATACAAAACTTATTTACTTTCTATTCTAAAATCATTTTATTAGTTATAACATTTCATGCGGCCCGCTGATATACCCGATTTGTAAGAAAGGTCCACATACCAAATAAGTTTGCACTGGACTGCTCTATAGTCTATAAAGTCCTCAAGATTCGAACCTGCGTCCTTAGCATTGCAAACCGCCAGCTCTACTTATAGGCTAAGCAATTGAAATTAAAAATGTGCCTATTAAGGTCTTGCGTTTCTTGATTCGTGTTTCTTTTACACAAATTATCAAAAAACTCGCACATTACAATGTCTTATTATTTCTTCATTTACACAAACAATATTTCTTTCATAAAGTACAAATTATGTGCATGAAAAAGTTCTAAAAATCATGCAAAAAAATAACATGATTCGAGAAAAAAGGCGAACGGGTCAAAAACAAGTCCTTTTTTTCCATGATTTATTCACATTTTATCAATTAGCAATCTTTTCTCTCCGTGTAGTTACCTATACAAAATATATATAAAAAAAAACAAAATTTCTTTCTTGAAAAAGCTAACCAAAACAAAAAAAATATATACAGTAAACGCGCGATATAGTTGCTTTTATCGAAAGTTTCTTATATCGTGGATGAATATATCGCGCGGTTACTGTATATATATTTAGCGGAAATTTCAATTTCATTAATGGAATTATTATATACATACATACATATTTTTTTTTTAGACATGCAAGAGAAATTATTTTAATTTTTTTTTTCATTGAATATTGAGTTAAAAAGAAAATTGATTTCATTATTTAATTTATTTTTGTCTAGACGAATAAACTTGTTAATTATTTTCATTAAAAATCTTATATACCTACATCTTTGAAAAAATTCAATTAGCGTTGAATATTTTTCACCCATAAAATTTTCACCCACAAATTCTATTTATTAATTTTATTTTTTTTATGCAAAGGGTACTTACTGATTGTTATTAGTTTTTTTTTTTTTATGAAATAAATTTCGAATTCTTTTTAATATACACAAAATTTTTGGAAAACCAAAAATCTATCCATTTTATTAAATTTAGAAACAAAAAAGTCAATTATTTTTATTTCGAAAAGCAATTTTAATTCGAGTAATTTTATTACTTTTTTCACAAGAAAAACGTTTTATTTAAATATATTCGAAGCACAAAATAATCTGTTTGTGGGATGGGCCCACTAAACTGTGGAAATATTATCTAAAAAAAAAAAACTTTGAACCTTTTTATTTTATTTTATTTAGAAGTTCTCTTGAAAATCATCGGTTATGTGTCTACAAATAAAAAAAAAAATTTTTATCCTTTTCATCATTTTATTTTTTAATTTATTAGAAATATAATTTGTGTTTAGTTTATTTTTGTGGTTTTATAAAAAAAAAAAATTATTCGAAGAAATTTATGTATGTATTTAGTTTATTTAACCCTTTCGATGTCCTTGGAACAGAGATAGTTAATTAAAATTTTTGAAATTTAGTTTAAGAGTTTTCAAAGGAAAAAATTTATATTTTACTATGTGGAATAATAAACTGTTTGATCTCAATAAATTATTTTATTACATTTCCACAGGGAGTAAAAGAAAAATTAAGCCTTTTACGTAGTTCTGTGGAGGTAAGTATAAACAATATCATCATTATGCTCATTTTAATTCATAACTATCTTAGAAATTCTTTTCTAAAACTGTATTGAATCAAGAAATTAACCATTTCATATTATAGTTTTGGCTAACGCTATAATTGAAGATTTTCTTCACATTCTTGAAAATTTCTAGTTTTGTAATATAGTTATAGACATTTCAACTATATGTATATGGTAGTGTTGGCGGATTGCAATGCTAAGGATGCAAGTTCGAATCCCAAAGAAGGCATAGAAATAAAATTATAGAATTTAATAAAAATAATAAAAAAATAATAATAAAATAAATTAAGAAAAAATATTAAAATTAAAATAAAAAAAATTAAATTTTATTTTCTTATGTAAAATAGCAACATTACGGAAGTTTGTTAAGGAAGTTTACGGATTTTTCCGTTGGGTCAAGTATGACGATCAAATCCGTAAAGTGTATTGACTTTTTTTCATAATGTCTACAATAAGTTTTCTTTGAGTGTAATAAAAACCTTAATTCTTAATAGTATATGATTACAAAATGTTAATTATATGAAACTCGTGCAAACTTTTTTTAAATTTTTTTGATACATTTTCGGTAAAAAAATACCTATATCTGATAATTGTGTAATAAATGGAATCTACATTTTCTATTTGCCCCTTTTTTTTCTATACATTATGCTTATTGATTTTTTTTAACTTGCGATGTTGATAATAATTTATTGAACTTGACCTTTTTCTGAATTTAAAACATATATATATATAAAAATAAATTATAAAACCCATAAATAAAAATAATGTTCAATTTCAATATTCAGATCATTATTTTTATTTAAAACTTTAAAGCTCTTTAGTATTGAAAAAAAAAAAAAACGGAAAATTATATCGTTTTTTTTTTTCTTAACATTTTCCATGGGAAATACGTTTTTTTTGTTATCTGATGCTTTCCTTTAATTGCAACGACATTGATAAATGCTTAAACTTTACCTAAGCTTTCAAGGATGTGGATAGAAAAAAAAAGAAATAAAATAAATTCTTGAATAAATTTTCTCATGAAGAAGAAGCATGCTACAAAAAGGATTTGAAAGGGAATTTATCGTAGTTTTATTTTTATTTTTTTTTTTCACTTGAAATATTTTACCAAGTTTTCTTATTCCATTTTCTTTTCTGTGTGTGTTTTTTTTAATAATTTTTACTCTATATGTAAGTAAAGATACTCGATTTATTATTTTGCAATGATATATGATTTTCAAAATGAACTTTATGTGCATTTCCTGCATGTGAAAAAAAGAAAAAAACAAAAATTTAATCAAAATTGGATAAGAAAAAAAATAAATTTATAGTTATAGAGTCATAATTTTTTGTCTCCTTAAAAATGAAAATATACATCGTTTATTATTTGTTTTTATGAATATTATATGAAACATTATTGAATTTATTTTCTTATCCAAAAAATCGATAAATAATAATCGAAATATTTGGATTATATATAACTGACGTGTATATTTGAATTTAAGTGTATAAAATTAGCCAGAATCCCAAAAAAAAAATTGATAATATCTAATAAAGTATCAAGAAATAATTGAATATTGAACAGAAAAATTTAATAAAACAAGGAAAATTTAATTTAATCAGTTTTTTGGCAAACCAAATCAGTAATAAGGTTAAATAAAGGTTTTTCTTTATAATTTTCCTTTAGCTCGCAGACAATATCTTTAATTACAACTTTTTCACAGTATATGTATATAAATATTAACTAGCTGTCTAAGTTATTTGTATCTTTATCTCTTGTACTATTTTATGAATATTGTTAACAATTATATGAATGATGAAATAAAGAATAATAATAATAAATCAGTAATTGTTTCCTATCGAAGATTTGGACTTGTCCCAAAAAAATATGATAATGTGTTACATAAACCAACATATTTTCTGGTTGTAATATTGTGTTATTCATATCAGTGATAATCAAATTGTTTTCATCTTCAGGGCAGCCAACAATACACAATTCCGTATTAAAAATAAAAATATACCCGAAACTACGCAGTTCTTCATAATCCCTGAATATCCTTAAATATGAAAGTTACGATGATTTCAGTAATTCTATATGGAATTTTATATAAAAGTGTATTAAGAATTTTTAATATTTAATGTTCTATTTTATATTTTTAGTCATATAAAAATAAAAATAATAATATTAACCTTGACTTTATTTTAACATCTGGCAATGTTATTCCGAACTGAATATGTTCATCATATTTTCAGTTCAAACTTTGTTCCAGTTTAATTAAGTTTGATATTTTGTTTTTCTTTCAGTGGAACTCCCTATGCATCATTTTTGGTTTAAATTTAAAAAAAAAAAATTATTTCCCTAAAGTCTAATATTATTTTTTAAACACATTTTTTATATTTTGAAAACACCTACAGAGAGAATTATACAGTAAATATTAAAAACCAACATTGATATTAATTTACGTCTTTCGTCTTGTCGAGGCAGCTCCGTAAAGATAGCCCGACAAATGGTCCCTAAACTTAAAACTTAAACTTAAACTAAAACGATGCCATATAATTCAATAAATTGCCATATATGGTTCAAAAAGTTGCCATATAATGCCATCTTCCTCTTTTGAAGTACCATCAATCACTACTAAAAGAATTAAAATTATAAAGGAATAAATAATAATAAATCCTAAAAATAAATAATTAATAAAAATAAAGGAATGATAGGAAATAAAGGAGGAGTCAGATCTGAAAGTGGGACTCCGCGCAGAGGAACGAAATTTATTCGCTCGACAAGCCGGTACTTCTCATCTTAATGCCATTGAAGATCAATAAGCCATAGGTGACCGTGATTCCTTTTTACACACCAATGAGAATGTACATTTAGGTTAAAATGCCCATCACTGTATGTACACAATGCCCACTGTATGTAACACAATCTATATTTCTTTTTTCCTCAAATTGTTATCAAATTGACCCTGAAAGATCAGAGTTGTTTAATATATGAATGATTAAAGTAATAATTCTACAATTTCAAAACTATTATATATATATTATATTAGTTCATGAATATTTAATTTTATTTATATGTAGTATTAATTTATGATATCCATTCTAAAATCTATGTGTACATTATTTTTAATAGTTTATAGCAAAAAACCTTATCTCAATTCAAAAAAAAAAAAAATTATATATATAAAAAAAATGATATATAAAAAAATGATGAATATTTGAGTTTTATCTTAAAAATTATAATTTTCCAAAAAAAAACCAAGAAAAAAATATCAATTTTTCAAACAATTTTATTTAGTTTTTCTTTTTACATAAAGATATTATGATATTTGGATTTTTTTCTTTTTTACTTTGATAACAGAAATTAAAAATAATTATTATACCATTAATATCTGGGTTAAAAATTGTTGATATACATTTTTTTATATTTTTAAATATAAATTATTGTTTCCATAATAAATTTTCTTTCTTGGTATTTTTTTGTTTTTGTTTATTTCAATGGTGAAATTTATTCTTATTAATTTTATTTATAGAAAATTTTGAATATGAAAATTTTATGTCGGAAATATTTATTTAAATTTTTAAAGGGCGATTTTCACGATCTAAGTATACATTGTTCAAGTTTCTTTGATCAAAGTCACTTGGACCAAGTTACTTTGAACCTACTTTTTACTTTGAAGTTACTTTGATGAATAAAAAAAAATTATGATTAAAAAAATTGTCAAATTCAAATTTTTTTTTTTACAAATACACTACTTTGATCAAAGTAGGTAGAGCAGTGTCCAACTAAACTTTGATGTGTCTTCTTTGTCCAAGTTGACTTTGACACCCTGTTTACACGATCAAAAAGAACGTCCAAGTCGACTTGGACAAAGTGTACTTGGATCGTGAAAACCGGCGTTATGAATATATATTTTGTTAAGTTGTGTAAACGAAATCCAATGGGATTCGTTTTCGTTATAAAATTGTATATTACAGTGAAAATAAATTGTTATATAGATTTAAACTTACTGTTGTGAAACTATTTTCTTTTTCTAGTTTTCATAACAACTCGCATCATTTTCGTGTATTGTTAAGGACTCGAAAGATAAAACCAAAAAGCTGTACAACATAGATATACCCAGCGGAAAACCCATACCAAAGCTTGATAACATTGATAACAAAATGATCACAGAGAAAAAATAATCAGTTTTAACAGTATAGAAAATAACCTGTAATAAATTTTGTTGAATTTTTTATAACGATAAAATCAATAAATTACAGATCCAGAACACATTAAAAAAATAAAACATTTTCGTATTTCTGTTAAGGCTTATTATTAACATAACAATTGCAAATAATGCTGATTTTTATTATGATGAGAATTATTTTTTTTTTTTTTTGTTTTTTAAGATTATGCTTTTCGTAATATTTTACGATTTTTTCTTTATTTATTTTGGTTGTTTGTTCTTAATTATCCATAATTAAATGTTTTTATATTCAATTTGTTTTTGTATATTTTCTATGTATACGAGTATAAGTTGAGTAGTATATCCTTGAGCATTTTATTGTTATATTAAAATTTTTCAATAATTTTCATTAACATTTGAAAAAGACAACACAACAATAATAAAAAAAAAAAACAAATTAAATTCAATAATAAAAAAAAAGATTTTATCTTTTCTTTGTTAAAATTTATTTATTATGTATAATATATGTTTTTACAGATAAATTTCTTTAGCGGTAATTTGTCTCAGTGCTGTGAAATCGAACCGGAACAGGAACCCAAGAATCTTTTAATCCTCTGTATTTTTGAAAACTGAAACTGGTACCGGAAATATTTAAAATATTTAAGGTTCTAGGTTCTTTATACACAAAAATACTTAAAACCGAACTGGAACCAGAACCGGAACCGAAATAGAAAAAAAAGTTGTGGAACAGAACCAGAATAATTTTAGATAATTTTAGAATGTAATAGCGTTTTATAAATTTCTAATTCGTGACACGAAATTTTCCTTTTAATAAACGCAAAAAATAATTGCATCAAAATAAAATCTAAAAAAGAGAAAACAACTTCAAATAATTGAAGAATAGAAAACAAAATAATTTCCACAGCTATTAAAAAATTTCACTATTTTAATTGAGTTGTAATTTGTAACAATAGAATTTTCTGTTAAAAAAAAAATTTAATTTTGAATTAGTGAAATTGTTAAAGTTGTTATTTATTTATTTTGTTTAATTCAAACAATTGCAATAAACTTATTTCACAAAAAAAAATGGAAGGTTTAAAATTTAATTAAATAATTAAATAAATAATACAACATAAAAGTTTTAATTTTAAAGTACCTTTATTTAGATAATGAGTAATAATTTAAATTTTTATTCTTTTTGTCCGTAATTTTTTCTGTAGTGTTTGACTTTGTGAAGTAATTTGTGTTACGAAGACGCGAAATTGACCGAATATTGAAGTTCTAGTGCTGGTCGCAGCAACTATAATGGGCTGGCGACTTTTCGTGTCGTCAAAATATAAAAGGCCTCATTGAAAATTCGTTACAAAATTCCACATTCTAAGATTCTAATATTTGGAACATAATTCTGAATAGCCCCTCTATTAATCAAAGTCCAAACTCAATAGCTGTTTAGGAAGACATTTTTCCCGACCTTTGAGCAAATTTTTTAGAAAATTTGTTATTTTGATTTTTTTGTCCATTGAGGTTGACCTTTGAGACACCATAATGATATATATACTTATAAGGTAGAAATAAAATTTGAATTTAATCAACCAAGTAAATTTAAGTACCTATTATAAAAAATTATGTGTTAAATTAAACGTACCGTATAATTATTATATATAAAGCGTACAATCTGTGCACAGTACATATTGTTGCACTTTTAAGTCTTGAAAATAATCATAACTTTTAAAATTAACCATATTGTGTAGTACAGTACAGACATATTTATATATACATATTTTTTTTGCTAAGGTTATACGTTATAATGAACTGAAGCCGTAAAAAGTCGAAAATAATCATCAGTTGCTAAGGAATTAAATTAAAAATTATTTTCCAATTGCTAATACTTTATTATTTACACTATATTTACCTTTTAAATTAATAATATTTTTTATTTGATTGTTAACTTTTAAATTATTATTTTTAATTTGATTGTTAACTGATAATTGTCAGAAAAATAAAGGTGTAAATATACTCATAAGTAAGTGTAAAAAATTGGGTTTCCTCAAAGTAATTACGTGTGCTGTGTGCAGTGCGCACTGTCGATATGTTTTGTCAATATCTTCATAACCTTCAAACCTTTTACAAATAATTATTGTGATTATTGTTCTGAAAAATGAAAAATAAAAATTATTCTATAAAAGAAGAGCTAATTTAATATTCTAATATTTAATTGAAAAAAAAAATTTAAAATAAAACCATTGATATTATTCCATGAGTCAACATTCATTATATTTAATTAAAATTTTTCATTCATCGTGATAATACAAAAAAAAATTATTTTTTTCGATAATGATGGAATATCATAATCCTACAACAAAAAAAAAATATTATGAAAAATTGTCTACAAATATTAATATAAAAAAATCAAATGAGTTCGCATCTCTTTCAATTATGACGAGATATTTCACGAGAAAGTACAATATAGTTTTAAAGGACTTCACACCTTTACAATTACTGGACTAAGTATATGAAGAGGAATATTTTTGTAATTATTTCACAAGTCTTGTTTTTATCATCAATTAAATTTGACGTCTCCAATGGGAGTAATATATAAAATGCAATTTGAAACTGCAAAAGAATAAAGCGTAGGCCATCGTCGTTTGGAGACAGATATATTGTTAATCTTATTTATTCCTACACTTGATTTGGCATTTAAAGTAAAATCTCTTAAAATTAGATTTGAATTATTGACCTTTAGCGTTGGTTTTTTTAAGTCACTTTAATATATAAATAAGATTTTTTTTTTTAATAAATAACTATGATGATTTAGCATAATCGCCTTATTTTATTGTTTATACTCTTGTTATTTATTCATTTTATTTTTTATTTTTATTTTTAAGAAAGCAATAAATTTTAAAAATATAGAAATTTGCAGATTAAAGCTTGTTTTCTTCTTTTTTTTTTTTTTTTGTCTTGTAAATCTTTTTCTTTTTCAATAATCATAAAAAATATAAAATAAAAATAAATAATAAATAAATCAACAATAAATGTACTTTATTTATTAAGTAAAGAATAAATATAATATATGTATGTTAGTATGTATTAATTTTTTTCGATAAAAAAAAAAAAACGTTTTATTGGCTTAAAAACCAAAGAATATTTTTTGTGTTAAGAAGTGACATCCAGAGAATGAGTTACGATTAATAATGCACTAACTAAAATTAAATCTATGAACGATTATTTTATTAATATTTTCTAGATCCTTACAATCTTTTGTATATAATAACAAAAAGATAAATTCTTAAATTTATAAATCTTTGATGGGCAGACTTTAAGTTAATTTTTATCCAAAATGCGAAATCAAATCATTGTCGAGGTGAAAAACTCGTATTACGTGTTCTGTAAAAAGTCGAACTATGTGTTCTGTAAAAAGAGTTGATAGACTTACAATTTTTTTTTGTACAGAACACGCAATGCGACATTTTCACCTCGACAATGATTTCATTTCATTTTGGATAAAAATTAACTTATAGTCCCTCTTCACGCCCATCAAAGAAATATTCCTATGTAAATTAATTTTCATAATTTATATTTAAATTTTTATTTGTATTTAGAAAATAAGTTAAATCGCTGTTGGTTGGTTTATTTTGCACTGATTCAATGCTTAATTCCATTTTTTTCCTCTTGTTTATCTCTCTCTTTGAGTGTACATTTATATATTATTTTTGGTATGTTAAATTCGTTGTAAATACATTTTCTTTTGTTCCTGAACATCTCTTCATAAAATAAGCCGATAATAAATTTACAATTTTTTGTAGTAAAAAAAAAAGAAAAGAAAAAGCCAAGAAAATTGAATAAATATAATAAAAGTTCTAATGAAATAATTTTTGTTTAAAAATACATTTCAATATTTTTTACTCACAATACGGGTAAATAATTCAATTATTGAGAAAGAAAATAAAAAGAAGCAGACAATCGAATTCGTTGTTAAATAAATATATGTACTACAGATAAATTCTGTGTTCAAAAGCCAAAACATCTTAAGTGATGATAAGACACAATTGAGAAAACATTATAAAAATTCTTCTTGGTTTTAGTTGTTAAGTTAAGACGTTATAGAGATTAGGACAAACGTCTTAAGTCAAATTTTTTTTATTGTGCTTTTGGAAAATAATCTTATAAGTTTACTATGAAAAATGTCTTATTTGTTTCTTATTCAAATAATAGAAGTTTAAAGGAATGATTTTTAATAATTTATAAACAAAAAACTGAAACCACATTTGTTCTCAAAACTTTTCTAAACAAATAACAATTTTTTACACAATACATTTTTTGTAATTTAAAAGACAGTTTAATTCGGCATAACTCAAAACTAAGTTTTTGCAGATAAGACAAAGATGTTCTGACTTTTAAGCACAGAATTCTTAAAGCATATTAATAAGGTGATATGAGTACGCAGTCCATACTAACGTGTTTTCATTTTAGATCATTAAGTCAGTGTAGAATTATTAAAACGAACCGTTTTCAACCTTATAAATTGTGTTGTTAATAATATTAAGTTGAAGTAAGTTGAATTGGTATTACTAAGTTTTGCCTAACTGTCAGAAACTATTAAGCGAAAGGAATTTTCATTCGATAGTCTATTTTATAGTGAGTTTTATTGTCAGTTAATTAAAAGTTGAAGAATAGTTTTAAAAATGTAATAAACATAATGAAATGCTGTCAAAGTCTCGACCCTTTTAGTATAATATATTATTGAAAAACGAAGAATTGGATCATTTATAGGGTTATTAACAACAATAAACACTAAACACCAAAATGAATAACTGCAACTCATCTATACGTACAAGGCAAATTTATTTGGCGTCATTATACTTCCTTATCGTATTTTACATATATAACATTAATATGTACTTATTTAAATAATAAATTAAAAATTTAAATGTAAATTTGCTTTAGAAAAAGAATTATTATATGTACATTGTATAACATACATACATTTATTCTATGTGTACGAGCAGCACTATAATACCTCATGTACAATGCAAAAAATTCTAAAATGAGTATGCAATTATTTTTTAATAAAATTAGAAGATGATGAAGACAAAACTATTCTTATTCATGAAAATATTCAAAAAAAAAAAAAAAGAAAAAAACTTTTTAATTCAACATCATAAAATAGAATTTTAAAGATATTTTAATGATGTATAAAATTTGCATTCATTTTGTTGTTCATTTGAGCGGAATTCGAATAAAAATTACAAAAAAAAATAAATAAAAAGAAATAAATAGATGATAAAGTTATTAAAAACCATTTAAAAACTGGTGGTACGATATTTAGTTAACTATTTAATTTCAAGCGATTATATTCATACATAGTAATGGCTTATTTTGATTAATAAAATCAAGCGTAACAAAATTAGATAAAATTATATTAAAACAAACTTTAGTATTATAAGTAGCTTAAATTTTTGTTTATTTAACTTGCTAGGAAGTTCGCAAATTTCTAAATTGTTTTTTTATATAATTAAAGATCCACTTTTCCTCGACAGAGTTCTGTTGAATTTATGCAGTTCTTTGACAAGTTATATCTATGAACTTGATTTTATTTAGTAAACAATATCAATTATAGTAAAATAGCAAAATTATGCCACAATTATTGTTATAACTATCATTCGATGTTTAAAGTATTTTAAAAAAGAAAATAAAATTAATAATTTTAGTAACTAGATAATAATAATCTGAAATTGAGTATTTATATCATATACGAGAAACTTATAAAACCTATTGCTTCTGTATTATATAATTGAGAATACTTTACTTGAAATTATACTGAAAGTTTATTGAATTGTTTCCCCCTTGGTGTCAAACTTAGTACTCATCAGTGAGTTTCAAATTAAAAAAAAATTTTTTTTGTTGCAATTTCGATCGATAATATAGCTTTTAACACGCTCACTCCTCACGCATTTTTTGAGTTTCTTGTAGAAATATCTACATATATATATATATATATATATATATATATATATATATATATATATATATATATATATATATTCTTCTAGAAATATCTACATATATAACTACTTCGCTTATCTGCAAAACGCTGTACACAAATATGTGTCATGTTCTACTAAAATGTACAACAAAATTACTTACCCGAAACTTCTGCAAAATTGTAACTAATTACATTCCTTATAAAATGTAACCCATATGTGTGACATGAGTTTCAGTGAAAACTACAATGCCACGTATTTGTGACGTTGAGAGGTGAACGTGTTATGCTAAAAAAATATATAGATAGATAAACAAACAAGATAATCAATGCTACCTAAAATGTCATCGAGTTTTTCTAACAACACCTTTATGCTATGAACTATTTATTTTTATAGTGTTACAAATATTATTTATTTTTATAGTGTTACAAATATATAGAAAAAAAATAAACAAAATAATAAAAAACCAATATTTTCTTATTTACTTTTTTCATAAACTTTAAGAACAATATTTTTTATTTTTTCACACTTTTTTAACTTCTCTTGAAAAACCGAATATGTACTAAATATATAATATCTTTCCTTGAAAACAAAAAATTTTGCATAATTTTATAAGAAGAGAAAAATAATATTTAGTATTATTATTTTTATTTTTTTTTTATTTGTTTTTATTTTTTTGTTATTTTAATATTCTTGAAGGGAAGCACCTGAATTGTTAATTTAAATTTTATTTCTATATAAATGTATATGTATGGTTGCACATAAAATTTCAAATTTTAATATCCTAAAAGCATAAGACTGCAATAACTTTAAGGACAACAGATAGTTAATAATGTAAAAAAAAAATTTTTTT
This sequence comes from Hybos culiciformis, assembly GCA_964007475.1. NCBI lineage: Eukaryota > Metazoa > Arthropoda > Insecta > Diptera > Hybotidae > Hybos > Hybos culiciformis. The sequence goes on along the minus strand of OZ023273.1, from coordinate 68,973,645 downwards.
CGAAATTATATTTTTTCAGGGTAGACAATTCTTTTTTTGAAAGGTCCAGCCAGATTCGAGTTTTTTATACGAGCATTTAATAAATTCTCATATTGTTTTTTTTGTAAATATTTGTAGAATAGTTTGAAAATAATTTTCAATGATTTCTGTTAATATTTTATGTAGCTTCGAGCTATGCCATCTCTCCAGAATCTTTTGCAACTATCAGAGTTTATGTGAACTGGAGAGTAATCAATGAAGCTACTAAGGTAGATTAGACGAAGGGCTTCTTGTATCGGACATATTTTGCAGATGTATACAAGCTTTTGACTCTATTCACTCAATACTGACGAATATAATTATTTTCCTTTTTCCTGTTTTCAAAATAAGATAAATTCTCAAAATAAAAAAAATGAAAAATTACCTAGTTTCCATGATAGTCTAACCTGTGGTTTAACTGTGGGTGAACTAAGAACAAAAAAGAAACAAAACAAACAGATTTTGCCTACTTTTAACAGGGTTAACTGTTTACATGGAAAGAGTTAACTACACCAAGCGAATTTGTTGAGTTAAGTCAGGTTAATTTCAACTCAACCACGGTTTCCATGTAGTTGAACCCTAGTTGAACCCAGTTTCAACTCTACATGTAAACTAGGTAAATGTCCATTAATCAGTTGCTATAACTAGGTTTTGACACCAAACCTATGAAAAAATTTGTACACATACTTTCAAACAATATTACTAAATTTCTACCTTCCACGTGATTTTAGTAATCGATATTTTCAATTAGAAAATAAAATAACAAATACTTTTACTTACGTATGTTGTTGCACATTCATTGCACGATTAGAATAAGCAAATATTATATAAATATATATTATATACTAATATTTGAATAAAAGTTTAAATTTTTTTTTTTTTAAATCCATATGTTCCATGAACATAATAAACTTCTTACTTATGTTGCTTATAATCAGAACACATATACACTATAAGAAAATCATATGCATATATGTATATTAATATTTAATATTGAAGTAAATATAAAAAATAAAAGCTTTACATACAAATAGTGTGGGATAAAATAAGTTAGTACTAAATAGGTATATTAAAATACAGATTTTTTTTTTGCCAAAGAGCTTTCTGGCACTGTCTGGAGCGAACAGTTTCCTAATTGAATTTATACATATATTTTTTTTTAATTTATATTGATCTCAATTTGGACAAAAATAATGATTGTTAAATGAAACAATTGAAGGCCTTTTCGAATAATTAAATAAGCAAAGCAAAAAATAAAAATATTTATGAAATCTGTGCGTACATTATATACTTCAAAAAGTTTATTTTCTCTAAAGATAAAAATGCATGATCTTTTTAGAATCCCAATAAAAATGTCTACCTTTATATAGAAGTAATGAAAAATGTATATTATAATCTAAGTTTCTAAGAAAGAGTTAATTATGAAAAAAATTCATTTTTAATTAAAATTCAATTTAGCAGGAAAATGTACATACATTTATACATTCATTATATAAATACATACGTAATATGTACAAAATATAATACACCTAATTCTGTTTTTACACGGTAGATACGTTCTAGAAAAAACCGTGTAAAAAAAAACCGTGTAAAAAAAGACATGATTACGGTTAATAAAAATATTTTTCGTTAAAATTTCTTTGAAAATGCTTCTTTTCTAGACCGTATTAAATCAAAACCGTGTAAAAAAAGACCGTATAAAAACAGCATTGGGTGTATATATAATATAGATTTGGTCTGAAAAAATATTGCCTGTTATTTTCTTAAAATTAACTTTTTTTTTTATTTTCTTTTATAATACTCAATAAAATAAAACTTTTTTTATGTTTAAAATTTTTAGAAAATCATAAAACATTTTATGGCACGTTTAATTTCCAATTTTTTCTTTTGTAAAATATACTTTATATTAAGAGGAGCAAAAAAAAAAAATTTCATCAATTTAATGATGACTAATAAAATTCATTTAAATTTTGATGCCTAAATTGGCACCCTAACGAATTGGAAATTTTCCCAGAATATACATATATTTATCTTTTTTTCCTTTTTTTTTTTTACGATTCCTCAAAAACTTTTTCAAACTTTCATCAAAGTGTTCTCTTGTGTTGGGTTGTTTGGGGTTTTCTTTTTTTAATTCTTTTTTTTGTTTATTAAATATTCTTTAAATTATGATTAAAATCAATTATTCTTTAATAATTTTTCAATTTATTTCAATTATGGTTGGTTAAATCGTTTGCTCAGTATAATAATAGTGTAGTATGATAGTTATACAATGTTATTCAATTATAACATAGATTTCCCGTAGTACAACTTCTATCCTTTCTTAAAGATGTTGATAATAGCTTCATATAATAATAATCATATAAATTGTAACTTTTTTTCAAAAATTTCAAATGCGTTTTACTGTTTTTATATGTACTGCTATATTATATTAACCAGACGAAATAATACATAGAACATGATCTGAAATTTAGGCATAATATGTTTTTTTGTACTTATATGATGCGATGAGGGTTATGCAGAGCTATTCATACCGACGTATGCATGTTCGAGAAGTTTGATAATAAATATTACAGAAGTGATTTTCATATTTTAGTATTATCTAATTAAATAAAATGTTATATTGATAGAATTTTTCATTAATTAAAAAATTTGTAACTTGTAAGTAATTTGTAAGCTCTGACTTTTGGCACTGATGGCTTAATACCTTTTTGTTTTTATGAAGATAAAGTCTTATGCAAAACTTGCAAAACACGATTAAGTGATTTGCGTTTCCGATTGACGAAATGCCTGTTTTTTTTTTTTTTTCATATTTCACATAATCAAAGATAAGAAATTACAATCCGGGAATTTAGTCTTAATGCATTTCAAAATAACTCAAATATATCTTAATCAAATAGACAACAAGTGATGTATTGCATTATTATTATAAGATATATACCTAATGAGACTCTTAACTCACAAAGATATGTTATATAAAAATATAACATTTACATTTACATTTAATGAAAATTAATTTTAATTAGATTTACTCAATGTTATTTCAATTCCTTCTTATTCTATACTTATATGTTTAAAAAAAAAATTGTATTAAGTAGAGTGCTTATAATAAAAAAGAATCTATCCAACTCCAAAGTACTTATTTGAATAAAAAACTATAATCTCATTACCCCTTAAATCGTATATGTATATACAATCCAATTGTGTTTTGCCTCTTATAATATGGTCAGTAAGTTCCAAACAAAATATCTTATTATGTACTCACATTTCTTTAATTTTTTTTCATATACGTATATAATACTATGTCTCACATCATACCACTATTCCATCTATCAATGTTAGATATACTAAAACTTACATTGATTATACATACAACATACATAGTTATTATGTTGAATTAATTTTTCATGTGGAAAAAGCAATCAATCTGTAAAATCGAAAAAACAACCATTAAAAAATCTAAAAAGTAAATCTTTTTCTCAAAAAGTTAAAAAGAGGATAAAAAAAAAAAAGAAAAAAAAAGAAGTTTATAAATGAATGAAACTAAGCTAAATTTTATTTCATATCAGTTTTAATTTATTTTGGACACATCGAACCACAAACGACAAAGAATATTTTAATATCAAGATTTTAATTTATCAATGTAAGTTAAAATTTTACCTTAAAGACCTTCTCAAAATATTTTTTTTTTTTAACAAATTTGAATTTATTGGTTGAACAATATTAATGACGATATAAGAGATAAGATGAAGTGAAAGTGCAAGTGTTATTGTTGAACATCAAATTTTTTTTTCGGGTAATTGGAAACATGTTCATAACGTATAATGTTCATTATTTCTATTATCAGAGAAGAATACTAACTCTATTTGCAAAAGTTACTTCAAAATATAATTATAGCATTTTTTTTTAATTTAAATTTTATATTGATTATCTAAGTATTAGAATTTTAAATGTCTCAATAATTATGATTCGAATCCAAATATCATGTCTCCAAAATTGGGTAATTATAGTCAAATGAGAGTTATTTTCAAAATTATATATCTAATTATCATATTTCGATTAAAAAATATTGAAATTAAATCACACAATATGTGCAGATAAGGAAATTCGAGATATATTAGTTGGCTTTTATAACCTAATTTTTTTCAACATTTTAATAAAACGATTTCCTTTTTTTTTTATTCTGGTTGACAGAGTAGCTTTAATCACATGTTTTTACACTTTAAAGCATAACGAATATTTTTTTTTCAAGCACAAATAATCTCATTGAACAAAATGAAAGTAATTCAAAATGGACAAGATTATGGTAAAAATGATAACCGATAAAAATTGACATTTCAATTGGATAAATATATTGTCAAAGTGTATACGTAAATGAAATAAAAACTTAGAAATTTTAAAAAACAGAATTAAAACTTAAATTAAATTTATAATAATTTATACTTTTTTTAACTAATATGGTGTTCGCATTAGGAGAATATTAGTGGAATATGCTGTTATCCGGAATATTTCAGGAATATGAACTGGATTTTTCATATAAAAAAATATTCCGGAATATGTATATTCCACTTTCATATTCTAGTTTGTCAGGGTTAGAATTCTACATTTATAGTTATTTTCACTCATTTTTTGAAATTTTGTTATAGTTGGCAACAATTTTCTTGTCAAATTTGAGTCGAAATGAAAAAAAAAACAAAAAAAATTGATAAAAAGCGAGATAAAAAGTCAAGATTTTCAACAACAAAAACTTTTTCTCTTTCTCATTTTTTTTTTTACATCATCAAATTCCAGTTCTCATCAAATTTTGTAATGCGAACGGCAATTTGTTTTCCAGAATCCAAAGGGAATTTAAATTATAATGCGAACAAGGTATAAAAGGCTAAGATTTAAATTGAATAATTACAGTCAATGATTTGAGTATGAAAGCTTTTAATTAAAATTATGTTACATTAACTAACTATAAACATTGGGTTATCAAACTTCCAAATATCGATAGTTGCAATTGCAACTGCAAATTATTAGTTTTTATTTCAAAAACACAAACTTTTTTCGTCTGTTCGTTTGTCCGTTTGTCATTAAATCTTGCAACTGAAATTTGATTCACTTCCCGCGAAACGATTTAACTGAAATTTTATTTATTTCTGGTGACAATACGATATTTCATCACTTCCAACATACCCGTAACGCAGTTTTCTTGTTAAAAAAAATAGAATAGTAGAATTTGAAATATTGAGTATTTTTATATATGTGTACCAAATTTCAGAATAATTGGTTCGGAGTTCGGAGGAGGTAGTTAGAAGTTAATTGCAAGTTCACATTCACTATTTATTTATTTATTTATTTATTTAGCTAAGATCAAGCTCAATTCAAAATACAAAATGTAATCAATAATTTTTAAATATGCAAGCAACAAACAATAAAAAAAATTGACTATCAAAATGTATACAAAATAAAAAATATACCAATAAAAAAATTATTATATTATTAAAATTAATAATATAAATGATATTGTACAACTCACTACAAAATCATTCCTAAGTACAGCACATTATGAGACCAGAAAAATAAAAAAAAATTTAACTGTTTTGATGGATTCTCTATAGTCTATATTACAGGGGTGGCCAGACTTTATCCCGACAGGAGCCTAAATTACAAAAATCAGAATTGTCGAGAGCCGCAATTAGAAATTGTTTTAAATATCGTCGGTCTCATTCAAAAATCACGAAACTGCTGGATTTGAATTTTTTTTTTCCTTTTTTTTTAGTACATTTTGGTACTTTGTGGAAAATGGAAATAGTCTTGCGGATAATTTATGAGCTTTCGACTTCTAACTTTGAACATATTAAAATTTAAGTTTTTTATAATTTTTCTACAATATAGGACAAACGAGACCGACGAAATGTAAACTCTCTTTATTGTCATTCTTCGCATTTATCTTTATATTCATTCATAATTTATTTAAAAAAATTCGCATGCATATGTTTATTTATGTATAAAAAAAATTATATGACAACCAATACATTACCTAAGAAAACGGTTTTTTTTTTGGGATCGTGTCGAAATTGTGTATTGCAAAATTCTTTGTTGCCAAATATTGTACAACAAAAAAAATTCTGGATTGCAAAATTCTGTATTGAAAAAAATTTTATGAATAAATTCTGTATGTAGAAAATTCTGTTTGACAAAATTCTGCTACAGTAAAATTCTGCTACATCAAAATTCTGTATGGACAAAATTCACTTATAGTAAAAACTAAAAACGGAGATAATTATTATCTTTTTTTATATATAACAAATTTTGTTAATTAGATAACTCTTTTTTTAATATTCAATAAATTTAATATGATGTACAAATTATAATAACAAAAATCATATCAAAAAAATTTTCTAACAATAGGTACCGTGCTATAATTTTTTTTTGATTCTCTGTAGCTGTCCTATTCTTATCAAAATTCGTCAAGTTTTGATAACGATTATTTTTCGCTAATTTTAACTGAAAACAAAAAAAAAATCGGTTGATTGAATTTAAATTTAGTTTACATTTACATAAAAAAATCTACGTACAGATTTTCTGTATTGGAAAAATAAAATTAAATATTATGCGCGCTTGTTTTATTTTTCCAATACAGAATTTTGAAATACAGAATTTTCCAATACAGAATTTTGCAACACAGAATTTTACAATACAGTATTTTGTCAAACAGAATTTTTTCTATACAGAATTATGAAATACAGAATTTTGTTAATACAGAATTTTGCTAAACAGAATTTTGGTATACAGAATTATACAATACAGAATTAAGACCCCAACCCTTTTTTTTTAAATCGTATTTTTTAAAAACAATTTTAAACAATATTTTTTCGAACGTGGCTAGAGCCGCAGTGAGGAAGAACGAGAGCCGCATGCGGCTCGCGAGCCGCAGTTTGGCCAAGTATGGTCTATAATATCAAATAAAAGCAAATGGTTATACTAATCAACGGTCCAGGCCATTTGTAGGAGCTTTAAACAGCTGTTTAGATTCCAATTGCAGGATTCACAGTGTTTTTTGAGAAAATATTATATACTTGCATTCCACTTAAAATTTTTTTTTAATTTTTTTTATTTTTAATTTAAGTCTCTAAAAGTCTAGAATTAAAAATTAAATTACGATCAAATATGGCTTTTTATATAGAATCGGCCGTCATGGTGTAGTGGTATTGCCATTATTCTACGGCGTGTTCGGTCTTCGGTTCGATTCACACCTTGAACGTCGGGAATTTATGCACTTGAATTAAGTGTTTGCTTTTTTTATTTAAGTTTCATGAAGCAAAATATTCTAAAATTCTAGCTGAGAAAATAGAATAACTAAGCCTATATTGAAAAGATATACATGAATAATTTTTGCCGCAATTATATAGTTTTAAAAAATAAATTTTTTATATGCTATGTAAAACTTCTTTGTAAAAATTGACTCACAATATTATAAATCTTAAAACTTAAGGTAAAATATTAACATTTTGAGGTTTTGTTTAATCATTCCGACTTAATTAATTTTTAAAATGCCACAACACATAATAAAAAAGGAATAATAAAGAATAATTTTAATTATGTTTTTAATCTGACGGGTTACATTATAATAATAAATAATTTTAGATTCTCTTTTTTTTTTTGCTTCTCTAATCTGGTGCAAGTTTTTATTCGTAATAATTTATTATAACTTTTAATCTTAATAAAAAAAAATACATATAGTACAATAATAATGATGACAATATAATACTTAATATTTACACAGCTTGTTTTTCAGTTTTTTTGTTGCAAAACCATATGTACGTACTATGTGCTGTACATAATAATGATAATATAAATAAGCAATAATGTTGTCTATAAATATAAAATATTAATATATAACTAACCCAAACTATTGTTTTGTGAAAATATTAAAGAAAATATATTTCATTTTATGTTACAAATATTCTATCTAACATATACATATGCAATTTCATTTAATTAACCATATATAATTTTTATAATATTATGTGGTAATTGATATTCCCTCCAATTTTGTTAAGTCTTTTAGAGCCGAAAATTATATGGTATGTGTATCAGATTCATGCCTTTTTTTTAATTAAATCAAATCAAAATTTTGCATCATCATAAATATCTTCTTGCGTCTGATGCCTTTACTTCAACGCATTGATTCAAAAAGAAATTCACCAATTCAGATGTCACCTTGATGTCAAGAATATTTAACGAAAATCTCGATTGAAGCGAGATAAAATTGTTATCATATAAAATATTTTTCTCTATATACAATTATACATATACATTGTATTCTTATATGAATGCACTTTGCACATATAAAATAAAAGTTTATCTTAAAATGCAACTCACGTTATGGAGAAAATAATAATACTGTCGGATTTAAAAAAATTTTCTTTTCTTCTTTTGTATATGTAATTTATAATATTCACTTGAAAAAACTTTCAACAGTGCGAAAACAGAATTTCATTTCTTTCTTTGTTTTTTTTTTTTTAATTGAATTGAATTGAAATATATGCATGTTTTTTACATGTAGGTATACCTCCTACATAAATAAATTATTTTTGCTTATAATAGAAATACATACAAATTTATATATTTATTTCTTATTTATCTATTGTTTTTTTTCCAAATGAAAAGTTCATAAAGTTCTAATAAAGTTTTTAGTATTTAAATATATATAAAATTTTTTGTTTGTTTCAAATCATAATTTACCATTATTATTGCCTTAATATATTAACCTACATTATATTTAATATACATAAATCCTGTAATCTTAAAATAGGGAGTTTCATATATATGAAAATATAAGACTATTATTATAATATTTTCAAAATACTTTTCTTCTGTCAAATATTTTGTAATATTAATTAAATTAAAAAAATACCTTATAATTCCATCAATTTGTCAAGCCTACCGAAATGTGTTAAGGAATTATAATGATCACATAAAAATACTGAAATATACCTAGATTACATGGAAAGTTGAAACCGGGTTCAACTAGGGTTCAACACATGTAAACTGTGGTTGAGTTAAAATATGTAGAGTAAATTTGTTCAATAAATTCGTTCGGTTAAGTTAACTCTTTCTATGTAAACGATTAACCCTGTTAAAAGAAAGCAACATAGCTGTTTGTTTTGTTTCTTTTTAGTTCTCAGTTCAACCACAGGCATTTTCGACTACATCATGTAAATAATTTACGTTTTTTCAATGACGTTTCGACTCAAATACGGTTGGACTATCATGTAAACTGGGTAATATATATGACGCATTTGAAAGGTTTTTGTGAAGTTGCAAATTGTAAATATTTTTATGAAATAGATAAAATAGTTTTTTTTTTTTATTATTTTCATAATATCTTATAACAAATTTCTATCTTAAATTTTAGTTATATATGTATACTTGTAACTTTTCTTTTTAAAGCCTATATATAATGTAAATGCTGGAATGCATACAAACTAAATTTCAATTTTTTATTGTGATAAAAATGCAATAAATATGAAAATTTTACTATTAAGCCTACGAAGGGCAAATATTTGTTCAAGCATTATATAAAAAAAAAAAAAAAAAAACTCACCTAATACCTTACTTTGTAATTCATGTAATGAGAAATTTTCGATTTTTGTAGAATTAACGTATATGAATAAATGTATGTTTTTTGGTTAAATAAACTTAATATTTAATGATATGTAGTCACGTTCAAGAATTTTTTTTTCTTCTATATATATATATATATATACTTTAATCTTCCACATCAAAAGTTAATTTACCAAGTCTTATGGTTTTTTTTTTTTATTTATGTATGTTTGCATAAGCTTCAATTTTATTAAAATACACATTTTTTTTCTTTTTGTTCGACCCATCTAAAAATAACATAATTTTTGACCCCTGACAATTTTTTTCATGTTAAAAGGGAGATTAGTGTAAAATTTCTCATTAAATATCTATAAATGTTTTTGTATATAAAGCTTATAAGAAATAATATTAAAGTGGGATCAAATATATTTGGTGTGTATATAGGAAAAACAAAATTTCTTGGTTTCTCAATGCTGTTGTATGTAAAAAAAAATAAAATTTTATTAAGACGCAAATTTCTTTAAGAATATATATTAAGTTTTAATTACATAAGTACATCTTTTTTGGTTTCTTTCAACTGGAATTAGGAAATTTATTTGAAAAGATTAATTTCAATACATTTCCGATTTGAGAAAAAATAAAAATAAAACAATAATAATGTTAAAAACAATGAAATTTGTTTTTCATTAAAAATGATCTTAAATGTATGTAGGTAGATTGACATAGGCGTACTTTACAAACAATTTTTGATGAATGTCTTTAGCCCACATACTATATTAAGCAAATAAACAATAATTAAACTCCCTATAATAAATATGAAGGTCGCCGACCACCGGTTGAGAAACACTGCTGAAGAAGACAAAATATTTTCGTTATTTTAAAGAACTTTATAACATACGTTATTTTATATACGTATACAATATATACAAATAAAATAAAAAATTATAATTTCTATAAAATAAAAAAGTATAATTTTTCCTATGCTTTTGAATTTAATTAATTTTTTTATTAAAACCTCTATACTAAAAGTTAGATAAAAATTTATAACTTTATTAAAACATTATATTAAGAAAAACGTAGGCCACAAAATTTTTAGAAAAATTACCTCAAACTATTTTTATTAATTACGAGAAATTTTGTTGTAAAACAAAATAACCATTGCGAACACAAGATACATCCATTATATATATACCATAGTTTTTTTAGTAAAATAAATTAACAGTTTCGATAATTCGTTCATCTTAAAAAAAAATTAAATAAAATGTTTTATAGTGAAAACAAAAATTGGCAAATAATTGACTTACATTGACTAAATTGACTTACAAATATCATTGTGGGTGAACAAAAATACTTTGATATACGAATTTTTTGTTATGTGAATAACAGAATAACATGTATCTATAAATTTTAAATAAAAGAAAACATAAACTTTAGTTTTATGCTTTTATTTTATTTTTATTTCGCCTTATTTGTATGAAATCTTAATTATTACTGATTTATAAAAATGCATCTTGTTTTTACAAAAGGATTTCAAATTTTTAGTTACAGTAAATGTTATCTTTAAAATGTTCATTATTAAATAAAGAAAGAGAGAAGCTTATTGAACACTTGTGTAAACATTGAAAGTATTTTTGATTCATAAGCAAAAAGTGCACAAGCTAAAATTGCATAAATAAAAAGTGTACAAAGAATTATGAAGTTAATATTTATTTGTTTATTGGAACATCATTGGTGGGTGTATAACTTACGATGAAAAAACTTAGTGTGCATAATAATACTAAATTTTGAGACTAATTACCTTTGACTATTAATATAAAGACAAATCTGGATCTTCAAAAACGAAGTTAAGGTTTTTACTCTTTGTTTTTACTTTATCTTTACAATGATGTTATTCAAGTAGGGAGTATAGGTTAAGTTTTGAAATGCAGACAATAAATAATCGAAAAAATAAATTAATTTTATGTCAAAATAATATGTTGGCAAGAACGTTCATATATAATTATGTACGTTTAATTAGGTGAATGTACCTACATATAAATATGTGTAAGACTTTACAGCGTTTGCATATTAAAATATCTATCTATCGTATAAACTAAGAAATATATTGAATAATTTTCGTTTAGCACTTAAGGACATTTATTTGGATTACACAAAACACAAATTAATAATAACATTTTCAAATTAAATTAAACATTTCAATTTTGTAAATTAGGCATTTGAAATGGATGAAATGAGTTAATTAAATAATTTTATATGCTTCGCACAGTTACGAATATAATAATATATTTTAATAATATATTATAATAATATATTTTCTAAACCAATAAATAAATTTAAAATCAATTATTTTTATATTTTACACAAGCTTCAAGGCCTAGAATTTAAATCAATTTTAGTAAAAATAATTTCTTTGTTACATAGGTACTATTTTATAATTTTAATTCAAACGTTTAAATATATTTTATCTGATATTTTAACTATGGACTCTCAACTCTTAAAATCATGAAAAGAAAAACTGAAGAATTTTCGGTCCAAGAGTTTTTCTTGAATTCAAGTTTCACAAATATTTCATATTCCACATGCGTTTTAAGTGAAACAATTGGATTTTTCTTTTTAATATTCTTCATACAGTATATATATAGTATAATAAAAGCAGTATTTCCGTAGAGTAATATAATTTTATAATTTAAGCAAAATATTCAAAGCATTTTATAATCAAAAAAACTTTTTTGAAATTTTGGGCCGATTTTCAAAAATACTTAAAAATAACTTTTTATTTTGATTAAAAAGTTTGTGATTTTTACTATCAAATGCTATTAATACATATAAATTTTTCAAATTTCGGTAGATACTGCTTTTTTTACTTCGACTGCATTATTATACTAGTATAGAAATATTAAGCTGGATTTAAAGTTAAACACATCGAGCAAATAAAATTTGCTGAAAAAACAGAAAGAGTCAGATAATTTTCATAAAAAAGCCTCGTTATGTCTGAAAGAGAAAGTATAGATAGTATGCTTTTATCAGAGCATTTTTGATTAAAGTAACTATAGAAAATTCTTTCCAATTTTCAAAATGTGCTATAAAAAAAAAGGTTTCTATAGAAAAAATATAGTTTATCAAATATTTTTTTTAATTTTTTTGTTTGTCTTTCAATTTTTATATTTATATACACTTTAATTTATATATATATACGCTTTAATCTGTCAATAATAATACAATAATTGCATTACAATATGTTTAAATTTAAACCAAAAAAAATAAATATGAAAATTCTCTGTAAAAAAGAAAACCAAAAAATGATCTTAAAGTTTTAAAAACTCTCCACACTAAACAAAAATCAATAAAATAATAATAATAACAAAATTTATCTACGTACATATATATACATATATTTTTGACAAGTACATAAATACAACTTATCTTTTATTTCGAAACACAAAACTTAAATGTCTCTTAATATTTATGGATTTATAAATATTCTAAAAAATTCTTTATATAGTTAAATGAAGCAAAGAAGAAGAAAAAAAAATTATTTTTCTCATCATTTTATATAAATTTTATATTAAAAAAAAAATAAAATTTGTATTCAAAAACAATTTTTTTTTTTTTCCAAAAAAAAAAAAACATAAACTCATATTTTTTATTTTCAAAAAAAAAATAAATAAATAAAATAAAATAATTTTTATAATTTTGCTTTTATTCTCCAGAGAAATAAGATTTTTTATTTTTTTGTAATTTTTATATTAGGTACAAAAATATGAATTTTAGGAAAAAAAAATAAATTTTCAATGGAAATATTTTTTTATTTTGTGTCGATAAACAATTTTCGTATGCTAAAAAAAAAAAAAAATTTGTATATTTTTATTGAACTACTTGGGGAATTGAAATACCTTGTAAAAAAATAATATAAAAAATAAAAAAATTCAAATTGACAAACAATAAGCACAAACTTTTTTTTTTTTTTATTTATTTTTGTCAAATATTTCCTTCAAAATATTTGTTATTATTATTTTGTGCGACTGAAAAGAAAAGTTTTATAATATGTACTATATAAATGTATATGTATATATTTTTTTTGAATTATTTAAAATTTTTTTTTTTTTTTAGTTATTCATAAATATTAAATTATATTATTTCGTTTTTTTTCCGAGAGGTGTTTTTTTTTTTTTTATTTTTCTTTGTCATAATATTTATTCTAAAAAATTCAAAATTTACAACAAGGATATTTTATTTACTGAAAGTTTATGAGAACGTCATCGTATTTGAGAAAAAAATAGAAATAAAAAAAAATGTAAATCAAAAAGTTAAAAAATTACAACTTTAACAGAATTATTAATGTTGTTGAAAGTTTTTCTTATTATTATTATTTGTGCTGTGTGAGTTATATACTACTTGTATACATATATATACATATAGAGTCCAGATCCCAGGTTTTATTTATTCTGCATTTAGTAGTGATGCAGAGCTCATTATTTTCTAATTAGAAAATAAAAAAATAATAATAATAAAAATTTAATTTATTTTTATTTTAAAATAATAATCCTTTATTTATGTGTGCAATATTGTATAATAGAAAATAATTAGAAAATAAAAGAATTACAATTTTTTAGACAATTTTATGGAGTTTCATTCAACTTTAAGAGTGTTAAGGAGTTGAAAGGAACCATGAATAATTTGTGAAATATTCTGATTCAACAGAATAAGATATTACAAACAACATACACCAAGAAGATCAACAAACTCAAAACAACGTTATGCATAAAATCAGTTCAGTTGATTTTTGCCCTAGATTTTTGCCCTTTTGAAATATTTGTACCCCTTGATAATGATTTGAATCTTTACGTACCCCTAAAAAAGAGTGCATACAGGTTATAACAAATGGAATAAAAAATTTTAACGCACGATTAGATACGCCTCGCTTTGTTAGCACCAAAATTGATCCAGCATTATTGTTTCAAAATCACTGCGAGTTTTCATGTTATTTCTCAAGTCAATGGGTTCATCTTTTGCGTTATCATTATCAGTGTCAACAATCTTGTCTAATGAAATTGTGAAGCCGTTTCTAATCCAATTATCGACATTAAAAGTTGGAGGAATGATACCATCAACATTTTTTTTGAAGATTTCGTTATGAGTTTTAATATACTTATTTAAAATATACACAATTATACACAATTCACAAAATTTTGGGAAGAAAATTAGATTTTGAAATTATGTGTAAGCCGTAAAAAGGATATACATGTATTTTTTTCAATACGAACAGTTCCACGTACCTCTCAGAATTGGTTAACGTACCCCCAAGGGGTCCATGGACCCCAGGTTTGGAATCTCTGCCCTAGATGGTAGCTTTGCTTAAAGTTGACTAGAGGGGGAAGTTGGTAAGAGAAGATTGAACGTTAGTGGGTGTGTGATGGTGAAGGAATATTTCAAGAAGAAGGACGCCGGGCATTAGGCCAACTCATAGAGTTACTTGATCCCTCCTGGCGGGTTAGACGTCGTTCTCCTTTTATTTTATTTTATCTTCGGTAGGGAGTTAATAATTTATAGAATCTATGTGTACATATCATATAGAACAAAATAAGCGTGTTTGTGCTTGTGATTGTTTGGATTAACACGAGAAAGCTTTTTTATTATAAATTTTGTATTATAACCAACATCGCTTGCAATCGCAATCATTTTAATCAATTGCTTACGTTGCCCTGCACCTGAAGTGATGTGATTGAAAACATGCGTTCTACTAAGAAAGTGGAATTAATTTTTAACTTAAAGAATAAAAATTTCTAGAATTAATTCTATTCTGGCATTTTTTTTATTTTTTTTTGTGTTGTCAACTATTATTTGTGAAATTTATACACATGAAATTGCTACACCTTTTTTTTAATTTTTCCACAAAAACCATTTTATTTAAATTCACCCAATGCATTTTAATAAACGAAGATATTGTGTTTTCTTAAAGTTTATTTCAATTCATTCTTGAAAATTTTTTCTAGTTGCGTATAAATCAAATTACAATCATAGGATTTTTTTAATTAACTTTTTATGCCATATTAAAAAAAAAAAGGTAAACAAAACTATTTATTTATTTATTAAAATTTATTTCTAGGAGCCACGAACGCTTGTAGGTTTCGTGGGCTCCACTATCTACATTATTTACAATTTTTTTTCATAATTTTTAATACTATTTATATAATAGAAATTCGTTTTTTTTTTACAATAATAATTTTGGTTCTTAAGGAAATTTATTTTTTTGAGAACAAAATTCTTATTAACTCGTAAAGTAATTTGTCTGTATATTTCTTTACTACACACTCTCGTGACTTTTCGTCATCACAGCGAGCTGAAATTTGGCACACAGGTTCATGTCGCGTGACAATTGAAGCTAACAAAATTTGAAGCGGAAGATGGAAAACCCGGATAATCGGGAAAAATCATTTGAAAATTTGGTACAAATTTGAGTAGTGATAAATCCGTTTTAGGAAAAATGCAAAGTTTTCTGATTTTTCCGAAAAAATTTTCCGGAACTTTCCGGCTTTTCCGGAAAATTTTCCGGTAAAAAAGTTTTCTAAATTATGCAGGATCAAGTTCCCTATCAACTGGCATCATTACTTTCTCTCCGACAATGGTGAAAACTTGCAGAAAAAATCGAAGAAAATTCATGTAAAACGCTTTTCCGGAGTTTTTCCGACCAAGGAAGCGTTTGAGCGTTTTGCAACCTGAGAAAAAGTTGTAGAGCGAAATGAGTTGCATAAAGTTGCTTTTGCAGAAAACTCCATTGGAAACCCGAAAAAGCGGAAAAATCATCGCAAAAATTTTCATCGATATGATTAGTCATAAAATTGTTTTAAAACATCTCCATGCAGCACATAATAACAATTTAGTTAACGTGAAAAAGGCAGAAAATAAAAATAAGTTAAAAACGAGTTTTCCAAAAAACTGAGGCCAGGTCGCATGAAAAAGTACAAAATAACTTTTTCTTCACACACAGAGGTGGACTCAGATTTTTTGATTTGGACATTTCTCTTGAATATTCTTTCTCTTCATGAATCAAATCACTTACGTCCCAATCAAAAAATCTGAGTCCACCTCTGTGTGTGAAGAAAAAGTTATTTTGTACTTTTTCATGCGGCCTGGCCTCAGTTTTTTGTAATACTCGTTTTTAACTTATTTTTTTATTTTATTTTTTTTTTTTTTCTAATGCATAATTTATATCTAATTCGTAATTTATTCTAATTCATAATTTATTTACTCATAATTCTGACTTCTGACATATATTTTATTGCGGGCTTTTATTTTTCATCAAATTTTCTTCAAACGCAACATAATAAATGACCTTAAAATAATAAAAACGTGATAAACAAATCTCTTCTATGTTGTCAATTATATAATTTAACAATGAAAACATAATAAGATTTTGACTTAACTAAAACTTAACTTATATACCTACTTTTATTTTGAAAATTAAATTATATTTTACATTTAAATTATATTTTACATTTAAATTATATAATCGCATATAATAAAATATATTTTTTTTTTCTTTTTAATCAAATTTTAATTATCTATTATTCTAAATGAATTTATAATTAAATTTTCCTTTTATATTTTTCATTCACAAAGAGTTTATATTTATATATGTAAGTACAAAGGTTTGTTTATTATATAAATAATGTTGTCGGTATATATACATAAAATGTTCGAGTTAGAAAATGTAACAAAAAGTACATAATACCTAACATACATATTATATGAAAAGTAAATAAAAACAAAAAAAAAAATTTTTTTTATACAAAATATTTAGGAAAACTAGGAGAATAAACAAAAACATAAATAAATAAAAAAGAGAAAAAAAAAATCATTACCAATTTGAAAATCACATCACGTTTACATTATTCTTTTAATTCTAAAAACAAAATTGAATTGACTTTAATTTAAAGGTTATTGTCCATATTTTGATTTAATGTAAACAAGCCAATTATATTTAATGATTAAATAAGAATAATATATATGTATGTATGTTGTATACTATAAGTAATACACCATGTTCGTAATGATCAACTAAAGGAAAATTATCTACATTTTTCTTTTGCTTTATATATATTATTTTTTTTGTTTTGTAGACATATATATTATATTTCTAATGCGGAAAAGAAAAAAAATTTTTTTTATTTGTTTGTTTGTATAATAGTTATTATTTCGGTAAATTAAAGGAAAAAAAAAATTTTCCACTTTACTATAAAGAAAACTTTGCGTGCATTAGAAATTATATTAAGCAAATATATATAGAATTTATTGAATCCTCTCTGTTTTACACTTTTCCTTCTTCGTTCTTGTTTTTTTTTGTTTTAAGTGCGTTTCAATTATTATGTTCTTTATTATTATTATTGTTTTCGTGCCTTGAAAATTAGACAGTAATGTAAGTAATATATAAATAAGTATGCATGCAGACTAATTTAGAATCATGAAAATGAGTAGAATTATTAAAAAAAATTTATAAATAAATATATAAATATAATATTAAGTTATATATTTAGCAAAATAATTAAAATGTCATTTTATTTCATCCTTCAGAAAAAGTATGGTTTTATATTAGATTTGAGATTTTCGCATTAATTACATTATTGATTAACTTCACTGTCACATAAGGTGGTTCCTATAAAATGTTGCTAGTTCTCTGACCACAAAAAGCCGGTATATTTAAAAAAAACACACAGGTTAACAGTTAACATTTAATTATTTTAGCCGATGGTGCTGAAACATTAAAGTTTTAAATTCTATTGCAGTTGATTCTCTTGCATTCAAATATAAAATTAGTTCGGAATTTGTCAAAAAAGAAAACATTAAGAATTGCGACTGCGATCATGCTATTTAATGTCAATATGAGTGTGAGTACGTATGTCTTTCAGGTGACATTGCTGAAACCAGAACAAAAAGCAGTACAGTTGGAAGTTGAAAAGCAATACGGTTGGCAATATCTCACAATGAGCTTCCTACAATCGATCTTTATTTTTATTTGAAATAATAAAGCATATAGTTTATTTCATTTCATTGTCATATGTGACAATTTTAAGCTTCAATTCTCTACGTAGAAACTTCTACTATACTTTTGTGGTGGAAAAGCCAGTCTCAAATCATATAGGATATTTATAAAAGTGTAATTGATTTTATATGTAAGAACGTTTTATTAAAGTAACAAATATGTAACATACATATAATTGCGCTGTTTGTGCACTTTTTTTAAATTTGTTTTCTTAAAACGTATGAAATTAAATAAAGAACAAAAACCAATTTATATGTCTTCTATATTTTTTCAGTATTTTAATAATTTTAATATGAATTTCTTAATTTTGAAATATAAATTATCTTGCCATGCAGAAAAATGCTATATGTTGGAAAAATTGACTTTCCAACCATGTTAACGAATGTTACATATATAAATTTAATATAAAAATATGTATAGATTATATAAAAAATTAACTATAATTTACATTTTTTTTTTTATAACTCAGTTTTATTAATTTATTTATTCGTTCAAGTGGAAAATTAATGAAATATTTTTCTTTTCATATTAATTTTTACTTGAATTAATTGCTTGACAATATGTTCAACAACACACAAAAAGAATCGTAAGTTATATTTTGTAGGTTTTTTTTTGTTTTATTCTTAATGTTTTTGTTGTTGTTGTTATTGTTGTTGTCGCATCCACTTACAAACTTTTTTATAATGATTGTAATATGTCTAGACATTTTATTCCCATATTATAATAAAACAATCACTTGAGACATTCATTATAAGGATAAAAAATAAATTTTTTTTTTTTAATTTCGGCATTTTTCCGCAAAAAAAAAAGTTAATATTAATTTCAAATTTCAATATAATTTTTATCAAAAACGAAATATCAATATAACGAAAAATATGATTTTTATTTTATTTACATTATATTAAAAAAAAAAAAACTGAAGGGCCTCGTACACGGTCAATATTATTGAAGGTATTGATCTTTCGGAAAATTATATTGAAATGATTTAATTTTTATTAAATCGTATCAGTAAATTTTTTGTTCAATCATTTTACAATAAAATTGCTTTAATAATATTGTTTTTGTTTTATTAATATTGACGGTATAAGGCGAGTTGGCAAAGACTTGTCGATCGCGTAACTCTTCTAGGTAGCCCGCAAAAAAATTAAATAAAATACTACGGTTAAAAACTATACACTATTATTTAAAAAAATTTCTCTTTTAGACCGTAAAAATTAATCTACTGAAAAGTCGCACACGAGACTTCAAAGTTTTGCCATCACTGGTATAAGGAGATCTTTAGTCTTACAAGACAGCGGAGTATTAAAATAGAACTTAATATATGGTTCGAGTTTCTAGTACAAGTTAAATTATCGATAAAATTATGTACGGTTAGTCAACTCTGAATCGGCTTCATTAAATAACGCTGTCTGAATTAGCATCGTCCTATTTAACGAATTATCACCGTCCACGAAAAGACAGCGATAATATACAGTTTTTCAATGAATTATCGCTGTTCTTGTTTTAGTGAATTATCACTGTGGAAAAATCTGAAATACGCCGTACCGTCTCTTTTAACGGACGACGCTATTTCAGTGAAAAATAATTTGGATGGCTATAATTCAGAAATTACGCATTTTGTATTTTGGAAATTTTATGAAACAAAAATTAAAATATTTCAAATTTCCAAACAAAAAAAAAGTTTCTAACAATTTTTTAGAAGTCTTATAATTTACCATAAAAAAAGAATAAATTCATCGTAACATCATCAAACAATATTTTGAGAAAATTCTTATTACAACAATTTATTATTTTGAATTGCGAGTCAGTTTACCAGAGAATACAAAAAAAAAGAAACACAACATATCTATCAGCCTGATCGTATAATACGTTAAGTTAAGGCGCAATATATCTTATATATATATATATATTTTTTTTTTAAATTTGAATATTATTTGAATAATCCATATTCAATATGAAATGAATTATTCACCGTTTGATAGATTATAAGAACCTTAACTTTGTGTTTTCATTCTTTTATCCTACATATGTTACTTTTTAATATGTAAATTTAGTAAAGATTAATATATATACTTATACATACTACATTACATTATAAAATTTATATACACTGCATCAAACGTTAAAATCTTATAATCTATTTGCATTCGAAAATTCATTTATATGGAAATTTGAAAATATTTTTCCATCGTACTATATATGAAAACCTATGCATATACAATTATGTTCATTTCTATATTTTATTTGTATAAAAGTTCAATGTTTCTACCACCACAGTATATAGATCTATGTAAATTTTGAAAGATGCTATAACTTTATAATGTATATCGTTAGTTAATACACATGTCTTGTCTTAGTTAATAATCATAAGATAAACAATATATCTTTACTGTCAACGAAACGGAAGCCAATTAAATTTTTAGTCAATACAAATGTCATATGTATATTTATGGAATCGTCGGCAAAAGACGAAAAATTCAGTAAACCAAAATTAATAAATTAAAATTGTCTTAAGAGGTTTTAGGTTTTTTCTATGTGCCCCAATTGTATATTTTATTGAGTTCATCAAATTTCAAAATTCCAAAAAACAATAAATATCGAATGTGATATCAAACTAAAATTCGATAAAAATTAACTTAATCATTCTGCGTGCTTTGCCAATATATTGTAACATTGCAATGGACATTCGAAGTGTATACAATGTATGGGTAATTTTCTCTAAACAGCGACTTTCTATGTCCTTCATAAAAATTAAACGAATGCAACAATATTTCAATTAAATGTCATTTTGTCGAAAAAATTTAATTTTTATAAATATGGACCACTTAATTATTTATCTAATAAATGTCATTCCCCTGTGTGTCTCTAGCTCAAAAACTACACAAACTAGCATCTAAAAGTGAAGTTAAAAACAATTCCCCTGTGTGTCTCTAGCTCAAAAACTACACAAACTAGCATCTAAAAGTGAAGTTAAAAACAATGTATTTGGATACCTGGGATTGAAATTATTAATTACTGTCATATAAACCTAAAAAATTAACAATTGATGAAATACCATCATTTCTTTTCTCCTTAGATAACATTTAAAGTTGTCCCTTGGTTTTCTTGTCATTCCCCTGTCGTAAAGAAAATCTTATTATATTATATATCTGGCAACACTTATACTAGCTAGTATTACCACCTGATGATCACTTGTGTTACCAGAGACCCTATCTTGAATTGTTTTGTTTTCAGAAACAACTATGGACCTGTAAGATTTGTGATCTCTTCTTGTATATTGGTAAGTATTTTAATTTACTGTCATTACCCTGTGTCTCTTATTGGCCTTAATATTGTACCAAATTATAAACTCAAGATTAAATATTGTTTTAATTGCGTTTCCACGGTAACTTTAAAATTAGATCATTTTGGTAAGTATGTGGTTTTGCTAGTAGTCAAGGAAACCGTACCTTTTGTCATTCCCCTGTCGGCCATTTCCTTGTCATTTCCTTTGCAGTTTAGAGAAAATTACCCATATGCATTTTCAAATATACATATTTTATATATATTCATCGGTAGGGAAGAGTGGCGGAATTGTGAGTAATAAAAGTTTCACTGGAAAGAACATTTATTTTAAAATATTACTTTTGTGAATGGATGTAAAATAAATTTACAAAGCTTAAAAATGTTGGCGCTGAAATTTGTACAAAATGGGAAAAGAAACGATTTTCAAATATAGTAATTGTATGTTTGTATGAATTTAATCTTGCAATAAAAAAGGCTCTGAAATTGTATTGGGAATTCACAAGCTCGGTCAATATAATATAATTCATGAAAATCACGTGAATTTATTTTTTGGATTATTATTTAGGTTGTAGAGATTGAGCTTCATAACTATTTAATGATTATTTCAACTTCACTTCGCAAATTGTTCCAACAAGAAACTGTTTAGTCACAAAGATAAAATAAGAAAACAATTTTCAATTCGCGTAATTGCTAATACCACTTCACCCTTTCCTATATAATTCAAGTCTTTCATATTACTTATGTATATATTATAATGAAGTGTAGATTACATTAAAAAATAGGTATTATGTGTATATAATATTTTGTTGCTTCAAGTCAAAAATTTAAGTACTTACAACATATTTCTGATATCCGTCAAATTCAATTTATTCTTCTTGAACACTAACTTTACTGAGCACGCATACATATTTATAATAAAAAAGAAAACGCAGGATTATTGGTTGAAGTAAATATACGTTATAAAATTCTGTTAAAATTAAAGATTAAAAAAAAAAATTCTTATGGTTTTTTTTGTTTTCTCATATAATTTAATGCTTTCTAAGAGTTTGACCAAAAAAGATCATAACTTAATTTTATGTTATATTAAAGAATGTTTGTTTTGTTATTAAATATTTAATATCTTGAAATGAAATTTAATATTTTATGAAATTTAATCGTAATACGAGCTCAATTTGGCTCATTAAAATTTGATTTATTTTCAAGGTTGTTGGAAAGCAAAATTTCAAAGGAAAGAAAATTTTTTATTTTACTTTATATTTTTGTTGATTTGCCTTTTTTTTTTTTTGCCTTGGTAAAATAAAATCATAAATCAGAAGCTTTATTCATTGCTACTTTTATTTTTAAATCGCATTCTTAAGAAAATTAATGCTTTCCTTCGGTATAAAGTAAAAAAATGCGATTTAAATTGTTATTTTTAAGAGATTTAAAATATCCAAAAAGCAATCGTTAAACTGCTGGCAAATTGATTTTTATTATCAGTAAAATAATAAGTAGTTCTGAATCGAAATGAACAAATTTTTAAATGCAGGTTTCATGCTGGGTTTGTACGCTCATTCAAATTGTTCATGCACAAATGAACTGAACCCAGGGATGTGGTGAAATTTTTAAACACCAAGGGGTGGATTTAGCTTATCGTAAAAAAATTTTCTCACGCTTAAAAAAGAATTACAATTTAAGACAACGGATTTTGGCACAGCGCACCGGGAAACTCCCGCTAGCTTGTTCGGTCAGTCCAGATCTGCGCCACTATAACCAACCAACCAACAAAAATGGTTTAAAATTCAATTTATATGAACAAGCATTCACAAACCCATTTTTATGGCTTGCTCAAGCTTCATGCTTCCGTTTACATGCAACGATTAACTTGCGCTAATTGCTTTATTCAAGCCAATTTGCGCAAATTACACGAGCGTGTGAACCCAGGTTTTTTTTTAAAATAACTCCAATCAAAACTAACAAAAAAAAATAATTTCATTAAAAAAATTTTTTTTAAAATACCGTCCACCTAAACTTTAAAAAAAAAATAAACCTTCAACACCCTGTATTTTAACCCACTAATTCTTTGAAATTTATAGGAAGTTATTTTTATATTAAATATTAGTTCTCGTTCGTTGTTTTTTTTTTGCTTTCTTTTTCTGCTGAAAATCTTTGGTTTCCTTTTTTTTCATTTCAGATTATATTTCAATTATTAGAAATATATATTTTTTTTTTCTTCTTTTAACAATTTAATCTTGTTATTTATATTTATATATACTGTATACATACATTATATATTTCATACCGTAAAATGAAATTAAATCCATCGATTACATAAAAATAAAATTATAGTGGTACAAAGCTGTATAATTGGGTACTTTAGAAAGAAAAAAAAAAGAATATTATTGACAAAAAAAAAAAAATTTGATGATGGGGAATAATATGTTCTTTAGCTATAAAAAAAAAATATTACATTGTCAGAATTATTAAATTAGCTTCTTTTTTTTTTTTTACAATCTAATAATAATTCGTTAAAAAAAAATATCTTATTTAATTAAATCTGAAATAAATCAAAGAAGTTTTTTTTTTTGAAACATTGATTTTTAGAAGATAATATATTAGTTGTATGTATAATGGAAAACTACGGTATTTACAGAATACGATACGATACGATATATACTATACATTATAAAATACTAATATACTAAAATCTTATACAACAGCAATTGACAACAATCGAAATATAAAAAAAAAATTCCATATCGTCCCATCAATGCTTATTTGTCGTAACTGACTTTTTTGAGATTTTGATATTATTGGCTCATATATACTAAAAATTTTAAATCTTTTTTTTGCACGTATCCAGATAACGATACCTACCTCCAATCCCGAGATATTCAGTGTCGACTTTATCGTAAACGCAAAATTTGGGAAAAAAAATCGTGCTTATTTGTCTTACCTGATAGACTAATATTTTTTTATATGAGAAATTTTAGTTTTTTATTAAATTACACTTCAGACACTTTTAATTCCTGTTTGTCGTATTAAATACTTGATTTTATTTTTTTCTTCTATATGAAAACTAATTTCTTATTTGTCGTATGTTTAAAAAAAATATATATCTAGGCGTATCTTGTCATTAACAATTGGCTGCTTATTTGTCGTTCACAATACTGAAGAGTTTCATATAAGACAAGTTTGTTAAATCTTATTTTATTTCTTATTTGTCGTACTCTATACAGATTTTTAATAACTTAGAGAACTTGTATACTGTTTTTATTTGTCTTTTGTAGGACATGATCTAGTACTTCGATAATTTTCGTTTTCTACTTATTTGTAGTACCTAGTACAAGATCTACTTTTTCGGTCGTCTTGAATTTCATTTTGTTCCGTTCTTCTTTGTTGTCGTGGGGTTTCAGTTTATAGCCCCGTTTCACTGTTAAAACTGCTCACAAAAATGAGCTACCCAAATGTTAAACTGGTTGTAATGCAATTACAGAGCGAAGACTTTTTTAATTTTAATATAGCATCTGATTTATATAGTATTTGGATTCCTTTTTTTTAAAACCAGATACATTCTTTATGAAAGAGAAAATTTATTTAATTTGAAATATAAATTTAATTTTTCTGATAAGGAATTTTCTGTGTTAACTATTTCACAAAAAACCAAAAAAAATAAAATTAAACTACCTTTAGCCAATATGGTAAAATTAGTCGGAAGAAGTTTGACTAAAGAAAAAGAAAAAGATTTAAAATCTATGATCAAATACATGGATGAAATTGATGGTGTATATTATACAAAAATAATTGGAAACAATTCAGAACACCTAAACTTTCCAGCAAAATCATTGAAAGTTTTAATTAATTCTCCAGAATTAAAAAACAAGCAAAGAGCAAAATATGTAGAAAATTCTAAAGCTGGTAAAACAAAACCTACGACAAAAATTATTAAAAAAAAAATCAGTAAGAGCGCTCTGGACAAAGTAATTATCAAAAAAAAATAAATGTTAAACTACTTCTTAACTATTTTAAAAATATTTTTTTATATTTTGTTGTGAATTCATTTTTATTATTATTTATTTTTGATATTATTTACTTGTGATGTTAGTTTGAATTTAAAAAAAAAAAACAATATAAACAAAAAACTTGTTTTTTAATTCGACAAATTAAAGACTTAAAAACAAAACAAATATTTGGAAAAGTATTGATTAATAAAATAACTATTATACTAAGTATATATTACTTTTCTATTTTTATACCCTTATTATATTTAACTATAACTGAGTACTAAGTACGAATATTTTTATATGGTTATTTGTGAATTAATTTTTATTATTATTTAATTTTTGATATTATTTACTTGTGATGTTAGATTAAATAACAGAATATAAACAAAACTTATTTTTTTTAATTCGACAAATTAAAGTCTTAAAAAGAAATCAAATGTTTGGAAAAGTATTGATTAATAAAATAAATCTTATACTAAGTTTATTATTTTTCTATTTTTATACCATTATTATATTTTCATTACTGAGGACTATGTATGCGAATACTTTTTATATGCTTTTTTGTGAATTTAATTTTATTATTATTTAATTTGGATATTATTTACAATATACCTAATGTGCCTTATTTTTATTCAAATAAATATGGAATACTTTATAAATTACATTGTTTTTATTAATATTTCAGATAATTTTCTTTTTTTCCAATATTTTAAAACAAAATTATTTCTACTTTATGTTACTGATTGATTTTAGGTGTCGTATTTATTACACTTTGTATAGAAATTAGATAAAAACCTCTTTGTTTCTTAAATGTCGTAACTGCACTTTTTTGTCAGATACGACAACGATCGAAACGTTTTAGTGCAGATACGACAATTTGCAAAAATTTGAAGCTTAATAACTCAAAAACTATTAACGTTGAAAGAAAGTGCTTTCACGAGAAAAAAGTTATCCCGTCGTAGAAACGAATGTTGTTTTGCAATTGTCGATAAAACTAACAGATCGGCTATAATCAGCTTTTGAACTTTAAACTCGATTATCTCAAAACTAGGTTTATGTTAGTTGCGACAAATAAGCATTGATGGGACGATATGTCCTAAAGATAAAAGATCAACGTTGAAAATATGTTATGGGTAGATTGTATGATTATAATTTAACAATTTATTTTCCAACAGAATTTAATGTTTTGCTTCAGTAATAAATAAAATTTCAATAAAACTTTGAATAGGTCGATGAAGCAGAAGCATTATAATCATTAAAATTAGTAAGCTAATTCAATTACAGTTGTCGAAGTCTGTAAAATTCAAATATGTATTAAAATTGTTGCACATTGCTCTCGAAACAAAATAGACGAAAGAAAATGAATATATATTATTTATAAAAGTGTTCTTAAGAATCCTTTAGGAAAAAAAATTCAAAGACTCATGGTAAAAAAATATCTACTAATCGATTAATAAATATCATTATACCTGTGAATTCTATTATTCCATGAATTTGAAAGTTTAGATAGTTTGTGACGACAACTGTCGAGAAAAGTGACCCAGATAATAATAAGTGATGTTTCAAGGAAGTTATAAGTATGTCAATCAAAAACCATTTTATTTCGCCTCATACTCTTAAAACCCATAATTCATCTGAAAATTTTTCAAAGAAATCTGTTAAGGAAGATAGAACATGATGTTAACAAGGAAGCAATAGCTTCTTACTGTCTATCGCCATTATTGCTCTTGACTCACCCGCTGTATCATCTAAACTAGTTAGGAAGTGCTTAGAACAGCCTCTTACGTACGGGTTCCAGGCCATAAGGACATTCAGTAAAATGAGCGGATAGATGAACTGACCAAGGTAGGCTCTAACATGGTAGCTTTTTTGGCAGAACAAGTAAATCCGCCTGTGAACATGAGGAATACGAACAGTACCCATTCCAATCCAACATTAGATGGAGGGCACTATCTACATCTAGCTGTCCAAATTACGACAAATAAACAACCGAAGAGATTCTTAAAATGTCCCGAAGGGATATTGCTATATTTTGTATGCGCGCATGTTTTAAAACTTTTAACGCCGTACTTACTTAAAAAACCTCGAAACTGGCGTATGGACTAAAAGAATTCTAAGTTGATATGTAAAATTAGTCACATTGTATAAGTGCATAATATTTTGGAAAGAAAAGTATTCAATGCTCTAAATATCTAAAGAAAATGTTGAGTAAAATATTAAATAAGTGTTATTTTTTATTCATTAAATTTATTTTTATTATCAAAAAGGAACCATAAAGTGACAAGCTAATATCAATTTTTTGTGTGGCTGAAATTGGATGCCAATTAAAAATTTTTAATAACAACTTTGATAACTATTAGTAGAGTTAGTATAATATATATGAAGTTTCACTCTGCATATACAATAACGAAAAATATAATTTAATACTGAACATAAATACTATGTTTGTATGTATTATGTAATTGGGTTTAATTTTTCACCTTACAAAATTAAAATATTATTTATGTAGAAAATTCGATGTTGATGAAAAGAGAAAAAAAATAATTATGTAATATGATGATATAATGATGTAAAAATTTCTAAGAGTTATAAAATGATACCTGCCTAGCGATTGAAGTTGATACTAACGCGCAATATAATCAAATTATGACCGTTAAATATAAGAAACTTAATTTGATTTAATTTAATTGAATGGCATTCAATTAGATTCTCAATTAGACTTTCGAGCATTTTGAATTTGCCAAAATCTAAATGCAACTAACTTTATCAACTAGAATTTTATATTTACTGTATATAATTTACATGTAATATTAGACTGAATTTTTTTTAAAAAGATACTATGAACAATTTCGTTATTTAAGGTTAATCTATTATCATTAAGTAAGAATTTTGATGATCCAATTTACGGGACAAATTTTTTATTAAATTTTAAATATTAAATAATTTAAACAAGATATAATTTTAAAGAACATATAGCCCCGCACTATGCATAACAAATAAAAATTACTGAAACACTTTAGGTGGGAAAATAATTATGTATTTGTAAATGATTGTGAAAAATTTCTCAATTTCAAAATATTAAAATACCTTCTTTTATATGAATAATATTTTTTATTAATGTTCCACATGGCAAAACATTTATATTTCAAAAATATTATGTTGTACATATACAACATAATTATGAAAATAAATTAGTGAAATGCACATAGTATCACAATTAAAAACGATATTTTTAATAACGAAATTTTATTACAATTATAATTTATGAAAAAAAAAATTCCTTCAACTATATTTCGTTGTAGAAAAAATAATAATAAGGAATTTCAGTCATTTATCTTTAAGAAAACGGTTTTATGTATGTATATGCTCAGCATACTCATTTGGCAATATTATATTGTCTTTTTTAAGATTGTACATTATTGTTCATACATGGTGTTTATATTTAATTTATTCTATCAAAAATGTTCTGGAAATACTATAAATTAAATATTAAACTGGTCGTATGAGTTTCAGATTAAAGAATGTAAGCAGACAAATTTTTATTATTAAGTTATATTTATAATCCCTTGCAGAAGAATACTTGAAGGACAATATAAATTAGTTTCTTAAATCCACTATAATATTATATTAAATGTTCATATTCTTAACTAAAAACCACGTGGAATTAATAACACGGTCTTAACAAGTTTAGAAGAAAAATTTTAATAATTATAAAAATAATTATCAACTATATAAAAATTAAAATTATTATCCACTATATAAGTTTAGTACTCTGTAAACAAAAATTGTATTAATTTATGTTATTCTGATGATGTCAGGTGTAATAAATTATTTGTTAAATTTTCTTACCTTGCTTAAAGTATATTAACTGAAAAAGAAGATAATATTTTTATCGTATGTTTTTATGAAAATTTTCGAGTTATTTCATTTGTTATAGCTCAAAAATGTTAAAAATAACTAAGTGCAAGGAATAATATAATATATATATTTAAGAAAAATTCTAATTATATATCCCTTTAATTGAGATCTTAATAGCGTATATTTGTTATTCCAACATCTTTATAAGAATTTTAACTATTTTATAAGCTTTTATTTTTTAATTTCAATTATAATATTTTGAAATTTTGATTATATGTACTACAGGAAATGTACAACGGCAAATATTAACCACTTTTATTTATAGAGTAAAAAGATATATTTTTTTTTAGATGTTGACAAAAAGACTTTTTGCAACTTTATTGTTGCTTCATCCTTTTGCATTAAGAATAAATCTTATCTTAAAATAAGATGTAAGTACTCCAATCTTGTATTTAAAAGCGATAATACGACAGAGCTTTTAATATTTTGCAATTACATTTCTCATATTAATATATTAATATATATTCTTCAATTAACAATGATTATGACATAATGTAATGTTATGTCAGACAAAATAAAATGTATTGAAAAAGTTTTTCCGCTACAAACATAATATAGAATAAATCCTAAATAATTTTCACATAATTAATGATTTCTTTTTTTTATTCAATTCAATTTAATTCATATTTATTTCCAAGATAATTCAATTTACAATTATTTTTTTTATTTAACTTGTTAAATATGTTTTTTATTTAACTTTATGTACTGAAATATATTATATCGAGTATATATACAATTTGTTGGATAATAAATTTCATTCAGGGATAAAATAAACAAAACCCTTTGAAAATTTTCCTAGGATAAAACTTAGATTACAATAAACTAACTAAACTTAAAACTACTTTAATTTCACTATGTGAGATTTAGCACTAATGGATTATCAGAATATAAACATTTTTCATAAAATCTTTCGCAATATTAAAATATTATTACATCAACAAACTCGATGTTAGATATTTAGTGGACTTTTACAGTAGAATAGTAACTGGAAAGTTTATAGATAATTTTTAATATCTTATTCTGAGCTATTTGTAATTCGAGCAGCATAAGACCAAACTGTGGCGGCGTAGAACATTATTGGGTGAAAAATCATTTTCAACATTAAATTTTTATTTTCTAAGCTTAAAAATGAATTTCGGTATATAAAAGGGTATAGTGTTTTTTTTGTGATATTTATTTTATTAATAACTAGTCGAAATACCCGGCTTCGCTCGGTAGTTCCGAACTTATATTAATATCAAAACACTTTAATCCAGATTTTGTGCACTAAAAAAACAGAATTTCAAAATTTGTTAAATAGCCACTTCTCCGGTGCTTTAACACATCCAGTCTTCTAAATAGTAGATTCGGGTCCAACGTCCAACGCTATAATATTTTATCGGAATATACCTTAATTGCATTTTGTGCACTAAAAAAAACAGAATTTCAAAAATTTTTAAATACTTCCCCGGTGCCTTAACACATCCAGTATTCTAAATAGTCGATTCGGGTCCAACGCTATAATATTATATCGGAATATACCCAAATTGCAAAACTGCCTTCTAAAGTAGCCCCCCGTTGGTGCCTCGGATCAAAAATATAACCAATCAGGTCTCTAGGCTCCTTATTTTCAAAATTTTTAAATTTCGGAATTTCCTGTATAGCCCCGCAATTGAGCCCTGAGACGGTTGGGGCTTTTCAACATCCAGTTTTTTAAATAGGCTTTTCAGGTCCAACGCTACAACATTTTATCGGAATATAAATTGCAAAACCGGCTTCTAAGGTAGCCCTCCGCCGGGTCTTCGGATCATAATTTCTAGTACCCTATAACCATCTCGGGTATCTAGGCTCCTTATTTTCAAAATTTAAAATTTCGAAATTTGTTGTATAGCCCCCGAATTGGCCCTGAGACAACGGTTGGAGGCCTCTCAACATTCAGTTTATAAATAGCGTTTTCGGGTCCAACGCTACTATATTTTATTGGAATATACCTAAATTTCAAAACCGGCTTCTAAAGTAGCCCCTCCGCCGGGGCCTCGGATCAAAATTTCTAGTACCCTATAACCATCTCAGGCCCCAATGATACTTAAGTTCAAAATTTCAGCCAAATCGGTCCAGCGGTGTAGGCGTGATTGAGGACAGAGGACAGAGGACAGAGAAACAGAGAAACAGAGAAACAGAGAATTTTCATTTTTATTTATAAGATTTTGGATACGTGTAGTCCGAAATTCATTTTCTGATCCAGATACACTCCCAATTATTTGGCCTCCTTACTGCATGGGATTGTAGTAAAATCCATTACCACCTCAGATTGTGAAAGATAAAGATTTTAATGTGCATGTCTTCGGTAAGTTGTATTTACATTCTCAAATTTAGCTCGGTAAATGGTCCATTACATTCATCAATACACATGCAATTATAGGGAAATGTAAATTGTATTTACATTTCCCTGTGATGTAAATTGTATTTACATTTCCCTATATTGTATTTACTTACTTCATTTTGAACTGCGTAATACTATAAACAAAAATAATATCTGTCACACTCACAATATTTCCCTTTTTTCCTTTTATCTCTAAAAGAAAGAGAAATTAGAGGATAATTAACGTGGAAAAATTCCCTTGGCTTCTTTTATCTGTAAAAGAAAGAGAAATTAAAGGATAATTAACGTGGAAAAATTCCCTTCGCTTATTTTATCTGTAAACGAAAGAGAAATTAAAGGATAATTAACGTGGAAAAATTCCTTTGGCTTCTTTTATCTCTAAAAGAAAGATAAATTAAAGGATAATTAACGTGGAAAAATTCCCTTGGCTTCTTTTATCTGTAAAAGAAAGAGAAATTAAAGGATAATTAACGTGATAAAATTTCCTTGACTTCTTTTATCTTTATTTTTTATTATAAATTATCTCTATATTCTCTCTTTGCAACTCCCTCTCACATGCACATTAAAGCAGTATACAATACATGTTAATCAAATTTGTTATACAGCTCGTTGTGTATACACACAAACCCATAGACACTCGTCAATATTACATCACTCGACCTTCGGTCTCGTGATATAAAAATGACTTGTGTATATGTGTTTCTGTGTATACACAACTCGCAAGAATAACAAATTTTCATAACATGTATTGTAATCTACTATTTCCTTCTACGTGTGAAATAGACAGCTTGAGTTTTTTCTAAATTTAAATATATTTTCCATTTTGTGAAGTATTCCTGAACTATTACTAATTGTTTATGACGTCTTGAGGATAGGTGGCTGAATTAAAAATAGCGGTATCATTTGCGAAAATAGATGATTTGCAATCATTTTCCTCCAAATTTGGCAAATCTGAAGTGTATATATTGTACAGGATGGGCGAGAGGCCAGAGCCCAAAGGGCAGCCAGCTGGATGATTTCTTTAAATAATAAAGATTCTATATTATTTTGTTCAGTGTTT
This sequence comes from Hybos culiciformis, assembly GCA_964007475.1. NCBI lineage: Eukaryota > Metazoa > Arthropoda > Insecta > Diptera > Hybotidae > Hybos > Hybos culiciformis. The sequence continues at coordinate 68,940,388 of OZ023273.1, read as the reverse complement.
TGAGTTTTTTTTTAAAGTTCTATAAGATTTATATATATGTATAGTATATATGTGCTAAAAAAATTAAAAAAAGGAAAAAAACCCTTTATTTGATTGATATTAAAAAATATGTTCCTGAAAAAGTCAAAAAATAAAACAATACGTGCTAAAATAAGAACAAAGTTCAAAAGTGATGATAAGACGTGATAAAACACTGAAAATTATGGATAAAATATGTATTTTGAGATGATGAAAATAAAATAGAAGCAAGTCCAGATAGATGTTCGATAACATATAATTTTATCAACGTACAAAAACTCTGAAATGATGTTTACAACACATTTGAGTTATTAATATCAAATTTTTCGTAGAAAAAATACAAAAATTGAAGGTTAAAAAATAAATTGAATAAATGATCAATAAATGGCTCCTCTGTCAATAAGAATTTAAAACTGACTATCTCTGACATTAATTTTTAATTAACACTTAAAAAAAGTAATTGATTAAATATTAAGCAATAAAAGAAAATTTTTAATGGGCTAAAAAAAAATTTTGAAGCAATAAAATCTGTAAAATTTCCCATGAAATGAAAAGGAATTTATATAAGAGAAAATTACACACAGTTTCACGTTTCATTATTTTCTTTTTTGCTTTTCTTTTTTTTTCACATTTATATGTACCTCCTATGTATAAAAGCAATCTTAAATAATTTTCAATAAAAACATAATGATATTTTATGAAAATTTTAATTGCGGTCGAAAATTAATGATTAGACAATTTAATTTAATAATAAAAATGTTAGTCATAAAAATTTCAATCTTCCAATGGTAAGCAAATTTCGTCACAACTGGAAAAAGTGCACAAAAGGCAAGTGTTGAACAGGATAGACGCAAGTTCCGAAAAAGTTTTTTTTTTTAATAACTTTGCTATTAGGTACGCGTTCTCAAGAATTTGTCAAATAAAAATGGTAGAATCAAAATTAATATCAATATGCTGTCCTGTCATTTGCCTTCGGTGCCTTCAAATTGAGACGAAATTTGCTTCAAAGCTGAAATTTATTCTAGTGGTGTGCAGTCGTCAAAAAATAGTTCAACTCCGACTCCAACCACTGAAATTTTTAATGTACGACGCCGACTACGACTCCACAACTCCAATTCCAAATCCAACTCCACAACTCCAATTCCAAATCCAACTCCACAACTCCAATTCCTACTCCAACTCCACAACCCTGCCTACAGTACCGTGAAATTGGACTATTGTAGATGAATGTGTTTAGGCACTCTGACTCCAAAATATTTAAAATTCATTTTTCAAATGCGACTCCGATTTCGACTCCAACTTTGATACAAACACCACAACTCCGACTCCACAACTCCGACTCCGACTCCAACGCGACAACCCTGATTTGTTCAATAAGAAAGATTTTCATATCGATCATTTCTCTATTTTGTCAAAGTTCATACAAACATGTTCATATGTTTTTGCTTTTACTTAAATAAAGTTGGGCTTATTTATTAACACTTGGCAAATTCATATACTTTATATCTCTAAAGGTAGGTAAATGAAATTAATTAAATACTAAATTTTGAAAAAAGGCATGTTATATTTTCAATTGTATTAACTGAATTATTATAGTGTCAAAATTTAATTCCACAAAAAGTGAAAAATCAGTTCCAACCACTTTTATTTTTGTTTACTGACTGAAAGAGGAAAATAAGGAAAAATAATTGAATATTTTCTAAAATTTCACAAAAAAAAAAAATATATATATAGGGCAGAAAAAACAAAATGTTTGTTTAGGATATTATAGGAATTTGTTAAAATTAAATACATACAATCAATCAAAATTTAGGCATGTTAGAAGAAATATTTATCAATAAATTTTAAAAGGAATTAACTCTTTTTACCACACTGACCACACCAAAATACTTTTTAAATTAACATTTTACGATTTAAACAAAAATAATATTGTGTTAAATTATTTTTAAAATTTTATTTATCGAACTTTAAAAATATTTTTTTGCCTGAAAATATTTCTGTTTTATTTATTTTTTTTTTTGAGAATTTCAACTGAGACTCAGACCCCATTAGGTTTAGATACTCCACAGATCAAATGTTCCGAAAGGTGGTGGAGCTCTAATAGCGAAATGATCTCACGATGCTATTAACTTTGTCTCTAACACTTGTCTGAAACCGATGAATTTGGTTGACTTTTGGATGATTTCAATTTATCCAATTTGAGATGAATTGAGTCTGATGAGGTTGACTATCTAATTTCTGCTTCACGCTCCTCATGTTTGGAGATTAATTTTCTTGATGCAGTTTAGCATGTACATATATGAGAATGATGGTAAAGTTTTCATGACAATTTATTGCCTTGAAGTGCAGTGGTGTTAAGATACACATCCAACTCATTATCGAGTACTCATTTGCAAACAAAAATTAAAAGAGAAAAAATTTCAATTGCTACAGTGGCATAATGCCATTTTAGACTGTAACAGTTATTTATATCTTATATATTATTAGAAATGTATTCTATTCAGGGGACGTCATAAATTCGACTTTCAAAAAAGAGCTCTATTATTCGCATTTCTCATATCTTCAACAACAAATAAATATTATTTTTATTTCTTGGATTCAGATAAATTCTTTTCTCTGCGTCTAAAGCTCATCAAACACTCCCGTCAAATTATTTTTATACATTATAAATTTGTTTTGCGGCATTAATTAAAACAGTCTACAGAACTTATCATTTATATCATTTTATAATTTTTCTTTTAAATACGTTTTAAATTTTTATTTTTCTAGAAATTTTTTTTTCTTTATTTTTTTTTGTTTTATTTCATTTTTAAATCAAAATAAATAAAATTCCTATATAAAGTTAATATTTTTAGATAAGACAAAAATTGAATTGAAAATAAAAAAAATTAAAAAAAAAAAGGATCAGAGAATAAAGTTTTTTATTTTTATTCTTTTTTTTATAAGGTTAGAGGTTAAGCACAAATGAAAAAGGTTCTAAAGGAAATCAGATTGTGATATGAGGGTATACGATAATATGGAATTACGGATAAACATACAGAAAAATAAAATTTTTCCAATTGTAATGACATTCAAAGACAAAAATCTGTGATTTAAAAAGCTTATAAATTTTAAATTTTTATTTATAGAGAAAATTAGAACATATACAATGTTTTAGAAACAAAAAACGTTCAAGCTACATTAATGCAAAACAATTCATTTAATGAAAAATTCATTCAAACTTCTCATCTCTAAAGGGTAATTTATCTAAGTATCTAATAAATAATTTGTCTAATAACAATTATTCTCTATATATTCATACATTAATTTTATCAATTGGACATGGTGGTGTTCATTCGATTTAGAAATAAATAAAATAAAAAACCACAAATTATTCATTTCATTAATTATATGTATTGGATACATTGTCTAATTGAGTTTTTGACAAGTGTGTCTTAAATTAAGACTATTATCATTACTATATACATCATGGATGTCCGAACTTTGAAGTCTCGTGGGCGATCTTACGGTCTACAAGAGAATTTTTTTAAAATCAATAGAGTAGTTTTTAACTGTAGTATTTTATTTTATTTTAATTCGAACAAGTTTAGTAAAATACAAATTTATATACCTATACCTAAAAATAACATTTTTAAAACAACGCTTACTAAGAAAATCAGAACTGTTAATGTTTAAAAGCAATCGCACTTGTTACTTCTTCGCGAATATTAATCATATTTAAAATCATTAATGCTCTCTTAGTTTGTAGAAGAAAATAAAAATATATAAATTAATTTTTTTTCCCTGGATACGAATTACATATTATTTGCGGGATATCTAAAATAGATATAGTATTAGCATATTTTTAGAAAATATCTTTATTTAGCCTCTCCTTTTAATCTAGATTTAAATTTGTTTTTTGTTTTTTATCAAACTGTGTTTTTAAACCGGACTTCAATCAAATTTAATTGCTAGAAGACATTCTTAACCCCGATTGAGTTTATATCTATCAAAATTCGGGAAAACTAATTATTATGTTGACTTTTAAAAAAAGATTTTTAATTATTTTTACTTAAATGTTCTCAAAAAATATTTTTTCAGAAAAATATAAATAAGAATTTATAAACAAAATGTGTATGAACATTGAATTGTTTACATAATTGTGACGAATCAACTTCATAAATCAACTTTTAATTAAAAAATATATTTAATAGCAACGCGTTAATTGAAGTAGTCATGCTATGTATAGCTATGTAAACAAATTTTTATAATGAACTAACTAGTTATTAGCTATTAACTATATGCTATTACATAATACTCGAAATTTTTATAATATTTGTACAACTTTTAATATATTTTAATATATTTTGTTCAATTAATGTGGTTATTGGCTTTATTTATTTATAAAAATGAAGTTTTTAAATTTAATATATTAAAATGTCCCATATTAGTCATATACTTTAAGTATGTACACTATCGTACACCCCTACATATTATAAGTTCATTTTGATATAATAAGTTTAAGTTATAATTAAGGTAAAACATTGAAAAAGTTAAATCTATGAAATTAAATGCAACAATGAGAAACATTAAACATAAAAGCAATATCAATTGGGTTTTTAAATTCTCCAAGAACCGAAATAAACAGGGACGTAAAGCACCAGCTCCACATAAATCAATTCCCAAACTCTTATCGGAAATCATTAGAACATAAATTGACCAACTATTCAGTTTTTTGAAATAATAACAAATTGTTGCATGTGAGAATATAGAAACATCTTATTTTCAATTACTTTAACTTTTGTCATGATAATCATTTTGAGTTGTATCGTAAAAAATTAATTTTTTGGTTTTTTTTAAATAGTTTGTGGTGCGTGAAATCCAACCACACGACCAAGGAATCAAAATCTTAAGATAAAAAATCTGAATAAAAATCTCGAAAATAACTTAAATTAATATCTATATATAATTCTATAAAGTTTTAAATATATATAAAAATATACATGCTGGGGCGTATGAAACATCTTATTCAAAATTAAAACGTAATATTTTTAATATCAATTAATTTATTATTACACAAATTATGGTACAGCAAATATGTAACCAAACTATATATTTAATATGCAACATATATTTTAATTTTCCACATAATATTGAAACATATATACAATAAATTTAAATAAATTAACTAATTAAATTTTAAAATTGTACATAAGCATATATATATAAACATAAATGATAAAATATTATTTTAATTAAATTGTAGATTTTACCATATCATGTCATTATAATGTAAACAATTTCAATATCATTTGGTTATCTTAGTATCTATCTGGATATAATGTATATTAAATGTATTCATTGTATAGAATAGTATATGCCTATATGGGAATTATATACATAACATTAGTTAAAATTATTTTTTAAAGGCAAAGCCATATTTTTTTTGTAACATAATCAAAAACCAAATACCGTAATAACAAATTAAGCAGAATGTAATTGAAATCAATAATAATAAATCAATTTAAACTATTTTGACATAAGAAAATCTAATTTATTTATATTTAACTGACTGAGTTAAGCATGAATTACTCTTGTGTGATTTTCATTTTCGTATAAGACAACGTAATCCAGTAGACATATTTAAGGTTTTTAAGTTTTTTTTGTTATGGAAGATTTGTTACCTAAACCTGAATGTTTTCGTCGGACGGAAGACTTGTCGAGGCAACTCCAGGATAGCCCGACATCTCCATAATAGTTTTTTGAAATACCACGGGCACAACTAACCGCTGAACACTACAGCCCACACCAGTCTGAAAATACTTACTTCAAAATGAAGTTCAGAGGTCGGCATGGGTACTTCGCATTACAGTGCGAAGAAGTACCAACTGAACTTTTATCCCCACATAAGGAAAAACTTTAAACGAGTAAATTTCGCGTCAATCTTATATTTTATATATGCAACTCTATAATTAGAATGATATTATATTTAAATATGAAATTATTTTGAAACTAAATTTTAATTTAACAAATTTTAAATATTTAAATGCAATATTTATGCTTTATTTATAATTAAGTATAACTTCATCAAATATTTTTTTTATAAACTTTGTTTTTATAGTTAATATAACTTTTCGTATTTGCATATAAAACATATTAGTTGGATTTATGTTGCGTGATGTTGAATAAAAAATAATTTCGTAGTGTTAGAACATTTCTCCATCTCTTGAGTGTGATTATAATTTGGTCATAATTGTGGAAATTCCAATTTTCAAATATTTAGCAAAACTTAATTTTCTATTTATTAAAAATAAAGTTTTTGATTTATTGCTTAAAATTTAATATAATTTTTATGAGATTTTATCGTGCCGTATATATAGAAAACGTGATATTATATAAAAAATAATTTATATAAAGTCAACGGTCACGATGAAGTAACATTGTGATATCAAATTTCAAAACCAGCAACAAAAAAACTGACATTTTTATTTAGAAAAGAATAATAAAGTCTTGTGGAAATAATTATGTAGGTATTAACAAAAATGGTGAAGCATACGTACAATAATGATACAACAATTTTGTTATTAAAATCCAACATAAAATTAAAAATTAAAAAGTTCCATTCATTTCAGATCTAAACACACCACATTATAATCTTAATATATGTTAGTGTTGAAGCCAATGTTCGTTCGTATGTTATAATATCGAACGCACATTATTTAAGCTTGAAATTACACCATATCAAATATACTGTATTTAATGAAATTGCAATCATCCTCCATTGATTCCTATATCAAAAACTTTAATAACCCAGTGTTAAATATTTTTAAAAATATTTTAAAAATTTTCCAAACACTTAATTCTGTAAAAACTTTCCATATATATACACAATATTTTATACAATGATTATTTGAAGGTTGAAGATTATACACTTTTTATTATATGTATCTGAGTTAGATCAGTACCTATGGGAAAAACATATATAACAACAATGTATATATTTATTTATCACAGATTTTATTTTATATTCTATTTTATGTGTATTTGAACCACAAAACTTTTATAAATAGCTGTTTCTAAATTATCTCACACAGGTGTAAAAATAAAAAGGATATTTTAATATGATTGCAAATTGTTATTTAGTTCAATCAGACCACATTCCACAAAAGGTTTCATGTACACAATATACTCTATCTATATATTCAAATAAGAAAATGTACTAAAAATAATTTATCTTCTTGATATAAAACTATATAAAATAAAAATTATCTATATTGGAATTATTTGAATTGAAATTAAATTTATCCGATGAATCAAGGAGAAGATTGATAAATTTTAAGATATACTATAATTTTAGTTTGTTTTTTTTATCCAATCATTAACCAAAAAAAAGGACATCGAACAAAGCAAAAAAAAGTTTGAATTTACTCTGCAAGCATACTGAATAAAATGAGCTTATTGTATATATTAAAGTAAAATTCGAAGTAAAATTAGCAATATTTAAAAAAGAATGGACTATAGAACTTTATTCAAAACTATTCACAATATCAAGAATATTGAGCTCACAATTATATTATTCAGTTCAATATTATACTATTGTTTTTCCTTTCACGAAAGCAATTTAAACTTAAATGTCATGTTTTTATTTATTTTGTTCATGTATGCATGTATGCTTAAAACTTTTTTTTTTACTCTCTTCAAATACCAAAATGCAATATACATTGTACAATTTGGAAAATGTAGAAAAAAAAAATAAAAAAATAAAATTTACTAAATTAAAATTACATGATGTGATACAGCATCTGCATAACTAAAAAAATTTTTTTTTATTATAAATGAACTTTATGTATTGATATAATTTTTTTTTCTATTGTTCATGTGGTCACGTCAATACTTTGAACACAACGTGATAAAATTACAAGAGCTTTCTGAATATAGAATTCAGTGTGGTTTTATACGAGCCCTGCATCATAAGACCTCGTACGGGTTTTTTTTTTTGAGTTTGTTCTACTTTTTTCCAGTTTTCTCCAGTTTTGTATTTTTTTCGTTTAAACCAACCTTTTTTAGGAGTTTTTGGTCTTTATAAAAAAATTTTTTTTTTAAGTTAAATTTTGAGAAAAAAATTATTTTCTAAAAGTCTACTTTTTCAACTTTTTTTATGGGCATCGCAGAAATTTTCGAAAGATGCATTTTGAAGGGCATTTGGGAGTAGTTAATTTTAGCTTTTTAGGTTTTGGCGATAAAATAAAGGAGATAGCCAAAAAACGCCTTTGAAATCCCAAAAAACAGGCCAAAATTGCTATTTTTCGCGTTTTTGACCTGTTTTTTGGATTTTCAAAGGCGTTTTTTGACTCTCTCCTTTAATTTATCGACAAAACCCAAAAAGCTAAAATTAACTACTCCCAAATGCCCTTCAAAATGCATCTTTCGAAAATTTATCGTATATCGACTTAAAAAATAAAAAAACTGTTCTAAGCATGATGCAATATTGATATGTTGAGAAGAAAAACAATTTGTTAAATTTTTTAATTTTTTTTTATTGTATACTAATCGAAAGCTTAATTCGAAGTTTTATTTGAGACTTTATATAGAAACATTTTTTAAGTTTCTACAATCCAACGATCATAGTTATTTTCATAATTTTTTGAATTAATTTTAATGGCTTGATCATATCTAATGCCTTGTTTATAGCTAATTTACCTATCTGAAAAAATGATACCGTAAAAACAGATTTTCTATGTTATTATTCTATTTATATTTAAGCAAATTTACTGAAAATGAAGATATTAATTTTATCTATTTTTCGTGAAAAGAATTTTTTAAAAATATTTTCAAATAATTAAGAATATTGTATTTATTTTTATTTGCTATCTGAAAAATTTCATTGCTTCACAAAATTATTTTTTTCTTTCTTTTTCATCACGTTTCCTACCTATCTGAATATTTTTTTACGATACCTTTCCTGTCAAAAAATTTTTTTTTTGTTTTTTTTTATATTTTTTGCAGTTGTTTTTTTACTTTCAGATAAAATTAGCTGTGAATAGGTTTCCGGAACATTCCTCCAAAAATTACTTCACTGTGGTAGCTATAATGCCTTGAGCACAGCTAATACCGCAAAGCAATTTAGAGCTATCGTAAAAACCGATTTTCTGCGTTATTTCTTAATTAACTTAAATAAGAATTATAAAAAACAAGATATTAATTTTATTGATTTTTTGTAAAAAGAATTTCTTAAAATTATTTCATAATTAATTAGAAAACTGAATTTATTTTTTTTTTGATCCTAAAAGAATTGACTACGTCACAAAATAATTTTTTTGTTTCTTTTTCACTATGTTTCTTTTGCATCGAAATTTGGTTTTGCGGCATTTTTTTGTCACAATCATATTATAAAAAACAAAAGCAGTTGTTTGCAGTTGATTTTTTTTGCTTTCAGGTAAAATTAGCTGTGAACAGGTTTCCGGAACATTCCTTCAAAAATTGTTTTGCGGTATTAGCTGTGCTCAAGGCATAAACAACGCATTACACTGCAAAGCAATTTTTGAAGGAATGTTCCGGAAACCTGTCCACAGCTAATTTTACCAAAAAAATTAACTGCAAACAATTTGAAGCTTTAATGTCACCGTCGACTAATATAAGTATACTTTAAGTGCTAAAAAATTTTATTTTTATATTAATTTTAAAGTTGTACGGGATTTAGTTTATCCAGAGGGTGTTTCTTTGTTCATTACTCATCTCAAATTGTGACAGAAAAATGCTGCGCAACCAAATTTCGGTGCAAAAGATACGCAGTGAAAAAGAAACAAAAAAAATTTTTTGTGGTATAATCAATTTTAATGTGCATGTGTTCGGTAAGTTGTATTTACAATCGCAAATTTAGCTCGGTAAATGGTCTATTACATGCATCAATAAACATGCAATTATTCACTTAAGTAAATTTTATTTACATTTCCCTATAATGTAAATTGTATTTACTTACTTCATTTTGAACTGCGCAATACTATAAACAAAAATAATATCACTCACACTCACAATATTTCAATACAGACAAGTACCAAAAAAAAAAAAAAAATTACAAATGTACACCACTCACATGCATCATATCAATGTCAAATAAAGTTTAGTTTATAATGCTAAAAATCTATATTTTTCCTCTGATCTAATCTATATTTTCTCTCTGAGCAAAAAAAAAAAAAAACAAAAGAAAACCAATAAAAAAATACGCGTCTATTTTTTTTGTTTTCCTAAAAAGCGGCCAGTCGATCAGTCGACGAATTTTCTTAACATGTGTTTCAATCTACTATTTTTAAGGGATCTTCGAACCTATACTACTAAATTTTTAAGCGAGTGTTGTTGGATTTTAGTACAAAAATTTAAACCACACTTCGAAAATTGTACTTATTTTATTCAAAAAAACAAAATGAATAAAAAAAGAACAATGGTAACCTTGAAAGTATTGAAACAAATCATTTCTGGCATTATAAAGTTTGCTGTCAATTGTTAAATGTCAAGTAAGAATTTTTTTTTTCTTTTATCGACAAACGAGGAAAATGGCAGCAACAAGGAGATAAATAGTATGTTCAGTAAGTACCGATTGTCCGTAGCTAAGGAATTCTCTTTTCTGCAAAATCCTGCAAATAACTTCTGCAAACCCCTACGATAAGGAAAGCTGTGACATTTCATTTTAAAATCATATACATTAAAAAATTTTATATGCGCGTATTGAAATGTGTCATTTGTTGTATTTCAGATTTTAAAGAATCATTTGTAACATTTATTAATAATATGCATGTATATTGTTTAAGGGAATACAAATTTAATGAAATTTCAAAAATTCTGCCTTTTTTTTAAATGTTTTTAAGCTAACACATACCTAATAAAACTTACTTAATACAAATTATCTAGTAAAATGCATGAACAAAAATTGAGTGAATGTGTTTTTTTTTACATATATTTATGTTTCCTACTCTGTATTGAATCAAGCTGAATATCGCTTGCAAGTTCTTTAATAGAGCAAAAAAGTACGAACAATTTACTTTTTAAATAGGATCTTGGCTCACTTCAACATGAATTATTACTTCCTATTCACTAGTGGTTCACCGATGAAAAAGTATTTCTATTTCTAAAACTAGTGTCATGCTATTGTTGAACAAATATTAAAAATACAAAGCACCTGACCTGATGTCTTATTAACATTATGCTAATGTATGTTGCCGTTCTCCCTTCTTTACGAAGTTTCTTAATATTTTCTTGTTGTAGCGAATTTTTATTTAAAAGATAAAATGTTTGATATCTCGAAAACTAAGGAAGATATCTAAAATTTTTATTTAATTTGCATAATTGATTGAAAAAAAATCATCATAAAGGAAGGATAGCTTGTAGTGAAATGTAAACAAGAACTCGGTATAAACCTTTTTAAAGTATATGGGTTGAACTAAATTTGATAAAATATGTAAATAAAATTAAAAATTTTATATTTTTATTAAACATTTTATATTTTTATTTAAAATTTTGTATTTTATTAAAATAAAAATATAAAATTTAAAATTTTATTTAGGAAAACAAAAAATTTTGTTAAAATTAACTTTTTTTTGTTTGTTTTTAATCAAAATTATCAATGTCCTTAGCTAAGGCCAACTAAAAAGTACTCCCAGAATACGGACTATTATGGGAAATTATAAAATTTCCCTTTGCAGAAGTTTTGAGGTAGGATTGCATTACTGAACGATTTTTTGTAGAAATTGTCTGTATTTAAGGACGTTAGCTATCATATTTTGTCTTTCACAAACTTCAGATTGTCTGCAACGTAGGATTTTGTCACTACGTCTATCTAGTTCTTAAGTGCCGTATACGCATTTTTCGTATTTTTGGCAAATTGAGTTTGAAGTTGTAAGACTCAAACAATTGGTTCCAATTTAGCATATACGTCAAATAGGGGAAAAATATCTCGAGAACGGAAGGAGCTATTGAAATTTCGAGAAGGACGTTCGAAAGATCGCCTTCGAGTTAGTATGAAGAAATCCCTAACTCCAAAAGTGCCAAAATGCGTATACGGCACTTAAGAACTAGATAGACGACTAGCTAAGGACAATCTGTACTTACTGAACGTACTAAAAGTAAAATGTATAATAATATTAATTATTTAATTTTATTTTTAATTATAACAAAAATTATTGTAAAATTATAATTATTTTTTTTAAGAATTAAAAATAAAATTAAATAAAATTTAAGAAGTTTAATAAAAAAAAAACTAGTAATTTTTCCAAAAAAAAAAATTATTCGATTCGAACTTTTTTTTTGGAAAAATTACTAATTTTTTTTTTAATATTTAAGGAATTAGCTGATCTTAAATTGTCCGGTTTGAAATCATTTCGAGAAATAAATTTACTTCCGTATTAATTAAATTTTATTTCCTTGCTTCATTTTGAACTTTTTTGTTTATTTTTTCATTGTAAATGTATTGTTTTCAACTCCCTCTCACATGCACATTAAAGCAGTATACAAAACATGTTAATAAAATTTGTTATAGAATACGATTAAAATCACCTGACCAATCCGTTATGCAAAGCTTTCCCTTTCCATTACAAAATTCCATACAAAATTTGCATGAGCTTTTTTCTTACATAATTTCCCCTAAATTTTGTAAGGAATTTTGTAATGGAAAGGGAAAGCTTTGCATAACGGATTGGTCAAGTGATTTGAATCGTACTCTAACAACTCGTTGTTATACACACAAACACATAAACACTTGTCAATATTATATCACTCGATCTTCGGTCTCGTGATATATTTTTGACTCGTGTCTATGTGTTTGTGTGTTTCTGTGTATACACAACTCGTAATTATAATAACAAATTTTCTTAACATGTATTGTAATCTACTATTAACAGTTGCAAAAAAATAATTTTTTTTTTCTAATTAATTATAAAATATTTTTAAAAAATTCTTTTTACCCAAAATCAATAAAACTAATATCTTGCGTTTTTGTAAATTTTATTAAAAAAATTAAGAAATAACGAAGAAAATCGGTTTTCACGGTGGAAGCTATGATCAAGGCATAAAGTAAATTCAGTAAAATTCTCAACTTAGTAAAATGGCTTGATCTCAGCTAATTTACCTATCTGAATAAAAGGTACTGTAAAAATATGCTGATTTTCTAGGTTATTATTCCATTTATTTTAATCAAAGATATTAATTTTATCTATTTTTCGTAAAAAATGTTAAAATAATTAAGAAAATTGGATTTTTTTTTTTGCTGCCTGAAAAGAATTTATTACATTACATAATAATTTTTATGATTCTTTTTCATTGCGTTTGATTTGATTGCGAATTTTTTCTGTCCCAATTTGTAATCAGCCCCTAGCGGAATTTACAGGCATATGATTTTAAAATTTTAAAATTAAAATCCGTGAAAATATTTATTTATACGATGGTGTTGCAATTTCAGAGTTTAATATTTTTTTCAGTTGAATTTTTGCAATCAGGTAAAATTAGTTGTACAATTGGGTTTCCGGAACATTCCTCCAAAAATTACTTTCGGTAGAATAGCTGTGATCAAGAAGATTTATATATTTGGCTTTTCGAAATTTTCGTTTTATCGTTATAACATATCAACATTTTCCGGCTAACTAATATGTGTGAATTAAATAAAAATAATTGCCAAAAAAAAAAAAACAAATATTGCTATTAATTTCTTATAATAAGATTTATCTCACTGTGCGTGATAAATTTTAAAAATTGTATTTTGTACATAGGTATTATAAATCTTTAAAGAATATTATTGCTATGCCATTTTATTAATGTTCAAGATGAAAGATAAAATAAAACCAAATCGGAATAGTTTGGCACATTTATTTTAAATGTTAAGATTTCTTTTGAAAAATAAAATATTATATAAACTTTGAGAATTTATTCATGTAAATTTTTTTCTAGGATATATATTTTTTTTTAAATCGAATTCTTCTCTTATCAATCAAATATAATTCTTTATTTAAAAATCTCTTTATTTAAAAAAATAGCTCAATTTATTATACGTACCTACCAGGCACGAAGCGTGACTTTTCCAATATCGGAAGCACACTAATAGAATTTGATGTTTTTGAAACTTATAAAAAACACCATTTTATAAGTAATACAAGATATCGAAATTCTCGTTCTTTGAGAGCTAACTGATCTATTATTTTGTCATAAATGTTTTACTTTTCATGTCTTTTAATAATCCCTATTCAATTGATTAATATCAATTGAATAGGGAATTGAAACCCTAATAGGTTAATCAATCGTCTTATTGTATCGTCAAATCACAAAAAAAATCAAAATAGCATATTTTGCAACGCAAATAATGAATTTCCTTCACTCATTATTCTTATTCTTATACAATATACCTAATTTCTTTATTATTATTTCCTTTCTAAGTACATGTTTTTTGGTCGGGAAATTTAGTGTCTCTACTATTAAATCGAATTTAATTATTACTCCTTTCACATTATTAAGAATGCATAATTTAAAATCATTATTCGCTTCATTGAAATTTAGTATAACGCCTGCTATGAAATTTAGCAGTTAATAAAAATTCCATACAAAAAATAATGATTTCAAAAATTTTACCATTAGAAGAGAATTTCAGTATTGAAAAGCGACATCTGATCAACATACTAAAATTCTCTTTGAAGAGAAATTATTTGTTATCATAATAATGAATTAATTTTTTGCATTCTTAATATTGGAAAGCGTATAGAAAGAAATTTGTATTGTAAATAAAGTATAACATATACGGGCAATTCCTATTGAATGCACGTTCCGAATGCATTATTTAAATTTTAAACTATGCTTTTTTTTTGTTATATATTAAAATTATTTCTACGGAAGCATTCAATACGTTCTATATATGAAGGATTCGTCCCTGATACCTACATATAATCTCAAAATACAACTTAAAGATAATAAAAAATATAAATTTCAATAATAATAATGCAAAGCTATAGTGAGTTATTCACAACAAAATTAAATGTGAAATTGTAATAATAGGTAAGTGTAATTTAATCTGTAGGGCTTACGAGAATCATAACGAAAAGCACACGCAGGTTACATACTTACGTCAATTCTAAGAGAACATTTTATATATTATCTTTATTTGTTATAATAATTTATTCATCATTTTAACTTATAATTTATTTTAAAATACTTTTCCAAGAAGTCAAGAAATTAATATTAACTTTTTTTTCGATTTAGAGTATTTTTTTTTTTTTTTTTATTAAAGTTACCAAATCACTAGGTGGGATACCTTTTATACTAAAGAAGTATGGATTTGGTAATGAGGACAGGAAGTTTAGACGGGATTAAAAAGTGGGACAGTTAGTAGGTAATGTAATCATTTACACTTTTCTTAAAACGTCGCAAGTCGTAAATTAAGCGTCTACCAGCTGTCGGGAACTACTTTAATGGGAGATCATTCCACATTCTCGAGGTGCGAATTGAAAACGAATCTCCGAAGCTCGTTCTATCACATCTGGGGATTTTTACGAAATATGGGTGTGAAGTTGAAGCAGTACGTGTTTGGCGTGAAAATACTTGAAGTTTAGGAAGTAGGGCTTTTACTTCCAGGGAACACGTATCCATTCCAACAAGATATTTATAAAAAATGAAAAGTGAACCTACATTACGACGGTGGTTGAGTGATGTTAATGAGTTGGTGATTGTTTATCAATCTAATAGCCCTTCTCTGAACTTTGTCCAGGTATTCAAGATGGGTTTTGGGAGCACCAGCCCATATATGCGAATTGTATTCTAATTTTGGTCGTATGTAGGATTTGTAAATGTTTAAGAGATCAGAGGGGGAAAAGTATTGTTTACATCTTTTTAAAAAACCAAGACATTTCGCTGCGTTTTTTGCCGTTTCGAAAATATGAATTTTCCAGCTTAAATCGCAAGTTATTTTCGAACCTAAAATGTCAAGGTTTCCAGATTTGACAATACTTTCTCCTTGAAAGGAAAATTGGGGATCGAAAGTTGACTGCTTTCTAGAAATAAGGCAGCATTGGGTTTTGGATGCGTTGAACTCAACTCTGTTGAGAAGACCCCATTGTGCAATTTTTGAAAGGTCGTGATTTATGCTACTTTGAAGAAGTTTCGTTTCGTAGTAACAGCATTTGAGGATGCTGATTTTTTATTAATAAAATCGTAGCTTACTACCAATTTACTGTCATCGGCGAAGCTGTGGATGGGGTTTAGAGTAGATTGAAGAAGATCATTAATGAAAATTAGAAAGAGGGTTGGTGAGAGAACACACCCTTGGGGTACACCGGAGTTGATATTGAAAATATGTGACTGGTACCCATCCACAACAGCACGAATAGAACGGCCAGATTTAGAGTATTGCCATCAAAGTTTATGTTATACATATATGTATGTATATTAATTTTATGCCATATAAATTTTAAAGTTAAGTCATAAATTACATTGTTAAATAAATTAATTTAATTAGCATCATAATAAAATAATTAAACAGAACTCATTATAATAGGTTGTTATTGTAATTTGTTATTATTATCTAAAAATTTGATATTATCTTATTAAATAGTATATACATATAGGTAACAATATCATCTTATTTAACAAATAAATCTAATAATTACATAATTATGGTTATCTTCATAATTTTAACAAATTCAATAATGATTGCAATTTATCAATAATATAATATTCATATTAATTCTGTGTTTAAAAGCCAGAATTTTTTATCTGCAAAAAATTAATTTTGAGTTAGAGCGAAATAAAACTTTTTTTGAAATAAAAAAAAATCTATTTGTTAACAAATTGTAATTTTTTTTTAGATAAGTTTCGAGAACAAATTTGTTTTCAATTTTTTGTTTATAAATTATAAAATTATTCCTTTAAACTTATGTTATTTGAATAACAAACAAATAATACGTTTTTCATAGTTAATTTAAGATTATTTTCCAAAAGCACTAGAAAAAAAAAACCAACTTAGGACGTTTGTCCAATCTCAATGTCTTCTATAACTTCTTAACGGATTGTCATAGAAGAATAAGGTTAAGGATGAAAATAAACAATTTAAATAAAGAAGCAACTTTATAATTTTTTCTCAAATGTGTCTTATCATCATTTAAGACGTTTTTGGATTTTGAACACAGAATTTATATTAGAGTTATCATTCTATATACCTGTCGTGCATATGCTTTCCTAACTTAATTTTTCCGTACAGATTACAATGGTTTATAAGTTAATTATTTCTTTTGAATCTATATATAATACTCCAACCCAATTTTAATAGTTATATCCTGTAAATAAAGATATTTCGTGATCTATTAAATAAATTTGATGAGATATTAAACCTTTTTATTTCTAAAGACTTAAAGTAAACTTTTTGAATTTATAAATATATAAGTCAACGTATATATACATAATAATTTGTTCTTAACAAGAAATATACCAATGGAAATCGGACAAAGGAAATGTTAAATATACATATATAAATTTAAATATATGTAATTAAATTTTATAAGGAAGAGGAAATTTTGTGTGAAAAGAGCTTTTAAATAATTTTAATAGTCCTCATTCATTATATGTTGTATATAGTTTCTGTTATTTGCGTAATTGAAATTCAATAAAATTAAAAACAGATTACAACATAAATACATATATGCACATTGCACACATAGTGTATATATTATTCAATTCAATTATTGTAAATACACAATTTCACAGATAATGCATTTGGAAGTCATTCCCATATATAATTCAATTAAATATCGTTATTATAACTCATAATTTATTTTTTATTATTTTTTTTTATTAAATATAATTACTGAACTTGCATTGAATATCTTATTTTTAGATTTCAGGATTTTTTTTTTGTTAGATAGGATTAAAAATTTTTATGTTTAAATTTATTCATGAAACATTTTCAAACATTTTTAATTCAATCAAAAAAAATATTGATTTTGTTTTCATATTCGATTGAATATTATTCACAATTTAAAAAATTTAAGCTTCAAGTTTTATTTAACAGCAAATAAGTTTTATTAATTTTTTATTGAAAGACTTATATTTCTTTTGAAAATGATTTTGTGAAATTCACATTATTTTTTTAAATAGGTTTACGTTTTATACATATATGTATACATATATACATATATATATATATTTATATACATTAATAAAAAACTGATGATTCCTTTTGTTGCCTTTTTTATGATAAGTATTTTCATAAATACAGAAATTTAATGAAAAGTTGAATTAAATATATTTTTATGTCCTCTAATAAATCATCTAATAATAATAATACAATAACTTTATATATGATTAATTAATTTCATTTAATTTTCTCTTTTTTAAATAAATTTAAAAAAAAAAAAAAAAAAAGGAAGCCAAAGTTCACAACCATTGTTGAAATTATTGGTTTTTAACATTATTATGTAAACGGATTATAAAATGTTCTAGCTAATGAAAAAAAGTCCTTGATTTTATATAAATTTTATTTTATTGAATAATTTATAAAATAGTATTTAATAAATTATATAAATTTAATAAATTATAATAATTTAGAAAATAATAAATTTATATATATTAATTTTAAATAGCAATATATAAGTACACAGTTTTTTCATATTTTATAATATAAATATACATGTACAATTGAACATATAAATATAATTTTTTTTTTTAACAAAATTTAAATATCAAATTTAAATTTTAATTTCGTTTTTTTTTAAATCATTCATTCAATATGGATTAGTTTTAAATATAATATTATGAAATTATGATATTAAAAAAATATGTGCATATTATTAAAAAAAAAAACTATTCCATTTTTTTGTAGTGTAAAAAACCAATTAATAGGTTTTAATTATATGCCATAATTAATTTTATATATATGTAATAAAAACTTTTAACATGGGCACGCTAATGAAAAATAAAATTATACACATTACTTTCGAGAGTTTTATTGAAAATGCAAAAATGTTTTCATAATTTTTTTCCAAAATATCAGTTACTTTATTAAGTAATGATTATAAAATACATATAATTAATAAGTACCTGAAAATTTAACTTTGTTTACTGATTTTAAATAATATAATAATGAACATAATTAAATGAAAGAGGATTCTGATGATGATAATCATCAATTGGCAGATGGAAAATTAAATATTTTCCTACAAAAATTATTAATGTAAAAATTTTATTTAATAATATGTACATTTTTAATAGTTATCTCAGGTTTCTTTCAAAAATGTATAAAATTTTCTAAGGGTAGAGGTTTAGTGATACTGATGGTGATGATGTACTTATATCAATCCTTCCATATAGTATTCAAATCTAAAAATGACATTATAGAGACTTGTACAGTCGTCAAATCGTTGTCCGATACACTATGTAATCACCCAAAGAAAATGCACCAAATTCATATTTTCAAATTTGGTTTACAAGAGGATAATTATACATCCTGAAATGGTATCACTTTGTTAAAGAATATTGTGTCACTTTTTTAAAATAACTTATCGATTGATTTCTGTTCCTTATCTCTACCAAAATTTGAATTTTTGTAATTCCACCAGACCAACAAGATTAAATCTAACGTTCTCTCTTCCTCATTCAAGAAAAAACTTATTGGCAAAGAGCCAAATTATAAGACTTCAATTGAGTCACAACGAATTTTTTAATTCTGTAGTTGATGTTTTTGATAATAATAATAATACATTAGGTCTCAAAAATGTCGTTAAACTCACCGCTTCTCAACTTCCCATTTATGTATAATTTCACACTTGGTATTTTTTAATTGTGATGGCAAAGTTTATTTTACGATATGGTGAGCAAAACTAGTTAATTAGTTAGTTATTAGTACTACTTTTGATTGTTAATGTAATTTAATATTTTGAATTAGTATTTTTTTATTTGAAACTTTGCGGTGCTCGTACGCCTAAACTATTGACTTTGTGAAAAAAAAGGTACATACATAAATTGTATGTAATTGTCTCTAGTTTCATTGTACATAATTGTTTGTATCGTAAAATCAGTCGGAAAGGAGATATTGCCAAAAAACTAATTTTAGGCGCCATTTTTTCAATATGGCGGTGCGAGCGGATAAAATACGAGGTCGCCAAGTCGAAATTCGGAAAGACCACATCAAAATCTATAAAATTAAGTGAGCTTCGCTACACTTCAGGTTACAAACATTGAACTCCATGTTTTGCAAAAAAAAATAGGTTCGTTCTGTATTTGGTACTTGGTTTTCCATATAAATTTTATTTTTTTTTTCATGTTTTGAAAGTAGGTTCGACACAAACCTAGAAATTTCACTACATAGTTTTATTGCGTTTAAAAAAATAAAAGGTATAACTTGTCAATTTGCAGAAAATTTACGGAAAAAATCATGCTTTAAAATGCTTCAATATAAAAAAATAATAATAATAATTTTTCGGTTGTCAAAAAAATAAAAAATCAAAATATTTAAAAAAAAAAAAATTTAATATTATTTGTATTTTCTTTTTTTTCTTTAAATTACAAAAATTAAATTTTATTTTTAAATTACGAAAATCAAAATTTAATTTTACAAAAAAATGTTTTTTTTATTTCAAACCAAACCATCTTTTATTAAGTGTGTCACCCCATTCGCCAACCTATTTTCAAACCATGAAATTCACAATTGGTAACCTGAAGTGTAGCGAAGTTATAAAATAAAATAAAAATAACAAAAGCAACTACAAATTTAAATTTTAAAATATTGTTAGGCTTAACAAAGAAACTTATAACCGTAAATTTTTTATCATATTTGACATTTTGAGATAAGGCAAATTTAAGAAAAATGTTCCCTATATTACAAAAATAATTGATTAAGCAAATCTTTATAAATTAAATATAATATTGGTGCTACAATAAACTTTACATAATTATAATAATAAAAAAAAAACATGCGTGTGCCGTGTACGCGCGGGGGAAGTTATACTTCGTAATGTGGAAATGAAAATAGTTTCATTAAGACAAACTTTATTAACATTGCTTACAATTCACAATTGATCGCATCAAATGCGATTTTTTACACTTTCGAATATCGTAGGGATAAAATTATGTGGTGCAAAATTATCTACATTCAATTGCCTTTCGAATGACATTACTAGTTAATTTCTGAGACGCAGCATTAAAACCGGCTGTAAGCAGACTTTCCCAAAAGTTGAGATTTCTCAAAATTTAAATTTTGAAAACAAATTTTTTTTTTCTCAAAATAACTTTTTTTTAAAGAGTCCTTTTAAATGACATCAAAAACTGGGAACATGTCGAACAAAAAATAAGGAAACGAGCCCGTTCGCAGACTTTTTCTACCTACTTAGTGTATGTGTATCATATCAAACTAAAAACCTAACAA
Organism: Hybos culiciformis; assembly: GCA_964007475.1. Lineage (NCBI taxonomy): Eukaryota > Metazoa > Arthropoda > Insecta > Diptera > Hybotidae > Hybos > Hybos culiciformis. Next base: position 68,919,009 of record OZ023273.1, on the reverse strand, counting down.
TCAATTGATATTCACAAGAGACGTACCTTAAAATCATAGGCGCCCGCAGGATTTTTTCTAGGGGGGGGGGGGCAAGAAATTTTTTTTAAAAAGCTTATAAATATGTTTTTCTTCAACGATGAAAATAAAAAAAATGTGTTGAGAATTAAGTTACATGTATCTTATATGAATCTTTTCTTTTTAAAAGTAAAAATTAACAAACATAAATTAACATTTTTAATAAACGAATTCACTTGCTGGATTAGATAATAAAAAACAAATAAAAAATAAATAATATGTAATACATATACAAAGAAAAAAAAACCAGATACCTTCCGTCTTCCGAATCGTTCCAAAACTTTCAGTAACTCGCCAATTAGAAGAAAAACAAAACCAACGAAGATATTTTAGACGTAGTTCATGCACGTATGCTTGAAATAACCTATGCTTGAAATAACCTTAAATCCGTTTCATTGTCCGTGGGATTGTTTTTTTCACTCATTTTTCACAATTCTTAAGTAAATGAAATAATTAATACTATAAATTAAATTAAAATAGAACAACAAGTACGTATTTCAGCTAATTTCACGACGCTAATTCTGTTTACTTCGCTGGCCGCTGCATAGCAAGAATACCACGCGCATGTGTTTGTGATCTACCGATTCACTCACTTTCTCTCTCCTCGCGCATGTGTTCGGCGTGGGTGTTTCGGAATTCTGAAATTTAATTTATTAAATTAATTTCGAATACTAATGTCATTGAAGAAACGTTTTGTCTCTGGAATAAAGTGGTTTCCATATTTTTTGTATTTTGTATTTTTAAATTTAGCTAATCATTTTTTTTTATGTTAAGAAATTAAAACAAATATTAACTAGTCAAAAAAAACTAGTAAAATAAAAAAAATTTTCGGAAAAAAAAAACTAAAATCGTCGGTAAATTAAAAAAAAGCCTTAAATTTTTTCAATGTGTTTGTGCAAAAATAATAATAAAAAAAAATAATAAAAAAATAATAATACATTTTTTATTTTGTATGTATTTGTGCGTTAAACGTTAAATTTTTTGCAAGTCGCATAAGAAGTATAACTTCAAAAAAAAACAGTATTTGGGAGTATATTATATTGTGCTTAAATTACTATACTTATTTAAATTTTTACCAAAATTCGAACCTTTTCATGGTATATATATTTCCAAAGCAATGTTGAAAAATTTTACTCCTTGTACTTGAAATATTATTCTTCTATGTAGGAATGTAGGTATAAGTAATTTATTAAAAATATTATATAGTTGTGCTTTTTAATAACAGTCGTAATAAGATCAAAATATAGCTTATTATTAATTTTTTTTTTTATTTCAAAATATAAAGATTTTTATTTGAAGAACTTATTTTGAGTATCCGTATACCTTCTGTTTAATGAAGTATAAAGGGTATTCATTTTTTTATAAAGTTTGAAAAGTTTTAAATTTTCTAAAATCTTTCATATAAAAGATTATTAAAAATATTTAAATCTTTGAAATTTAATATTTAATGAAGCGTTACATATTTTATGCAAAATTTGATAAAGAAAAGATATGTACAATATACGTTATAAACATTTTGATTAAAGATACACGCCAATTCGTAAGAGAAAGTTCTACAACGCAATTGATTGAAGCGTTTATGTCTGCTTAAATGATGTGTTCAGTGAACACGGTGAATTCAGAACTCTTACAAATATAAAGTTCTTATTTCAGTTCAATTTTGAAAGTAGACAAAATTTAAACCAGACCAATGTCAAATGTATCAAAAAAAAATCGATTTGCTAGATGATGTCACATTTTTTTTGCTCATTTTATATTTATAAAAATGTTTATATTTATTTATTTATTTTTTTTTTTTGTTGTTTTTTTAAGAATAAATATCTGAAAATATTATAATTAGGCAATTAACATGCAAATTACGTGTTTAATAATTTTTTCACAACAAAAAAGTAATTATGTGAAGTGTACCTATGTTATATTTTTGCTCATTTCATAAACATACTTATATCTAATGATAAATAACAAAAATTTAATTTTGTCCTTTAAAATGAGATATAAATTTTTATGTACATTATTATTATGCTCATATATGTATTTATTTATGTAGTACAATTAGTATGTAGAAAATAAAATAGCAAACATGTAAATATTTTTTAAATAATCCAATTTCTCACAGTTCAAATAATTTAACAAAATATATAAATGTGCATATAAATTGTGCTTATACACACATTTTTTTTTTTTAATATATTCAATTCATTATTCTTCCCTGTTTATTTTTATTTCTTTATTTAACCTATATATACTCGTTTTTCATTCTTATTCAATATACATACATGTACATTATGTTGCGTTATTTTGATTTAAAAAAAATTGTGTTATATATTTGAATTTTGAATGATATATTCTATTTAATATGTATTAGTATGTATAATGTATATGTACTTAAAATTGTTCTATATATATATTGTACATAATATTTCTATATAATAAAACTATATATAAACTAATTAGTATATTGAACTAATTTGTTTAGAAATTCGTAACGTGGAAAATTTGTAGCATCTTGTGTCACTGTCTTGTCTTGTGTCACTTTCTTGTCACAGACTCACAAAAGTGAATATTTTTTGTTTGAAAAAAAAATGTAGATTGGCTCCATTTCATACTCATTTATTGTATTTTTCCTTTTGGTTTTATTTACCAAAATTCAATACGACGTGACGTTGAGAGAAGCAATAAATATTTTGAAAAAAAAATAACAGATATACAACCACCAATTAAGCTTTCTGTATTTACAAATACATAAATATTTTGCTATGTTTGACCATAAAGGAAGTATAAATAGAGGAACTAGTCCCATGCAAAAAATTCGAATAAAAAAAGTTAAACAAAATTAGATCAGACCCCCAAGCTTTTATTTTTGTTTAGAATATTATCGCTATAACGAGAGAGCTTTATAGCTTTTAAAAATTTTTTTTTTTAAAACTTTTAAAAATAAACAAAATATTTCCTTTATTATAATTGTATTTTAATGTTTACTAGTATTTGTTCTCTATAGAAAAAAAAATTGGGTTAGATAAATAGTCTCCCGAATTCTTAAGTGTTACATAAGCAAATTATTAGTTTGGCGAAAAACGAGTTTAAAGCTTGATAGTTGAAAAAACCCGTTTTTTCAAATTGATGTTAAAAACTGTTGACTTGAGCAGTTTTTGGCATAAATTTGAAAAAACGGTTTTTTTCAACTATCAAGCTTTAAACTCGTTTTTCTCCAAACTAATATTTTGCTTAGTAACACTTAAGAATTCGGGTGACGAAATGTAAATAAAACAATTATATTTGAAAGCATTAATAAATTCATTTTATTTATTGTTTATTTACATAACGTCGGTCTCGTGCAAAAATCACGAAACTGTAGTTTTGGCCGTTTTGGACCTAATATTGTACAAAAATCATAAAAAAACTAAAATTTTAATATGTTCAAAGTCGAAAGCTCTCATAAATTATCAGCAATGACTATTTCTATTTTCCCGAAAGTACCAAAACGTACTAAAAAAAAGAAAAAAGTTTTTCAAAACCAATTTGCTCAAAACTATGTTTTTGCAGTTTCGTGATTTTTGCATGAGACCGACGATGCTCACATTATTTTATATTATTGGAATAATGATTTTTTTTTCTTCTTTTATTTTGGTTTGTAAGGATACTTTCACTTTTTAAGAATATCCCTTTCTTTTTGAGCCTTTTGTTATTAAAAGTGTTAATAACAAACTCCAAAAATTGATAATTTTGTTGCGTCCAAACAGCATTGTAATTGTATACTGTTTGTTAAAATTTTTTTTTAAAAAAAAAATTATCAAAAAATTTTATATGAAATCTGTTAATTTCAAACAGATCATCTTTTGGTGCTTTCAAATAAAATATTTCCAAATCAGTCTCATAATTCTTGAGATATAAAAATTGTTCTGATTTCAATACAAGGACATCATTAGTTTTTTTTAAGTTTTTTTTTTATGATTGGGGTCGATAGAAGATAACTTGTTTAGCCGACTACTTTTTATGGAGCTCTAACTTCATGAATTAGTAAAATATTTACGTGAAGGTTGCGCATTAAAAAAAAGTGCGACTACCTACTGATTAATATATAAAATAAATTAATAAATACTTTACTTTATATTATTCAAATTATTTATACTTATCTTAATCCCGTATCCAGATTGATAAATTTTCAATAATAATAAAATATTCCGGTATAATTTTCTTAATGTCCTTATAAAAATTTCAAAATTTAAATAATTTAAACAAAGTTCATGCAAAATATTTTAATATACATGTACCATTAAATGCAAAACACTGTTATTTTAAAGAACGAACTAATTAAACGTAAATTCATGAAAAAAAATAAAACAATGTCTCCCACTATCGTTTAAGAATATTTTATCCAAAGGAGATAGGTAAAATATTAACATATTGTCTCTTTTTTATTGTAAAAATAAAATTGTAATAGATATATTTATTGATTTGAAATAACTGATGATAAGAATTTTATAAATTTCAATGAAGACGAAGATGCTAGTTTTTAAAAAAAAAAAAAAATCATAGGTGCAATAAATTGATATTAGCACATCACAACAATACATATTTAGACACATATTTTTTCATTTATTCATTATAGTTATGATTTTTCGCACAACTACATTCGATATTTTATAAGTTGTGTAATAAAACTAAACATCGAAAAAAATTAATGAGTATTAGAGAGAATAGAATAACTTTTTTGCTTATACATATGTTTTGGGGGTCTGAAAAATTGGAAAAAAAATAAAAACGATATTTTAAAAAGTTGTTTGACAAAGTTACTCTATATTATACTTCCTTTATGGTTTGACACAAAAAAAGTTGGACAAATTTTATTTTAAAACATACATACAATACTGTCAAAAATGAGACAGTTGAATACCTATTTTGATACATTTCTTTGGAACGAAAAAAATTAAATTTTGCCAGCCTGTTGAAGATTAATATTATTATAGTCTGTTATAAGACGTACAACTCGCTCAAAAACCGTAAAAGCTTTCCTGATTTTAGTGTTATTGAAAAATTTGTTATTTTACCTAGAACCTAAAATTAGCCCTGTCACAGTATAAAAGAAGATACTGAAAACCATTCAATTCATAAATGTCCAAAAACTACAAAAAAAAATTATATAATGTTGTTGTGTATATAAGTTTTTTCTGAACTTTTGTTCTATCTATAGTTTAGAAAATTTCGAATATTATATAGCACCCGTAACGCCAATGATATTATAATTGTTAATTTATTAAAAGAATTGCCTGTGGTAATTGAATTTTAATTGAAAAAGGACTAATTGTAAAAATTTAATGAATATTGAAATTAGACAAATAACAGTTTTAAAAATTTATTGTTTATTTACATTAAAAAAAAATAGTTTATTTAATAAAAAAATAATAAAGTCTTTGGGGTACAATAAATGGCTTTAACCTTTAATTTATTAAAACATATAATACTCTACTACACTGAAAAAAAAACTAGTTAAGAAAATTAGGTATAAGGACCAGTTATAAAGTTATATAACTAAAAATGCCACATTTTCTGATAATAATATAACTAAAAGTATGCTCAAAATCTTGTATTTATTGTTAAATACATAATAATTCGTCCAAAAATATATAGCAAATGAATTATAGCAAAATTTGCTATACTCGAAAATTATAATTTTTATTGTTTTTTCTAGCAAAAAATAAATAACAAACAATTTTTTTTTATAGAATATGAGTTTTTGAAATATTGCTAGAATCTAGGCTAATTCATCGCCTAGCAATGCATCGCCAGCAATTCATCGCCAGCAATTCATCGCCAGCAATTCATCGCCAGCAATTCATCACCAACAATTCATCGCCAGCAATTCATAATTTATGTTTTTTTTTTTGGTTTCTTTTTTATATATCGGCGAAAAAAAAATTTTGCCGTTGAAAAATGTATAAAAATTTTGAGTGGCCATATCTCCAAAACGGGGCAATTCCGACAAAAAAACTTTTGAATTTGGTGATTTGGGAACCGCCTCTACTTCCTCACCAAGTTTCTGCCACATCGGGCTAATTTTTGTTTTTTATATATTTCGGAGGAAAATAAAATTTTTCCATAGAAAAATGTATGAAAATTTTGAGAGGCCAAATCTCCGAAACGGAGCATTTCCTAAAGAAAAAAGCTTCTGTATTTAGTGGTTTGGGCACCGTCTATACTCAATCACCAATTGGCGATGAATTGCTGGCGATGAATTGCTGGCGATGAATTGCTGGCGATGAATTGCTGGCGATGAATTACTGGCGATGAATTGCTGGCGATGAATTACTGGCGATGAATTACTGGCGATGAATTGCTTGGCGATAAATTGCTTGGCGATAAATTGCTTGGCGATGAACTTTTTGACGATGAATTGCTTGACGATGAATTGCTGGCGATGAATTGCTGGCGATGAATTGCTTCGCGATGAATTGCTAGGCGATGAATCAGCCGCTTACCATATTGCTATAATCATATGAACAGAAACAGATATATTAAAAATTTAAATTATTAGCTATTTTTCCTTGCTATGACAAATAGCAAATTTTGCAAACGGCATCTATTTGTTCAATTTGAACTATAATATACATAACAAAAAATTTACTGAAAGTATAGTTCCCACAGCTATCTGTTTTTTTCAGTGAACATGCCCATCCGTAGTCTTTTTGTAAAATTTGCTTTAATATCGTATATAATAATTATTTGTTTTATCTAATATCTCTTTTATGATCACAGTAAAACCAACCTACATTATTATATTTTTTAATTGATTTTGTTTTTATTATTTGATAATTTTCAATAATCAACAACACTATGGCGATATAATTCAATAGTATTAATAAAATCATAATCACGTTTTTTTTATAAACAATTAAGCCTGTACAAATAGTGAAAATTAGTGAGTATAGATCTATATGAATAAACTATGCAATCAATTTGTTTAAGTTTATAAAAAAATAACATTTTAACTAACCCAAAACAAATATTCTTTTAAAATGTAAAGCCTAATGCTAATAATTTGGTTTCCAATAACCGAAAAAAAAAGTATTTTTCATATTTTTCATATTTTATTGAGACGGACATTGAAATATTTATCGTTATGTTACTATGAAGATATTAAATGATTCAATTTTGTACGCATAATACGTACACTATATTTGACAATAATAACTTTAATTTCATAATATTAACAAAAATTTGAAGTTAAAAATCATTTATACTCACACAAAACCATTTATTATAGAATCAGCGTGAAGTTGTGTATCAGTGGCGTAGCGAGCTTAACTCGCGCCCGGGGCACAATACCTTTTTAGCGCCTTCCCCACATTCGAAAACATATATTATTATATGTAAAATATACTCGCAAATTAATAAATAAATAAAGTAAAATAAACAAAGTCATAGGCTCAAGCTAGGCTTTAAATTTGAGACAAAAAATGTAGTTCAGAAAACAGGACTAGATTTTGAAATGAATATGATCATCTAGAATTTGTTCAAAAGAAACCTATTATTTATTTTACATATTTATAAAGAAATATTTTAAAAGCACTCAGTTTTAAAACAATAAAAAATTAAATATTTAAGTATTATCACTATGGAGATACATATTTAAACATAATATGATTATAATACTAATTACTATGTATAAATTTTCCTTACTTTTGATGAAGCAAATTTATCAATAATATCGTCAAAGTTGATTATTTTAAATTTTTCTCTTTCCACACTTAAAAATTCCCTGACAAAATTCCTAACACATCAATAAAATTCCTTAAATTTATTTCTATTATATTATTACAGTTTGATTTATTATATTATTACAGTTTGATTTAGACTATTAGTGTTCCTTTTTTGTCTTTTTATATACATTTATTATACATTTATTATATTACACTGGCAAAATTTAAATTTAAATTTAAAATATATTTTCCAGAAATCAATTATAATAAAAATAAAAATCCAGCAATTTTTTGTTTTGCTGACCATTTGGCGCCTTTTTCAGTAGCACCCGGGCCATGATGCCCTCCTTGCCCCCCCCTCACTACGCGACTGTGTGTATTTTCTATGAAAATTAATATTTTTTTATATAGAGCAATTGAAGACAAATGAAAGGTTTTAAAAATGGAGAAATTTAATAGATTAAATAAAAAAAATTTGTTCTAATAAAATTATTAAAATATATAAAGGATAATTATAATCTCATTCTTTATAAAATGCAAGGTATATGGAATAAAACATTATGCTTCTGTTCGACTTAATTTTGAAAATACATAACTATACTATATTTTTCTTAATAGTTTAAAAACCTTGTTTTTTTCTTTGTTAATTTTCATTACGCCCAAGAAAAAACTTTCGTACAATAAATATTAAGTTTCAAATACCTACTATATATTGTACATAGATAAGAAGTATACGATGAAACATATTTTAGTTATATTTTTTTTATTTAGCACCGTAATTTAATTTATTGTTTTTTTAGTATCTTTGTATAATAAAAACAAAAAATAAAATACAAAAACCTTTAAATATATTTTAGTTATCTTATATGTGTATAAAATAAATAATAAGTGTATTCATATTTTCAAGCTTTTATATTATTTGAACTAAATCTTCAATGTCAGTATTATTCAATGATAATTTTCTTATTCAAATTAAACAGAAAAAGATTTCCCCTTTTATTCCATCTAATAATAATTTTTAAGAATAAAATGACACGAATAAAATTTAAATAATTCTGGAAATAAGGGATTAGTTATTTTTCTAGATTAACAAGTGGACTTGATTTCCACTTGGCACATATAAAAAAATAAAAATTTTAATTTACCCAAAATATAAGTATAAATATAAGATTTATACAATTTAATTACAATTTACAATTTAATTCATATCCTATATCTTCCGGATTTAATTTTCAATTAACAATTTTTCTTATAAAATTCACAATGACTGACCTTAAAGATCGAAAGAGTAGATGATTAAAATGAGATAATTTGCTATTTCAAATTAAGAAATAATTAATTTTTACTATCCTTATACTCGGCCAAAATACGCAATTAATATTTTTTCACATTACTCATTATGTGAAAATTCAAAATGAATAGGTATAATTAATGCAATGGCATGTGCTGTGCAATATTATTCGTAAAAAAAATAATTTTATGAAATTTTATTTAAATTTTATACATCTTTTAACAAAGTACATAATATATGTTTTAATTTTCATAACCTATTCTATATAGAAAAGTGCAGGCAGACAGATAATATAAAATATATATTGCATTTGGAATGGATGTACTCTCGCATAATATGTATGTAAATAAATGAATCTTTGATGAAATTTTAATACACAAATTGCATTAAAAATCCCGCTTGAGTATCATCGCTATATAATGAAAACAAAATAAATTTTAAAGTTTATTTTTAATTTTTCATGTTTCCTGTGTTACGATTCACAATGGAATCACTTTAAATTGCACTTACGTTATATTTTAAACCTTTTTTTTATTATATAAATATAATATTTGTTTTATTTTTAAAGTAAAATTTTTTTTATATATATATAATATACAATGTGTATTTTTTTTTTTATTTCCCAGGGACACAAAATAACAGAATGTTTCAAATTATTATGTTTTCAATGTTTATGTACATAGTATAAAACATTTCTTTTTTGTTTTTTTATTTTATGAAAAAACAAATAATTCCTTTTAAAAAAAGTATTGCTAGCGTGAAAGTCATTTAAAATCCGTATACATTGTATAAGCTCAATGTCAAGACGAACATATAAATTGATGTACTTCATACATAATATAGGTTTTATGTTTTTGATTTTTTTTTAAGATTTCATCATAAATCATCATTTGGTGGTGATTTTTTTTAAATTTTGAAAATAAAATATGATTGAAATAGGTATATAATATTTTTAAGGTTTAGTACAGACTAAGTCCATGAAATCAGTGGAAATTTTAAAAATTTTCATCGCGTTTTCATTTTAAAAATATTCAGGAAAATATTTTAACTGATAAGACTTATATTTGAATTTATATATTCTAACTATTTTTCAGTTTATAAAAATAATGTTAAAACGTGACATGATATACGTAGTTCAATCAATATGTATAGATTCAATCAAAACAATTTCTTCTATGTTATAATTTTTACGTTATTATGTTATTTTTCTTCAAGTTCATGATGTTTGCAATGGAAATTAAATAGAATAAATAGAAAACTAGGCTTAAGAAATGAAACTAAATTGTTAACAGCTATAATACACTTCATGAATTTCTAAAATTATTATAATTAGGTATGCTTTCAATTTTTGAAATGCGCCCATAAATTGAGATAATAATGATGTTGAATTTTTAACTCTATATCTTCAACAAAGTAAGATTTTTAAAATTATTTCGAAATTTTTTCAGTTTTACTGAGCTCTCTGATACCTATTTTAAGGGTTTGAGAAAAAAAATTAATTCACAAAATTGTAAATTTACACCTTTTTTAAGACGCACAGAAATTTACGAATGAAACCATTTCAAAAGTAAAATAAAACTAAGAAATTGTTAAATTTAACAATTTTTAACACTTTATTTCATGACAGCGACAAAATTATACGCAAAATTGTCAAAATGGTGGATTCTCAAAAATTTTTTATATGTTTCAAAACTTAACTTAAATGAGAAATTGTTGAAAAATACACGGAAACAGGTAAAAATATTGAACAAAAAATGTAGAAACAGAATTGTTCTATGAATACATAAAGATATAAAGTATGACTTACATAAGTGATTACGCTACGCTTAGTAATAAATTCTTCATTTTAAATCATATTTTTCTTCAAAATAAATAAATTTTCCAATTAATTATAAAATTTAACGAATTTTTGATAAGACTGAAAATATATTTTTTAATTACAAAATGACAGAAATTAAAAATAAAAAAAAATATAAATACAAAAAAAAATTAAATTAACATCAAAAGCATAATATGTTATATCCATAAACAAAATATATCTAGACTTGCATTGAAAGAAAAAAAATTCAGCACAAAATTGAAAACATATGAGTGGGCTTTTTTGAACGTAAATTTTTTTTTGTAGTAAACTTTTGTATAGGTTTAAATATAAATATTTATATTCACAAAATACATAAAATACAAAAATGAAAATCTACCAGACAAGACAAGACTAAAAATTATTTCGCGGCAGAAATTCAATAAATTTTCTGGTTTGTGAATAATTTAATTTATTTTTATTTAAATTTTTTTGTCACAAGTATAATTTGTGTGTATATATGAAATTACTTTGGTTTTTTTTTTTGTTTAATGTAACATAAATACCTAATTTGGTTTTAGAATTTTCTTAGTAATTTTTTTTTATTTATATTATCCTCGTAATTTTAGTTTACTATGTACATACTTTCTGAAATTTTCTTATATTTTTTCCTTTCTTGGAAATAAATTTATTTTTAATATAATTTAAATAAAAATTAATAATGATAATATTAGGTATTTTAAGTTTTTATTTATTGCTGCACGGATACTCTTATACTCATTCCCTAAATTTTACAAAAAATAACAACAAATTAAACAAAATTAATGTCAGAAAACATATAAGTGGGTTTTTGATTTTAAAATTTGCTGAAAAAATCATCTTAAAATCCCATATGAAAAAAAGAGAAAAAAGATGATATTGCCAGTCTATATCTATTTCGTCTATGGTTATATCATGTTCAAACATCAAAATTTAAACTATATAAAATAAAAAAAAACAAACCGTTCAGACATAAAATAAAATTAAACTATAGTGTTATTTTGTCAACTAAAAATTTATTTGTTATTGTTTATATTTTTTATTATGAATTTTTTGTATGAGTAGAAATTTTTTTTTAGTTTTTCACCACATATTTTATTTTTCCCGACTTTATCTACATAGATTATGCTATGATTTATTACAAATAATTGATTTCACTTTTGCTTACTGCTTTCATTTTTTAGTTTTAATAAGTAGTTTTAGCTTAAACTGGTGTAACTAACTACAGAAATTTTGTATGGTAGCAACCAAAACTACACTAGTTTAAGCTTAAACTATATAATTTTGGGCCTGTTTGAACGCCGAATTAATAAATAACTTTAATATTTTGTTCGGTCAACTTGTAATTAAATAAAAAAAAGAAGTTTACTTAAAAAAAAAGTAGTGTTTAACAAGAAATATCATTTGACATAATGAAATCGAAAATTTTTATTTACTTAATAAAAAATTTCAAAGTTATATCAAAAAATAAAACAAAAATTCTAAATTGAACTCAATTAGTTTAACAAAAAAAAATTAAATAAAAAATGTTAACCCCTCTTAACATAAAAGAAGTTTCATTTAATAAACTTTAAAATTTATGGAATAAATTAAAAAGAGATTTGAAATGGGTTAGAAAATTATTCAAATGAATGAAATTCAAACAATTACTATGATTTAACTTTCGCTTGTTTTTTTTTTTTTTATTTTTCAAAAACTTTCATTTTTTCTTTCCCATAAATATGTTATGTATATGCTGCTTTTAATCTTTTCAAAAAGCATACCGCATAAATCTAATGTATGGTATGTATGCAAAAAAAAAAAAATATAAAAAAAATTATAAGAAAAATTCAAAGAACCTTTAAAGCAAAAAAAATAAAAAAAAATAAAATATATGTAGCTATAAACATAAATTTAATGGAAAATGATTTGAATCTAATTTTCAATAAAATTAATGAACACATTTATATGTAAAATAAGGATTCTTTATATAAATATTTCTATATCAAAAACATATGCATATACTTATATATAATATATATCATACACAATAAATATAAGTATATAAATATGTTTGTACACATTGTACATATTATATCGAAAAAGATTATAAATTTTGTAAATTGCATTTTCCTTTTTTGAATAAGTTATATATATAGAGGAAAAAAAAATATTTTCTTTATAGTTATCATACATAGAAATTTCCATTCAAATGCACAACAAAATGAATGCAAATTACAAGATTCTATTATAATAGAAATTCTTTTGAATTCTACATATTTTGTATATAAAATTAAAAAATATTTTATTTTATATTATTTTCTTTTTTAATATTTATATATGCCTGGGTAAGAGAAGAACGTACTGTACGTATACAATACACCTATATATAATTTATACACTACTATGATGATCGTGAATATAGAACTCTTTCAATTTACTTTTAAGTAAAAGTTCGTAATTTTAACTCAGAATTTTCTAAAACATATTGCTTATTCAAAATTTGCTAAAATTAAAGAAAAGTGTTATCCTTTAAAAAAAAAAAAATTAAAGGGCTGGTAACAATGATCCTTGAAAAATCCACAAAAAAAAACAGAACAAAATTTATTAATTAAAATTTCTTTAAAAATACTAACTTAAGTATGTACTACAAATACATTAGTACAAACATAATTTTAAAATATCCGGAATGTGAGCATTAGTCCTTACTATATATTTTTATTTTTATCTTTTTTCAAGAAACTTTAATGTTTTGTGAAATTGTTTCTATATATTTTATATTATAATCTTTTTATTTTATATTCAAAAATGATTGGGTTTTTACAATTACTATTAAAATTATCTATGTACGTATGTATATTTCTGTATATTTTATTTAAAAATTATAAATTATGAGAGATTTATATCATGTGTACCGGTGATATGTATTTTATATTTATATATATCTTTAATACATTAAAACTATTATTGAAAATCAATTATAATACTATACATAAAAAATTTTCGTAAATTTAATTTTTAAAGAATTCAATATGAAAACATAATAATGTATTATAATTATTAAATTTTTCAGCTTTTTTTTTTGTATAAATTTATATAGAGAGTTAGTTCAATTTAAATAAAATTCAAATAAACTAGGTATTAAAAAATATTTATTTTTTAATTTATAACTTATAATTGGTTTATGAGTGTGTATTATTGCCTTAGTAACATAATATGAAATTAATGAATATAATAAGCCTACATTATATCTGATACAAAATGTAAGCAAGTACAGCACATTTGCAACATCATCAGGCTATCAACTTAATTATAAAATTTATGGTTATACAATATTTCTGATTGGGATACAGTATTTGAGAATTCGATAATTAATAAATGTAAATTTAAAAATATTTATATATTTATATTTATAAATTAGTTGATTCCGGTGCGAACGTTGTTTCGCTCGAGCCTATTATAATTCTGATTAACAATAAAAAAAAACATTTACAAATTAGTAATAAAGTGCAAAAACGTCGAAAAAGTTGTCTATCGCCGAAAGTAGTCCACCAAACGCCATCAAAAAACAAATTAAACCATCTAAGGAAAATAACCTTTCCATGACACCGGTTTCGTTCAAAAATTTATAGGTTACATACACATATGAATTTTAATTTTTAAATCCTTTATATTAACTCCACAGCTGGTCTTATCAGCAAACTTAAAATGTCAAAAATATCCTATTAGTCAAAATTTGAACAACGCTAGAATGTTAAGTTATTTCTATCTTATAAATCGCAGTTACATATTTACGTTCGTTGTTAATTTTTTTTTTTTTTACTTAAAAATTGTTGAAAATTTATTACACTTGATTTTATAAATCTAGCTAAAAAAAATTATTAAAAAAGAATTTAATATAAAACAATTATTTTAAAATTTGTTTTATTTCCTAGTCATAACTTTTATCAAAAACAAAGAAAGAAAAATTTTATTCATTTTAATTCGTTTACAGCTTTTCTGTTCATTAAATGTGATTTATGTTTGATGTTCTATTATTATCTTTTACTTACTTTATTTTAACCATAAATTTTTAATTTTTTTTCATTAAACTTTATCTATGAATTTTAAAAAAAAAAACTGAAGCAATATAAGTTTCAGAATAGCAGGGTTCTCGCTCTCTCTCATCGGCAATGCTAAAATTTTAGTATTGAAAAGTGAAATTTTGACATTTTAAAACCAAAATGATAATTCATTTTTTGGAGGGAAGTAATTAAAAATTTTATTGTTTCAATCAGATTTCTGTAATAAATTATTAAATTTTAGTTGTAACTTCTGCAATATGTCAGAATTTGTTGTTTTCTTTTGGTTAAGACTACGGGTACTGATAGAACATATAAATATGATAAAACTTTGAGTTTCATATAAAACAATATTTTGTAATGCAATTTTATGTCAACAATACAACGTTGACAATTTTATTTCGTAAATAAATCAAAGAAATTTTTTTATTTAAATACATAGAACTTTTCAACAAAAAATTAAATATCACTTGTTTTTAAAATAAAATATTTTCAATTTAAATTTATAAAAACCAAATTCTTATTATCATTTTAATTGAACCAATTTGTTAGTCACATCACTTCCATTGTACGTACATTTATTATTTATATACAAGAGATATAAGTTTGCAACTAAATAAATTATATATTGTATGTGTATATATATTCTAACTCCATTCTAAATTTTAATTTCTAATTTTCATTTCTAATGAAGTTTATTACTATAAACTAAGGGTTTTCTTCTTCATCCCATGCAAAGGAACCGGATTAGATATGGTACATAAAATTTAAATTTTAATAATGAATATTATATATGTTTTATATATTAAATAACCAACAATGTAATATTATATAAAATAAATATGTATAAAATATTAATAACACCAAGCTGAAAATTAATTTAAATATATATTCTTAATTCAAATTGAAATACAAAAAAAAAAAAAGAAGGATTTATCTCATCAAATAATCATATTGTGGATTAAGTTTTCAATTTCTGGTTAAACAAAAAACTATTTCATTAGCTTAAAATTTATGTATGTAGATTAGCTTACATAACAAATAATTCGCAAGAAAAACCAAGTGTGTATAATTATGGTAATTTTTGTGAAAATGATGTTAAAATTGCCTTCTCAAAGAAGCATTAAATTTACTCTTATAATATACAATTAATCAATGTTTATGTATCGGTATTTATGTACTACTATATTCTATTTCTGTTTGCATTTTTTTACTTTTTACTTGTTCTGACATTTTGTTTAATTCATCAATTATATACCTTAAAAGCTATGAGCAAAGATTATATTTCGATATTGTCATAAATTGAATCACTGTTCAACTATTAGAAAGACATTTGAAAAAAAATAAACTCTGAACAAAAAATAATTAATAATTGATGATTAAAAAAAAAATTGTTAATGCTAGAGATAGAGTCGACGTAATTCACGCGCGTGTACGCACGTAAAAAATCAAATTGTATGAAAATGTATCAGACCGGCTATACGCAACGACGTAAAACGTAGCTTACGCGCGTAAAAGTTGAAATATTTTAACTTTCCCAGTATTTTACGCCGTACATTGTGGAAATCATTTGTTTATAATTGTGTTGTTTATTTTGTTGTAATTAGAAAAAAAAAATGTGTTTAGGAAAAAAAAAATTTTACAAACAAATAATTATTTAATAAAATAAAAAAGTTCTTAAATATAATTCAAAAATAAAAATAATTATTTATTCCAAATTTATTAAAATTTTTTATGTTTTATTAAGTTATAAATAAATCAAAAAGCATTATAAAAATATTACAAACAGAATCCATTTTATTTTTCTAATTTAATTTTTCTCTTTTTCTCTTTTGTTTTTCGCATGTGAACGGCGTTGAGCATAACAGGTAAAAAAAACAGGTTTTTTTTATTTTTTTTACGCGCGCATTCGCGCGTGAATTACGTCGACTCTATCTCTAGCATAATGCACAAGTTTTATAAATTCCAACTGATTTTAGAAGTTGTAAACAAAACAAAAAACCACAATTCAGCAAATGTTCATAAACGTGTAAACTATATTATAAACCTATTTAGTTGTCCTTTCCCTTTGATCATATTAAATATATTAAATAAGTTAAGTAAAATATAGCACTCAAGCTAGATAAAATAATATACAGATAAACATATACGAATTAAAGTAAAGGTTACACATTTAAACTTTATATTTTAATTTAACTCTGAGGTAAATAAGAGTTCAACATAGTGTAATATTATGGTTATTCAATTAATTTTAGTTCAAATATATTTCCTTTTTTTTTAAACCATAAAAACATTTCTCTTCTTTTCGTTTCCTAATTTTATTTTCCATCAAATTGATATTTAGCTAGGAATACTTTATTGTACCTACTGTACGATGTATACCTACTGTGACACTGTGTACCTATACCGTACGAATTATTTATAATACGCGAACATTTTCCTTAAACTAAAATGACTAAAAAATTTATTTTTATTAAACTTTAATTTCAATCATACATTGAAATTATTTTTAATAACTTTTTTAAACAAAATATTTTAGTTTTTTATATTTGTGGTTGAAA
Organism: Hybos culiciformis; assembly: GCA_964007475.1. Lineage (NCBI taxonomy): Eukaryota > Metazoa > Arthropoda > Insecta > Diptera > Hybotidae > Hybos > Hybos culiciformis. Next base: position 68,901,526 of record OZ023273.1, on the reverse strand, counting down.
CACGATAAACAAAATTAATTTTCATTTTTATCCAATTTGTTTTCTACGTATAATGTGTGAAATCGAAATATTATACTTTCTAGCATATCGATCTAATGCTCTTTTAGCTTTATAGTTAATTAATAACGAATAAAAAACGGAATTGTAACAATTCTTTTTTTTTTGTTTTTGCCGTATTTTTGTATCACATTTTTCTTTTGAACTCATTATTCACGCTATTCGATGAGAGTTAAGATATGTCATATTTGGTTTCGGTGAATATATATAAAATTGGTGCACACTTTTCAGTATTTTAAATCTTTTTTTGAATTTCATTCCTTTCAATATAAATTTATTTAAATAAACCTAATAACTGGAGCTTAATATAACAGAAGCTTATTCAGCTAAGAGTTTGCGCATTTGTTAATAAAATTTCAAAAGGATTTTCAAAGGATAACTCAAAATTAAGGGAAAAAAAATTCTAAGTACAAAAAAAAAAAATAGTTTGATAAAAGTTTTCATGAAAAATTGTACGTAAAAATTAAAAAAAAAAAAATTTTCTTCTTCAAAATGAATAGAATAAAATATTGATTTTTCAATAAACTTAGTAAACCATAGTTTTTATTTCAAAATGTATCGTTCGTCAAAGTCTTACAAATTACAATCAAATGCATTTCAATATCTAGTGCCAAATGTTTTTAATCAATTTAATATTAGACATAAAACTCATCTAAGAAGTGGAGCATTGAAACCGAAACCAAGACAAATTACTTTTGTAATTTTTAAAGTTTTTTTAGCTGTCATTCCGGGAATTCTATTAGGAGCTACAATAAGCAAAAATGTTGCAAATTTCCTTGAAGAAACTGATCTGTTTGTACCATCATATGATGACGATGATGATGATTGAATATTATATTAAATGAGTTTAGAAATAAAATTTACCATATTGTTTATTATCATTAATATTAATTTTTTTTTTTTTAATAATAAATGTGGCATGCACCTGAAAATTTATTACTTTTATATTATAGTTATTTATATAATTTATTTAGAAATATTTTACGAAAATATAATAAATTATAATATATATATGTACCTGTATGTTGTGACATGTTGTGGCAAATAAATAAAAAAAAATAAAATCCAATAAAATGTATATTTTATTTATAATGCTTTAAAATTTGAGACGCAATCCAATTTCTGATTGAACTCTTTGCAAAATAAAGTAAACAGTTCGTACCAACCCTGATTTAATTTTAAAACATGTGTACATGAGTTTTCTCTTCTTTTTCACAAAAATAAAAAAAAATGTAATTTCATAATTTGTACTTGGAAATGTATAGTGTTGAAATAAAATTCCACTTCGCATTATCTCATTATGTCTAATTTCAGAATCTTCTTTATAGATTTTATATGTCTAGCCGTTATTTGTTAAACTAATGCGTTGTTTATAGCTACCACAGTAAAGTAATTTTTGGAGGAATGTTCCGGAAACCTATTCACAGCTAATTTTATCTGAAAGTAAAAAATCAACTGCAAAAAATATAAAAAAAAAACAAAAAAAAATTTTTGACAGGAAAGGTATCTGAAAAAAAATATTCAAATAGGTGGGAAACGTAATGAAAAAGAAACAAAAAAACGTAATGAAATTTTTCAGATAGCAAAAAAAATAAATTCAATTTTCTTAATTATTTGAAAATATTTTTAAAAAATTCCTTTTACGAAAAATAAATAAAATTAATATCTTCATTTTCAGTAAATTTGCTTAAATATAAATAGAATAATAACATAGAAAATCTGTTTTTACGGTACCATTTTTTCAGAATGATAGGTAAATTAGCTATAAACAAGGCATAAATCTATTTCGCTTATACTAGTCAGGAAATATTTTGTATTTTGGGGGTTGGTAGTCCCAAAAATTTTTTGTCCGAAAATTTGATTGAAAAGACGTTTTAGATTATTTTAAAGTTTGATTTAGAAAAAAACTTTCATTGAAAACCTCCGGACTGTTTTATATTTTGAAACGGTGTAACATTTTTTAGAATTGGTTAAGGCTAAGTGCAAAACTATTTTGTGACACAAAAAAAATGGTTTTGAAGATATTCCGGACCCTTAGCCTTAACAATTCGGAGGTTGTGAATGAAATGTTTTTTCTAAATTAAATATAAAATTATATAAAACGGCTTTAACACTCAAATTTTGGGACAAAATATCCAAACTGGTACCAAGTCCTCTTAAAACGGCTTTTCAATCAAATTTTTGGGACCAACAATGTTTGGGACTACCAAATCCTCTTATCTGCATTAACAGGATCTAGGAAGGAAAAACTCATAATATTTGCGTACACAAAAACAGAAACCGATTCAAAGAATAGAACAATCTTTTTCGTTAGGAACATCATCAACTTTAATTATTATAATCGGACTCATTGATTTCCAGATTCCTACTTTTTAAATTGTATTTTATCTAATGAGTCGAATAGAAAAAAGATGTTCTCATACTAACACTATACTCCGTATCTTCAATTTCTGACATCATAATAGATTTTTTTTTTTTTTTTTGTTAGAAAAATAACGAACCAAAAGCAAATTTCAAAATAATCATATTAAAATTATTAGAATGATAATAATTGAATTATATGTATATTTAAGTATATATAATATTATAAAAGGATGGTAGAAAATTTTCCATCTTTTTAATTAATTAAAAATCATATTTATTGCCCTCACCAACGTCAAAGTTTAATTTAGAAACTTTAGTTTTTTTTTTAAGTTAAAAAAAAAAACTTTCAACTATCCATTATTAAAAAAAAAAAAAAATTTAATTATAAAAACTCTTGAATTTTTTTTCTTTCATTTTCACATTTTCTTTTTCTCATTAATAAACGAAAAAAAAAAGAAAAACGAAAAAAAGTTCTTGTACAAAGTGCAGGTCAATTTCTAAATTAATAACATTATTATTATTATTATCGAGAACGGTTAAAAAAGAAAGAGAAATTTGATTTGGTTTAAACTTTATAATTTAGTAGACTGGAAGTTACCATCATTATAATTTAATTTTTTTATTGAATTTCTGTAATCATAATAAAGTGCAACAAAAAAAAGGCCATGTAATAGATTTTTATCTTATTTTCTTCAACACCGTCGTCAAAGTGTATATATAGATAGTTAAATGTTGTCAATCAGTTTTATAAAGACGAAGAATCAACATTATAACATTATAAAATACACAAAATTAGTGTTTTATAAAATAAATGAAAAATGTATTTGATTTTTAACCGTAAGCTTTAATTTTAAGCTTTTGTTTTTTTTTTTTTATTTGAAGTAATTTTTGCATACAAAAATCTAAAAAGAATAAATAAAAATGTAAGGGAATTATTGTTATCCGTCAACTGAGTTATCTAGAATTTGTCTGTTAAATTTTTTTTTTATTTCAAATTTGCTTTATTTATTATTTTCTATTTTATTACATTTTTTTTATTTTAATCCTTAAAGCTAGAATATTAATATTTTTAAAAAATTAATTTTCTTATAACTAATGCCCCTTTTTGTCGAAGTCCCTAGTTAATCGAATTTATATTAATTTATTGTGTTTTTTTTTTCCTTATATTTTATCAATTTATTATTTAATTTTATATTACGTATCTATTATTTGTCTGTTAAAAATAATTCACAATTTATAGTACATATGTCAGAAAAAAATATTTCGGGAAGTTTAAACTCAGACCATTACACAAGGGTCTTATTATTTGTGCAGTTAAATTTGAGGTTGGTTCCTTATGATGGGGAATGAACTATTCTAACCCTCAGTAATAAACATTGAAATAAAAAATTATATTATGTTTTAAAATATTTAATTTTTAAAAAGTTGAATAATAATAAAAATAGGATTATTAAATTTGAATAACAAAACCATACGCGTAAATAGGGTCCGCGCAATAACTCATCGGTACTTAACTCATCGGTCGATTTTGGATAAGTTATATCCATTTTAACTCATCCGAAAATTGGCCGATGAGTTATATCCTTTGGAATGACATAACTCATCCAACTCAATGCTTATTTGTGATTTGTGACAAAAACTTGGGTATTTACTCATTGGCCGATAAGATAAATACATTACATTTACCGACCTGATTGGCCCCCATTTTTGTGTTAGCAGTATTGGGAGTGTCCCAGATCGCGAGAAGGGGGCGGAGGGTGAGGGCTGCGGGCGGGCGGACTGGTGGTTGGTCAGTGGGATTTGCGGCGCCACCCTCCGCTCCCTTCTCGCGTTCTGGGACACTCCCAATACTGCTAACACAAAAATGGGGCCAATCATCGGCCAAGGAATAAGTACCGTAGTGTTTGTCACAAATAAGCATTGAGGTGGATGAGTTATGTCATTCCAAAGGATATAACTCATCGGCCAATTTTCGGATGAGTTAAAATGGATATAACTTATCCAAAATCGACCGATGAGTTAAGTACCGATGAGTTATTGCACTTCGCCGCGTAAATATTAAATTTTTTTTGTGTAAATTCCAGAGATTTCGAAACCAAAAAACTAAGTAGGTATATATTTAGATTAATGACATTATTGACATTATAAAAATTAATTTCTCGAGTTCGCATGGACCAATAAAAAAATAAAATTTTGAATGTTTAAAGGTCAAAACTGTGATTTTTTTACACCTAAAAAAGTATCCTAAAATTTCAAGGACCAAGTTCCTAAACAAATATAATTTAATATACATGTATCGTTTTTCGTAACAAGGTAAATCAGGTAAACATTTCAATTTCAATTACGTAATTAAACTACGTATGCTCAATTATCTACGTCGATGATATCTCTAGCATATTTGAAGTTTTGGATTATTAAGTTAAGTTTGAATTTTAGTTTTCAGTTTAAAGTCTGTAAATTAAATTTAAAATGATAGACTAACACTAAATAGTTAAATAATTAAATAATCAGTAATAATTTAATTTTGTGCTGTAAGTAAAGAAGTTGAAAAATATATAATCAAAATACATTGGTAGTATTTTTTTTCATACATCAATTTTTATATTTATGCTCTCACTCAAAATTTGATGCCACTTTGTCACAGCAACATGCATTATTAGTATATAGATTCAGACACACCTGAACAACAACGATATTATCAATAAAATGATTCAAAAAAAAACAAAAAAGTTCATGCATTTTATTATCAAATATATATGTATGATGTACGTTATTGTTGGAAATTTTTTCAGTTAACCAATTTTTAGAACTTCATAAAAATTTTGGTTCTATTATACCTAATTTCTCTTGGGTGATAGAGAAAATGGTCAATCATTCTCACCACAGAAATATAATTATATTTTTCTTCTTGTTATAATTGAGACAATTATTTCCCGAAACCTAAAACCAAAAAATAATTTTTTTTTTTTTAATTATATGGAGAAAACATGGAAATTAAAATGAAAATATAGGCTGAATGAAATCGCCTCCTTATAAAAAATTTCCAATTCCGAAAATTCTAAAAATCCCAATTTTTTTTTTTTTTTTTTTTTCAGGAAATTACGAAATTTTTATGTTCCCCTTGGATTTATTGCTGATATAATATAATATGTATGTATAAATAAGAATAATCGAAGCAAAAATGTTTCATATAAAAATATTTAGTTAAAGTTTGAGTACGTACCCTGTCGTATTTACTTCTGCGGAAATTTTTTTTAATTTACTAAATTCGTAATTTATATATTATCGAAATGCACAACATACTAATATTAGTTAGTTTGTGAAGAAGTTGTGAACTAATAAAGATTTTATCAAGTCATCATATTAATGACAATCTAAATTACAACGTTATTGAATTTAACAAGAATTAGAGAATAATTTTAGATTGAAAGAATTAATGAAATTAAGAAATAAATTATTCTTCTTGTTTTTAATTGATTCTTTAGGCATTCTAAAATAAAATTCCAAAAAAAAAATACTTTATAAAAATTATAAAATTTTATAAGTCATGAAATTTCGCTTAATGAAATTTATATAGATATGAAATAAATTAGTTTCACATACAGAAAAGAATTTTTTTTTTTTCAATAATTTTATTTTCATCGAAATAAATTTTGTAGTTAGTTTAAATGTTATAAATTTGCCTGTGGTTCTGGGATTTTACATTTAGTAAACCTATTTGTTGAAAATTACTGAATTCGTCAACCACAGCAAAAAATAAGATATATATTTCTAACGATAATCTTTTCTCATTTGCCAAGAATTTTTGCAGAATACAAAATGTATAAAACTGAATACGGAACATGTAAATTGTGGAACAATATTATGAACTACGATGTGGTGCATAGGTGAAAATACTAGTATTGGTTTCCTAAATGGATTTAGTTCAAAATAATTCTGAAACTTGCACTTGTGTTTAATTCAAAAATTTTGATACTTATTCTTGATATTTTTAAAGAACGTTTTGCATTAAAAATTAAAAATGACTGTACATATTTCTGCCTGTTGTGTTTGCTTATAATTATTAAACTGAATGTCGAAATAATGCAATATCCTTAATTTTTATCTTAACTTTAGGATAGGTCGTGGTGTAAGGACCCTCAACCGGCTTAAATTATTTTCGTTAAATAAATTTGTTGGCAGTTATATATAGTAAAGAAAAGTAAGGGCTTTACTATAATAACAATTTTAATATTTAGAATCTCAAGGCTTTATATTTTTCCTTAATGTTATCTTTAAGAGTTTTGAAACTTATATTTAAATAACATTTTCTGCAGGGTATACAAAACCAACTTTTAATACGTGATTTTAAATTTAGGCTTATCAATAAATATTCCAACTTTACAGTGAATAAAATTATTTTATATTTTTTCTTTAGGGAAGTCAAAATCTTACAATTCCACACTCATTTATATGATACGAAAAATGTTATTAGAAAAGTCATTATAAACTCTATTCTGATACAAATTTCTAAAAACTTTTATTCCTCTTACTTCACGACATGCCGAATTAAATATGTTACAAAGATAATCAAAATTAGTTCCATATTTTTTAATTTTAAATTAAAAAGTAATATCAACTATGTAATACCTACCTATCTGTTTGAAGATACTTTATAAAAGTACCAACAAACTTATAAGTGAATCAAATCTCCAAAATCCGTACTATTTTAGTTATTTCAAATTGATAATATGTTAAACAACACTTAATTAAATTAAAATAATAACAATGAATAAATTTATCTCGCGCGCTACAGCTAAACACTATAGACTTGTACGTTTAATATTTTAATATAATAAAACTTTGAAATTATTAATTAAATTATTTTATTTTTTCGCATAAATTTTATTTCAAAATATATTTTTATAAAAATATAATATACACATAATTTAAATAAACAATTGGAAGCTATTAACATTCATAACAAACTGATTTATTTTTTCAAATGTTTTTTGTATCTAAATTATTATTTCGGCTTTTTTACTAAAAAAAAGGGAGGTAGGCACTTTGTAAACACTATATATACATTATAAACTAATTTTCATTTTATTTGGGCATGAATTCTCTCTCAACCCTTTCTTCTTATACTATTGTTTATTATTATATTCTTTCTAAATCAAAATCGATAAGGAAAATCGGCTCAGAAACACTTTTTGTGGGATTTTTTTTAGAAATTAGCTGTGACTTCTGAAACCAGACCATAAAATGTATATGTTGTTTGTGGATATTAGGGCAGCAAAAAAGTTATTAATTAATGTTTGTTGCTTCTTGAGGTTATTTTTCGAATATTAGAATTAAGTTTTTTGTTAAAAAAAAAGATCTGCTTCGAAAAAAATAAGCCCAATATTTTTCCTGGAATAATTCATATTCATTAATAACGATTTATAATTTCAAAAATTGTAAAGTTTTGGAGTTCTGTAGCTATAATTGCAATTAATTTTATTTGAATTATTTTCTATTTCAATTTTGTTTAACTATTTTTCCAATTCGGAACAGTTATTCTTTATCAGTGGCGGAACTACAGTACCGCAGACCCTGCATTGCGAGGGGGCCCACGAGCTATTGGTGACATAAGAGGCCCAAAATCATAATTAAAATTAAAAAAACAATTATTAAACATTTTTTTTTATATATATAATATTTTATCCGCAACAATAGTGGGCGCACAATTACGAAACAATGATTAAAACATTATGAGTAGGACCATAGCCTGTGAGAGACACTTGGAGGCCCAGGTCAGACAACATATGTGGCCCCCAATTGAAAAAAAATTAGCCGTGGTTTTAGTAGAGTTCAAAGAAATAAATTGTAGAGGTTAATTCAATTTTAGAGGAAAAAACTAAAACAATTTCAGTTTAAACTTTTGATAACATGAAATGTATTAATAAAAAGTATTAATCAAGTAGTGACTGCTTAATAAACTTTTATAAAACAATTTCAACTTATGTTACAACTCAAAGCATAGTAAATATTTCACTAAGAATCACAAGAATGAAATTATAATATTCAGCAGTTAGTTGTTTGTCACGTACGTAAAAGTGCGAAGCAAACTTTTTGAAGTTTGGAGACCCCCTAAATTAAGTGCCCATGTCAAAAGATCCTTCTGACACCCCTCTTCCTGGGCCTGAGTGTGACCATATTAAACATGGTCATCATTCGTATGTGATCAAAAAATAATTTTTGTTCTATAGCGCTGGTTTGTATAAGATAAGATTTCAACACTATGCTTTAAAACTTTAAACCACAAACTCTAATGCTCGTTTAAGCGATCTTTCCTTACTTTCGATTGAGGCAAACACGGCTGAAAAATTGGAAATGAACAACATAATCACCAATTTTGCCAATATGAAATCCAGGCGGAAGGATTTTACTTAAAAAGTATGTGTTAATTTTTATGTTATTTTTATTTTTATTGAGATATATGAAATAAATATTTTTTTTGTTATATTATAGGGGAATTATATTTCTTTTGCGGGGGGGGGGGGCCGATTTTTGAAGTTCCGCCACTGTTCGTTATCATTCTTTTTTAATTGCTTGTAGTTTCAAAATTATATAGAAAAAAATGTCGAAGTTGACTGTCCCATTCTTATAACCGGAACTCAATTAAAATATCAACAATAAATTTTTATAGTTAAGTACCTATAGATCTATAACGAGAAATTTTTTTGTATGTTACAAGCTTTTAGTATTAAAATATGACTTTTGATTTTGTGAAAAAATGTCATTCTACAATATAAATACAATAAGAACAAAACTATCATTGTTACTGTGATTTTATTTAAAAGTTAATTTTTTTTTTCTATTGTAATGTTGTGTCATTGCACTGAAAAAAAAACTCGTTATAAAGTTATAACTAAAACTGCAATATTTTCTGATAGTTCGTGCTCGAAATCTTTCATTTATTATTAAATACATAATAACTCTTCCATAAATATATAGCAAATGAATTATAGCAAAATTTGCTACTCGGAAATTATAATTTTTATTGTTTTTTCTAGCAAAAAATAAATAACAAACAATTTTTTTTTATAGAATATGAGTTTCTGAAATTTTTATAACAAATATTACTATAATCATATGATTCATATATTAACAATTAAAATTATTAGCTATTTTTCTTTGCTGTGACAAATAGCAAATGTTGCTAACGGCACCGTCCTATTAGTTCAATTTGAACTATAATATACATACCAAAATATTTACAGAAAATATACTTGCTATTTTTTTTTCAGTGTGTATATGTTGTATGTTTAAAAAGAATAAAGTTATTTTAAATGTTAATAAAAAATCAAAAAAATAATTCGGAAATAAAAAAGAAAACACAAACTCTCAATTTATTATTTTTAATTTTTTGGTCATTTTTGAATTAACTTATTTCAAAAACGAATTTTAATGTACATACATATTATATGAAAACACAAAAATTTTTGGTGTAAAGCAGGAAATGTTTTTATTTCCTCTGTATTGTAATTTCAATTGTTTTGATTCCAAAGAAAAAAAAAGGGAAGAAAAAACTTAAAAGGAAACGAAATTCTCTATATCTATTTCTTGTGTCATGCAACCAAAAAAAGTCTATATTTATTTTTGCATAAAAACATCCATGCAATGCAACGCTATGAATGGACATATATATTTTATGTATAATTTCAGTTAAAAGCCAATTCTTTTAAAACTAATTGTATTATTTTTATATTTTAATATTTAAATACAAATTTTTAAAACGAATGGAACTATTTTGCAATGTTTTTTTTAATTTTTTTTTTTAACAACCATCAAACAGTTTCAGGTTGTGAGGAGAATTTATACTTATGCTGTATATTTGGCATTGTTATGTTGTTATTCAAAACTCAAATAGTAATATCAACCAAGAGCCAAATTCCAAATTAAGGTTAATTATACAACAAAAAAAATTAAAATACTTAAGTGATATTTTTGGACTTTTAAATGAAATAGTGGGTTGGGTACTTTTTCCCAGAATTCATTTGACCGGAATTCTTTTGACCGGAAATCATTTGCCCGGAATTTTTTTGCCCGGAATTTCTTTTGCCCGGAATTTCATTTGACTGCTTTTCATTTGCCTGAAATTTTTGATTTGACCGGAATATAAAATATATACCTAGAAAAAATATACCTAAAAATATACCTAGATTTAATATTTTTTTTGTTGAAATTTCAGGGAAAAAAAATTCCCCGGGCAAATAAAATTTCAGGAAAAAAAAGTTCCGGGTAAATAAAATCCGGGTAAAAAATAAAAATTCCAGTCAAATGTTATTCCGATCAAATGAAATCCTGGAAAAGGTGCCGCTCCCTGAAATAGTAATTCATAAGAACCCTTCAATTTGTAATTTTATTTAAAATTAAAAAAAATGCCAACTTCTTTTGATGCCCATGTTTGAATATTCTAAGAATCTACATCATGAATTTGAAAGTTCTTTTAGTTCTTTCTTTTCTTAAGTGTTGAATTCTATTTGCTCATTGGTTAAAAGTTATAAAAAAATTATATTTCAACTATAGCTATTTTTAAAGTTTCGTAAACTAAAATTATAGGTACTTAAGTGTTGTTGAAATTGAATAACGAATCGAATATTTTGTATGAATAAAGCTCATTGATAATTTTGCAATAGAAGTTATTAGAATAATATCATAAGATTTGAAAAATGTATGTTAAATTTATATTGCAAGCAACAAAAGTGTTTATAATTTAACTTTATACAGTACATTAAGTTCTTGAAAATATGTTGCCGCATACATTCTGAATAATTGAAGAAATTCAATTATAAGTTTAGGTAATTCGTAAAAAAGTCCCGAAATTTGATTTCACTTTCAAAATGGATCTTAAAAATAAATTTGTGACAATAGTAAGTAAAAACGTAAAGTAAAAACGTATATAGTAAAAAAAGAACATACCAATATAACTAACTCATATAACTAACTAACCTTAATTCTGTAAAAAAAATAATCCAATTTATTAGTATCAAAAAATTTTATATTTGCTTTCTTTCAACTAGATAATGTTTTTAGCGTTGTTTTTATATCTAAATATAGGTGAAGGCTCTTCAGCCGGACATTTCTTGGTAATTGATGTCACAATTATTGACCATTTTGTGCTTAATTTGTGACTATTAGTGCCACAAAAACTAAAATTTGTGCGCGCTTGGTTTTTGAGAAATTTTACACTACACGCAAGCACAAATTAAGCACTAAATGGTAGCATTTTCCCTTTTCCAAAATTCGACGAAAAAAAATGTGGTTGAAATTTTGGAATTTTGGCCTAAACTAAAAAAAATTGTTTTTACATAATTTTGAAGAGCACAAATTCTAGTTTTTGTAGAACCAATAGGCACAAATTAAGCACTAAATAATAGCGTCATTATTTTTTGGAAATTCGAATCCAGCCGGCCAGAGATAGTTCTTTGACCCATGTTCGAAATTCGAAACTCAAAGTTTCTCAAAAACTAAGCGAGCATAAATTCTAGTTTTTGTGGCACTAATAATCACAAATTAAGCACTTAATGCTTAATAATTGTGACATCACAGAATTGTCCGTCTGAAGAACCCCCACCCTAAATATTTATTTTTGAATATGAAATAAACCTGGAAGCTCACCTGCTAAACTATACAGCTACTATTAATGCCTAAGCATTGATTAAGATATAATACATATTACATACCTGTACTATTCTTAATCAATTTTCTTATTTCCTTATTTATAAATTTCTATTAAATTAAAATAATCCACATAAATCAAAAATATATGACTTTATAGTATTCTCATCAAGGGTAATTTATTAGGTTCACTGTAATACCAATATTTTATTAGAACAGAAACAAATAAAAGTCTACTAATAAAAAAAATAAATAATAATATTTTTTCAACATCATCGTCATCATCATCATTTTACCATCAGCAGCATCAACTTCACTAAAAAATTAAAAAACAAAAATAAAAAAAAAAACTGAAAACTTTTAAATTTATATTTGTTCTTTATAACAAAAAAAAAGGTTAAAAAAAAACCAACGATAATAAAATTTCCTTGAAGAGATGACTGTTTCGTGAAAATAAGGAAAACTAAAAAATAACCACAAAGGATTCCTTACTTGGAATTAAGCCAAAAATGGTGGTTTTTCTGTAAATAAAAAACGAAAAGTTCTTTAAAATTTATTCTCGTGAAAATTCAATATCAATTCTCCTTATTTATTCTGATACCATATTTTTATTTAAAAAAAACAATAATAATAATAATAATATAAAACAATCCTATGAGATATCTAAAAGTACATATAGATAAAATGATGAAACTTTGTAAACAAAAAAAGCTTATTTGTATTAAAATATTATCTGTCATAGTTTTAAAAAGTCACCTGCAATTTTATATGAAGTATAGACTAGTGAGTGTGCTCTTGAATCCGGTCTCGGCGATTCAAAAAGAAAGTACTAATCCCGATTGTCCAAAATTTAAATGTTTAAAATTTCTGGAATCCCAATTGCTGGAGAAATTATTAGGCAACTTGGAATTAGGAATAAAAGAAAGAGTAATTTAATTTTTTTAAAGATAAAGGTACGAAAGTCAGTTTTAACTATTTTAAGATTTAAGTTCTGAACGATAGCTGTGGCGGAAATATTGAAAGACAAACCGACAATTCCGTAACCAGAGATTCCACTTCTCTGGTGGATTTTGGCTCCGGCTTATATTTCTGTGCTACCACTTATTTTTGAGCTATTTATACAACATTTTCTTAAGTATTTCGATATTCTCGAGACCGAATACGAATCTTGATATAGAACGTGTAATTGGAGCACTTAGGCTAGAATATTTTGTACCTAATTGTAAGGACCTAACTTAAGTTTAAGTTTCTGAAACTATGTATATAACCCTTTTTCTGAGAAAATTTCATCTCTGCACTGTTTTTGATAAACTCAAGTAGTGTACTTCTATTTTATAGCCATTAATTTTATAACCAATGGAATGGCAATGGAATGGGACGTATTAAAATTAAAAGTAGAATAAAAGTAGTTTTTAAAGCTCTATAAAAAGAAACCCTTATTTTAAAATCTAAATTAATTAAAATAATGTTTTATCGATTAATAACTTTAACATAAGTTTCTGATCAAAGATGTAATTCCATAATTTTCTAGTTTTAATCCTTAATTTAATATTAAATACTAATTTTCCAATTCATTTTACAAAACGAATTTGAAATTAAATTCAAAATTTAAATAAATTATCTGAATGAATATTGTAATTAAATTTTTTTTTAAGTAAAGTTAGAATTAAAGATTTTACAAAGATTAAGTTGAAAAATTTTCGTAGAAGCGCTAATCCCATTTACAATTTTAATATAATTTTCAAAAATTAAAAAATCATGAAATCTTATTTGTTATTTTCTTATACATAATTAATTATTATTATTATATTTCAGTTCATTTAAAATTATATTTTCTTTCATTTATTAGAATATTGTAAAACTTTCCTTTCGCTAATAACATATTTTATAATTATTAGGCATTAAATAAAATTTACGTATTATTCGTGCGTCCCAATGTAGTACAATAATTATGAATTAAGTTAAATTATCATAAAGAAAAGTTTAACCAGTACACATTTATATATAAAAAACAACAATAACACTTAATTCAAGACTCAAGTGAGACAAATTGAGAAAATTAACACAAAAGGGAATCCAACTCACCACCGAAGATGCCATAGGCTAAAAACAATACCACTAAACTATGACGGTTGACACAAATTTCACGACCGAACATGTCGTAGGATAATGGCAATATCTCTACAACTATATCTGTAGTCTCTACATATATATCTCTACATATATGTAAATAACATATTATTTATTTTGTAACTCTCTTTTCCTTCCCATTTTTCCAATTCTTATATTGCCCTGGAAAAAAAATAACTGACCTCAATAATTCAAAATTCTTTTCTTTCAAAATTACAAACTCATTTTAAGTTAAAAAAATTAATAATTGAGTTTCCAGAGATTAGTTTTTTTTTCTCAAATATTTAAAGATATTAATATTTTATAAAGAAATAAATTATTTTCTCACTTCAAAGTAAATTAATACAGAATATTATAGTAAGCATGAAATTAAGTTATTCAGTTATGGTATAACACCCAACTTTAAACTATTAGATTCTATTAAAATTTTTCCCATCACTATTTAGTTATATCAACACCGACATAACTATTAAGCCATAAAGTAAAAAATTAAAAAAAATTTGGTACAATAAAAATTATAATGAATAATGTAGAAATGGATTAAAAGCTCGTAAGGAAATGGATTTAAAGCTCGTATATGCAGCTCGTTTTCAACATTTCAATTTAAAATATTTCATTTTTAATGAAAAACGGCAAAAAAAGTTTATTATTGAGACAAATAGAAATTTTATGTAAAAACCGTCATTAAATTGAATAAAAACTTACACTAATCGAACAAATTCAACCTAGGTATTAAAAAATCCATCGTGGGATAATTAGGTTATATTTGTTGAATTTGAACGATTTATTTAACGATTTATTCAAATTCAATTCGCTTTATTAAAACCAAACCTTTGTTATATAAATAATTAGTTTTCTTCTGGCCAAATTGAATTTGATTGATTTATAAACAATTTATAATCATGTTTATAATCATTATGTTTTACAAATCAATCTTTAAATTTTCCATAGAAATGTTGATATATATACCTATAGTTTTACATTTGTAATGATTTTTATTTATACTCTGAATGTATATACATGTTCTTTTTCTCTTCGCGGCTTAACATTTATGTTGGTGTTTGTTGCATGCATACAATGATGGCAAACGTTAATTACACGTAAAATTCTATTTATTTGGTTTGAAAATTTCAATAATTAAGATTGCTTGGAGGTGAAAAATAATATATTGTTAATATTAACATTATTGTGATGGAATATAGGCGAAAATTATGTAAATTATTAATTCGTAATATTTTACAAGGTATTGAAACAAACAATCACTAAAAATATTAATTTTATACATAGATTCATGCATTATTACGGTTGTATCAACATCAAATAAATTTAATTATTTAAAAACTAAATTTTATTAGAAAAATATGAATTTATACGAAATCAATAAATCAACAGCACTCATTTTGAAAAAAAATAAATAAAACACTGAATGCCAATATTTCTTTTTCTTTAAAATTGTGTAACATTTTCTTTTAATTTTTAAGACGTTTCCTGTTGCAGCAAAGATATGTTTAATGAAAAGCGTTTGTTGTTATTAAAAAAATCATCAAAATAGTTATTAAATTTTATCAAAAAATATAATTTTTGCAGTTTTAAACTTCAGTCTTAATTTACCACACATAAAATTTATAACCAACATTAACCTAATTAATTTTTCACCTGATCTACCATAATATAGGTAGATTATAATTATAAATTTTATAAGTATGTATGCTATATTGGTCCATAATTTTCATTATAATAGCATTTTATCAATGAAAAAAATTTATAAATAATAAGTATATTATCTTATATCTTTAATATAAATGATTTAAACTAATTGAAGCTATATATTATTTAATGACAAACACTTTGTATTTTATTTTATTTATGTGTTGTATGATGACAATATTTACCTGAAGTTTATAATCATACAGATATTATATTTAACAAAAATAAAGAAAATCGCTCAAATTCCATAATATTTAATGAAATTGTTATATAGAAATAAATTTACTCTGAAACAATTTTTTTTTTTACTTTATACACCTTCATGTTTAGTTTCGTATTACATTAAGTGTATTATGTATAACTCTCTGACTTATTCTATATTTTTTCAATTATATATGTTATGTAGATACTATATTATTTTATGAACATACCTTATGTATGCATTATAATTTCTAGGAATATATAATGTAGTTGAATTATATACGAGCCCTGCATCATAAGACCTCGTACGGGTTTTTTTTTTTTAGTTTGTTCTACTTTTTTCCAGTTTCCTCCAGTTTTGTATTTTTTTCGTTTAAAGCAACTTTTTTTAGGAGTTTTTGGTCTTTATAAAAATAAAAATTTTTATAAGTTAAAATTTGAGAAAAATTTTATTTTCCAAAAGTCTACTTTTTCAACTTTTTTTATGGGCATCGCAGAAATTTTGGAAAGATGCATTTTGAAGGGCATTTGGGAGTAGTTAATTTTAGCTTTTTGGGTTTTTTCGATAAAATAAAGGAGAGAGCCAAAAAACGCCTTTGAAAATCCAAAAAACTGACCAAAAACGCAAAAAATAGCAATTTTGGCCTGTTTTTTGGAATTTCACAGGCGTTTTTTGGTTCTCTCCTTTATTTTATTGAAAAAACCCAAAAAGCTAAAATTAACTACCCTTCAAAATGCATCTATCGAAAATTTCTGCGATGCCCATAAAAAAAATTGAAAAAGTAAATTTTTGGAAAATAAATTTTTTCTCAAAATTTAACTTAAAAAAAACTTTTTTTTATAAAGACCAAAAACTCCTAAAAAAGGTTGCTTTAAACAAAAAAAAAAAAAACTGGAGAAAACTGGAAAAAAGTAAAACAAACTCAAAAAAAAAAATCCGTACGAGGTCTTATGATGCAGGGCTCGTATGTATTTCTCTTCTTCAGGAATTTAATTATTACAACAGTTTTGGAGTAAGGATCCATTATAGTTTTTTTTTACAGATTATCTGTTAAGTTTTTAATATTAGTGATGCTTTTAAGTAAATTTTACATAAATGTCAAGTGCAGATTTTAGAAATAATTATTTTTTTTATCTAGAATATTACGCTTTCAACTAATTAAAATAAAATTTTGCCCAGTCTTTTATTAATTTTAAATAACATTTTTGTGTAGTGATAAAAAAAACTTGTAAGACTTTAGAATACAAAAAACTAAAAATTTAATATTTTTTCTTAATATAATTGATATAAGCTTTTATAGTAAAATTGATAATTAAGCTATTAGCATAATTTAATAAAGCATACAGATTTATAGAAAATTCTGTATAATAAAAAGATCATCAAAGTATAAATTACTTTCGGCTAACAAGCAGTAGTATCATAATAAGACCGCTATTCATTATGAAATAATATTTCTGTTTCTAATTTTTATACTCACAAAATTCAGTATTTGCCAAATAAAAATATAAACATTAAGTAGAGAATGTTCTTCGGTTATGTCTAATTTTATTGATCAATTAGATTTGGATTCGAGGTAAAATCAATCATCAGAATCTACAAAAAATATATAAATCTAAAATACTGTAATGGATCGAAAACAAACCGATATTCTGTTATTCAGCATAAAATCTCATATAAATTTTATTTTTACATATTATATTAATTTTTTATAGTTGCAGACAATATTAGGTGAAAAATTTTGTAATTTTACATACCTATAGTAATGCCATAGAGATAGATAGATAGGGACGATATATAGAAAATATTTTATATATAGTTAACAATGTACAATTTACATATATAGTATGTTAATGTTGTGTTATATAAATTTTTATTTTTATTTTTTTTTTTTTTAAGATAAAGCGATTATCATAAAAAGTTTTTTGATAAAAATTTCTATAAAATTTATTTTAGAACATAAAAGTTTTTTATTTTTTTATAATAATAACTTGTAATCTCTAACCGACAATTTCACAAGGTAATTATTAAAATTATTATAAAATCCTATAGGTAAACTAAAACTAAATATTATATGGAATATGCACTAGATTAATATTATATTAAGTGAATGTAATTTAATGAATTAATTTATTAATTTACATAATGAATAATAATTTTTTGGATTTAATACATATGTATGTATACTTCAATTATAGTACCCCAGCTTCAATACCTTTTTGAGTATATTTGAAATTTATTCGTATGTATTATTATATATTATAATTATTTTTGAAAAGTCGATAGATGATATTATTACTATGCGGTTAAGTTGTTAATAAAAAATTTTAATTTATCTGTTATGAATATTAATCGAATTTGGATAATATTACTTTGTAACAATAATTATAAAATTTATATTCGCATAAATATTTTTTTGTTAATATGAATTAAAAAATATTTAGAATAAGACCGAAATATAAAGTCGCTTTAGATAGAAAATTGAAACGGATCTAAGTCTACATGCTCATGCTCTTAGATGAAAATTCTATATTCATTTGTTTAATTCTTTCTAAATAATTTGAAACTTTATAGCTTCGATAAAAGCACATAATATATACATATAACTATAAAACAAATTATTTTCTTAACATTAGATTAAAATTATCTTTAAATCAAAATAAATTCAATTTAGAATTTGTTTTCTCTCTTGCCAAACATTTTATTTTTAGTGTATTCCAATTTATATAACATTATAAATATATATATTTTTAATTTTGGCCCATAAGTTTCTTTTTTTTTTTTGTATATAAAACACATTTTTAGATTAACATATATTAAAGTTTTAAGTACCATAATACGAATATAAAAGCATACATACAACATTATAGTATATAATATTGCTATATTAATTTTATATAAAAATGGCTTATTTTGCTGTATAAAAAGGATAAAAATTTGATCCTTTTTAGGTTTCTCATTCTCATCGCATACAATATTTAAAATTATATAGCATTAAAAATTATTGTTAAATATTATACAAAAAAAAATACAACTTATAACGTTGTATTTGTATAAAGGCCAAACATTAAAATTAATGTTAAAACCATAATGAACATAAAAAAGGTTTCTAATATGTGTATGATATTAACAAAAAAAAAAGAAAATCATATTAATGTTGATATCTTTTGGACTGAACACTAGATATTTAAAAATAATTCGTCATTTATATATATATATAGAAAATTTTGCTATCAATAACGACATCGCGGTAATTTTACATTAAAACTTAAAGCTATATATATAATATATATAGTTAAATTCATCAGAAACAACTGCTTTCGAAGTCCAAGCAACAGGTTTGAATTGATTGCCGAATAAATTTATTCAAACTCTATAATACCATTTACCATTCAAAATCACATCGTACCACCTACCGGTTCCAATCTCAATAGAAACTCAACTGCAAACGAAATCCAAATATGGTGTCGTTTAGTCCAGTGGTTCTTGAGTTTGAGATACAAATATACTTAAATAACAACTTTTTTCACGGGGCTAAAAATTTACTATTAAAAATTGTTCGAAGTTCTGTTTAAACCATCTCAGTGATATGTCAAACATAAACCAATAACTTTTAGTATAAAATAGCTCTAACAGCTTCGGAGTCTATAAGTAAGACCAACGTACAGTCTTTTTTATATCGATAGATAAAATAGATATAGATTTAAATATCTTATAATTTGAAAATTTATAAAAACCTTTGTATGACGTTTGATTGAATAAAATGAGATGCACGTGACTTATTTATATTACTTGAATTTTCACAATAATAAAATTATACTGTCAAATATTTTGCAGTTGGTGCACGTGAATGGAGAATAATTTTATTAATTATTATTATTATTATTGCATATTATTATTATAATTATTATTATTATAATTACTATTATTATTATTTATTATAAAAAAAAAATTTAATTGATATTAAATTTCATTCAACTTTTTTCTGGTTGGACATAGGATTGAAAATATTGAAATCATATTTTTGTAAAATAATATGCAATTTCAAAATTTAAAATCAAAAGGTCATTAATTATATAATTAATGGTTAATTAGGTTAAAATGAAATGAAAAAAAACTCTACAATTACATAATTCACGCGAATAATAAATTGTAAATATTTCCAAAAAAAAAAAAAAACAATGAATTAATTGAAATGAAATTGCGCTCCGGCGAGTTCACTTAATAATAATTTATAATTAATATTGTCTCGGAATTTCTAAATGAAATTTTTCTCCTTCCAACATTCGTCTCTAATAGAGTCTATGTATATGTAATTTTTTTTAATGCGTTGGGGGTCGTTATGTTGTATTTAGTGCTAGAATTTAGATCACTAAATGGAGTATTATATGCGTCAATACACATGCAATCATTTAGATGCATCAGCGTGAATAATGAAACATTTAGATGCATCAGCGTAAATAATGAAATCATTTAGATGTTTCATATTGAATAATACCTAACAAACATAATAGCTCTTACAATATTTCAATACAGCCAAATACAAAAAAAAAAAAATGAGAGAAAATGAGAAGAAAAAATATTCTCTCTTTGCAACTACCTCTCCCCTACGCATTAAAACAGTATATTGGATATGTAAACAAAATTTGTTATACAACTCGTTCTGTATTTACACGAAAATACATTGACACTTGTCAATTTATATCACTCGACCTTCGGTCTCGTGATATAAGTATTGAATCGTGTCAATGTATTTTTGTGTATACAGAACTCTTAATTAATAACAAATTTAGTTTACATATACAATAATCTACTATAAATTATGTGCAATTAAAATTTTTTGTGCACTTCAAATGGATAATTGCATAGAATTAATTGCTGTTCGCTCTTTGAAGAAATCTTTCGTTTAAAAGTTCGATCCCAAAACCCAATTCTTAAATATATCATAGACTGTTTGACCAAAAGATTTGATTCAAGAAAATATAAATTATAATTATTCTATAATTAAAGGTTAAATTTACAAAAAGCTTGATGTGTTGTAAATATATATAAAATTTAATACCCTAAACTTTTTATCTACAATCATATTATTATGATAAATCAATCAAAATAACCGAAATTATCATAAAATTTTTTTTTTTTAATTTTATTTACCCCATTTTTCCTAAGCAATTAATAAAGGATTGGCTTATTTAAATAAAAATTAATTTTAATCAAATTTAAGATATTAATGAAAAAGAAAATCTAGAAAATTTTCTGTATTTTAATTTTCAGTTAATATTTTAAATGATTAATTGAATTCACTTCCATTAAGTTAATTATTTTTAATTTAAAATTATTTATCCAAAATTCTGTTAAAAAAAATATAATAAAAAGCATTCCCAAACAATTATTTATTTTTCGAAATTTCAGCAGTGAATATAATATTCATCAGTGAAAAGTGAGCTCAACTATGTACAGCTACATCATTTTCCCTTAATGAATCAAACCAACTTATTTGTAACATTTTGTCATTATTTATTAAACATATGTTTAATGAACTTTTTTTAAGGTTAACTTTCTTCGTATATATATAGTCGGTATAGCTTTCATGGTTAACTAGTCATTATGAGCTCGATTATTATCTCAAGATGATTAAATGTTTCAAATATCTACGTAACGTAAGAATTTATTTATTAACAAAAGAATTTATTAAAAAAAAAACAAGAATAAAGAACCCTAAACATTTTGACAGGAAAAGTTTCTTAATTTAATTTCATAATCCCCTTTGAAAATGTGTGAAAAATTATATTTTCAGTATGTTTTTTTTATTATTAACATATTTAAAATATTACCCCGTACAAATTTTTCGATTTTTAATTTTTTTCAATACACATATATTTACAACTTACGAAAATATTATATACCTATCCCAGATATATAAAACTTTAATTATTGATCCCAAAGACAAAAAAAAAACTTTTTTTTTGTGGAACATTTTTATCTTTTTGTTTTTCTTATTTTTTCCTAATTTTCTTTTAGAAATAGATAAAATGGTTATACTTTGTGTTACAAAATTCTTTCAAGCTAAATACTTGAGTGGTTTTGAATTTCTAACATTTTGTCAATCTGTTGGTAATTCGTGGCAGGTACTTTTTTAATTAAATCTTGATGATGTAAATTTTATAATTAAATAAAATTTTAACATTAAACCTAAAGGTTAAGAATTTTAATTATAAAAATTCACCAAAAATAACCAAAATTTATTTAATTATATGTATATTATATTAAAATGGATTTTTACACAAATATTTTTATCCATTGATTTCTTATAACAGAATCTTAACAGAAAGTTTTCTTAATTAGATTAGATATATACTTTGAGAAATTTTTTTAGATATAGACTCTAAAGCTTTAACGTTAGATGATGATTTTTCTTCTATTCAGATGGTATTGTACATAAACATTGCAACTATTTTTACTTACAAGTTAAAATATCATTTTAAAGTTAATAATAATGATGATAATGTCAATAAACTTTAAACTATAACTTAAAAGTCATAAATATATTTTTTATTCTTGAGGACGGTCACACAAGTTCAAGTTCAATTGATATTATCATTGTCAATTATGTTTATTGAATTTTGAAAAGATTTCACAGTCATAACAAAAACAAAAGATTTTCTTTTATTTATTTTTTTCATAATTTTATTGTAATAGCTGATGTTCCACAATGCCGAACGTTAAACTTAGACATGTGATGTGAATATAAGATAATATAGAAGTTTTGCCATAATGTTGCGTGATGTTGCGATACTACCAAAATACATTATAATTATAATTTATAACGAAAAAAAAAATATTCATATGAAAATATATAAATTTATAAATATTTTTTGAAAATATGCAAACTTTGAAGATACGTTAGTAATAATTTTTGTACAATGAATGTGAATTTAGAATAATGTTAAGAAGTTCTCATTTTTCCTTTATATCGTTATTAATAATTTCATAAGTTTTATGTCAAAACTTTTGTTTTTGTTACACCTTATAACCTTATGCATTGTAATCTAATAAATATATATAAATATGCGTATTTGTATACATGTAGTATATATTTGAAAAACAAAACTTTCAAAATGTTATTTAACCCAAATCCCACTTAATATATACTAAAAAACAATTAATAATCAATATATTTTAATTAAAAAAGTTATTCAACCAAAATTTAAAAAAAAAAAAAACTTTTCTAAAAAGGTTTTATTAAAAGTAATAAATTGATCTTTGAAATAAATTAATATCCATATATTATAAATATAATAACTTAGTTAAGTTAATTTAATTTTTAAGTACTATAGAATAGTGTTATTGGAACAGAACTTAATTGAGAAATACAATAGAAAAACAGATTAAGGTGGACTATGTTATAATCTTCCTAAGTTTGAAAACTTTTCAAATTTCAAACTACATGATGACTGGGCATGCAGATTGATCTGAAATATCGAATCATAATATCGCCTGCTCAGAAATGAAATAACGTATAATGAAAAGTATAGTTTCGAGTAATTTAAATTTAAAGATTTGAAAATTAAAAAAAACGTATGAAAAAATATAAAGTAGCGTACAATTTTCATCTAAAAAACACATTTTAATCAACATTAAGAATATTGCAAAGTAGTTGTACTTATAAAATCGAGTACGAGGAATCGAATGGTGCTATTGTCAAATAATGACGTATAAATGTCATACGTTGTTTCATTTCTCAGCAGACGATATGATCTCCAAATTCAGAGTACCTTAATTAATCTATAATGAGAACTATAAGAGAAATTGTGATAAAATTGGGACGTTGCAATTATACTACCAATTTACTTATTAGTTTTTTAAGATTAACCAATTAAAACCATTATTAATCAACTCATCCGATTTTAAAATCGTCACCAGCAACAATTTAAATGAAAACTTGTTAGCAATTTCAACAAGAGCTTTATTTATTAAAAGTTTTTAAGTTTTTAATAATAAAATATCAGTAATAATTACAAAGCCTGAACGCATTATTAGTATTGTAAACAAATTTTCTTATTTGTTTACAACCAAAAACGCTAAAATAACTAAAATTAAAATGTATTATACAAACATATTTTAGGTAGATATATATTTTCTAAAATGAACCGTTCATAAAAATATATCAAATATGCCTTGCCTTAAGTAATATTTATAGGTACATGTTTAAAACTTATAAGCTTATAGGAAAAATATATTATATATACATTGTATATAAAAGATCAAAAATTATTCACCTATTTTAAAGTTTAAATTGCTTTAAATTTTTATGTAATAATATGTATAACGTGGTATATGTACATACAGTATACTCTGGTGTGAACAGAAACAGATGCATTTGTACATATATTGTTTTTTTTATTGAAATTTTTAAAAGTTGTACACTAAGATAAAAAAAAAAAGCGTGCTAAAATCATGTAAAAAAAAGGCATAAAATCATGTATTTTCCGCAACAAAAACCGTCTAATGACGGTTTTACTAAAATCAATGCCTTTTGGAATTAAAATTTTTTAAAGGAAAAAAAATTTTTTTTCAATTTTAAATTTTTTTATTTTATTTAGGGCCGTTTGCACCGATTAAACTTAAAAGTTACACTTAACTAAGTTCTATTTAAATTTAAGTAAGTTGCTTTGAAAAAATTATGATAAACTTAACTAAGTTTTACTTAATTAAATTTCCCATAAATTTCCCTATCAAATAAAAAAAAAATAATATTTCAAAAATAAATAAATAATTTTTTTTTATTTTGGGTTTAAATTTAGTTGAAATTATACAAATTAATTTTTAAAAAAATGGTAAAAAAAAAAAAAAGAAGTGTCCAAATTTGACATAGAAAAAAAAATTTGATTTGTTGTCTAAAAAAATATTTTGCTGTAATTTTAGGTTTAGATAGTAATTTTTCTAGGTATTTGTTCCTAATAAATATATTTTTTCAAACAAATATCGAATATAACTAGAACTTAAAATTTTAAGTTCACAAAATCTATCACTTAATTTAAATAAAATTTAAGCAATTTTAAGTGGAACTTTAAATTTGGTCTAAGTACTTTGATACTTAACTAAAACTTAAATATTTAAGTTTAATAGGTGCAAACGGCCCTTATTTATTTTATTTTTAATTTCTTATTCTAGTTTTCTTATGCTCTCTTTGGGATTCGGTCTCTAGCATTTCAATCGACCACTCTACCATAGTAATAAAATTATTCATATACATAAAAAAGAAAATATAAATATCGTATATATTTTTCTTACACCCTTTCCGGGATTCGAACCTCGTTCTGTAACATTTCAATCTACCACTCTACCATTCGGCCATAGTAATAAATTTATTGAAATATTTTAATTTAAGTATTTTTGGAATAACATTAATTCTCTAAGTACTAAAAATTATGCTCCTGGGGATTACTTTTACGATTTTAGAGCAATTTGTACTTGATATAATACTTTATAGAACATAAATATTGGTTTTTAAAAAAAAAAAATCTTTTTGTTGTTGTTTTCTGTATCAAAATATTAGAACTTGATTTAATGCCAAAAGTCCTAAAATTTAGTACGCCTTTTTTAGCTTAGTGTACACATTGCTAATGTATATACTTTTAGACTTTAACTTGTTAAATCTTTAAGATGACATTATTATTATTATTATAATAACTGAATAAGAATTTTCTTTCTATATGCAACTTACATAAAACATTACTACAACTTACTATTATGCTTCATATATGAATGATAGAAATGCAGCTATAATGGATTAAAACTAGCTAATTATAGAAAACTTTGAGATTTCGTCGAGAACACTTTTACGTTAATTCAAAGCTCCATTAGACAAAAATATTTTCTTGCATTGATACAATGCTATCAATATAGAGTGTTTAAAGATTTTCATTTTATAACTATAAATTCAGCAAAAATAAAGATCAAAATTTAAATTAGTTCGTAGTGTAAAAAATTTCCTATAAATTTTAAACATAAAAGTTTTCATAACTTTTTCTACTTCAAATCTTACTCAGTTATGTCACAGATTTATTATTCATCTTTTTTTTGAATAGAAATTCTTATTTACTAAGTTTTTGTTCTGGAAAATAAGTTATTTTAGGTACATTACATACTACTAAATTCATATTTATATATACATAGTAACATACCTTCATTATGTTGAAAATTGAAGTTAATATCATAAAACTTTTTTTTCGTACGAATCATAAAATCATATTTGATTATATGAAATAAAAAACTTATATATAATAATGTGAGACCTATTATGATAAACTTAACTAAGTTTTACTTAATAAAATTTCCCATAAATTTCCCTATCAAATAAAAAAAAAATAATATTTCAAAAATAAATAAATAATTTTTTTTTATTTTGGGTTTAAATTTAGTTGAAATTATACAAATTAATTTTTAAAAAAATGGTAAAAAAATTTATGTATTTATGTATTTATACAATTATTGAA
Organism: Hybos culiciformis; assembly: GCA_964007475.1. Taxonomy (NCBI): domain Eukaryota; kingdom Metazoa; phylum Arthropoda; class Insecta; order Diptera; family Hybotidae; genus Hybos; species Hybos culiciformis. Next base: position 68,874,925 of record OZ023273.1, on the reverse strand, counting down.
ATTATAAATTTTAGAAATGCCTACAAAATAAAATTTTATCATTTATACGAATTTATATTGATTTATATATTAACAGATACAATGAAAATAAAAATAAAATATGTCTCTAAAGTCTAAACTATTAAGAGCCCTCCATGTGAAATTCTGTTTTCTATTTTTGCAGTTTTTTTTTGTTTTATTTTACAGAAAATAAACGGCCGTGAAAAATGCGACAAAAATTGTACGAAAAATACCTCTACCAGCAAAATTACAAAACTATTTTTGAATTTTATTTCTGTGCAGAAACTGTTATTTATCAAAAAAATAAAAAAATTCTTAGAAATAAATGAAATTAATTAAAAATTGTTTTGGAAATTAAAGAAATTCAAAATTTCACGTCACCAGCCCTGGAGAGTGGTATTTTACCTTTATTTCTGCGTTTGAGATTTTTTATTATCTTTTTCCTTTACTACAGAATCCAAGCAAATATGTTCAAGTTTTTTAAAGGCTCATTTGGGCCAAAAAACTCAAAATTTAAAAAATCCGCCTCACCTACCCTGGAGCCAGTTATATACTCTCTAACATATCAAAAAATCACTTCAGTCTAGATTGTAGTAACCCTACAATCAAATCCAAACTAAGACCAATTTTTTGCAATTTTTCACATTGAGGGCTCTTAATTTCGTTTTTTTTGTTGCTGGTTCAGTTACGGAGCACATTCATATATTATTTTTGAAGAAAGCCAACGCTCTATTTAAACTCAATTTGTTTTCATACAAAATATGTTCACAAAAATTGTATATATGTACACAATTCTGTCCGTCCTCTGTACATCTCTAAATTCAACTCTACTCTAAATTCAACTCTACACTGTACCTACCTATTTATAATATTCTCAATGTTTATTTTTTTCAAGATAAAAATTATTATATCCAATAATAAATTTTCTTTTGATTACTCAAACAAGTAATGAATGTAAAATTAATTTCAAAAATATTTAAATAACACTGAAGTATATTATGTATTAAAGAAAAAAAAAATAAATGTAAAAACACAAAAAAAAGAAAATTTTTTAAATTAACTTGTGCTTCCTTGATGCCCCCAGGATCTGTTTTAACTTTCAGGTAATTTTTAAATACATAATTTCTTTTCATAACTGAAAAATAAATTACATATTCCTCCGGTACAAACTTCTCCTTGATCAAAGATATGTACATGGAAATCAAGCGCTCTAAAAAATGATTCATAAAAAAATGAAAAAAAAAAACACATTTTCTAAAATTTTATATATTTTTTTGAACAAATTTTATTACAAATGCCAAAAGTACATGGAACATTAAACATCTTCTTTAATCACTGAAAATCCTCTTAAAAGTTTTCAAAAATAAAAGGAATTATTTTTTTTTTTTGCTTTTTTACCTAAAAAAAATCTAATTTATTTTTCAATTATTATATTCTTTTTTTTTTTTTTTTTTGCAGTTCAAGTAGGCAAAAATGAAAATGATTTTGATACCTAAGTTATAATTTAAAAGAAAATATATTAAAAAATGTATCTACTTAATTTTTTTGTTTTTTTTTTTAAGTATGTATGATAACATTTCTTTATAAGACAAAATTTTATGAAAAAATTATGTTTTAGAAAACGATAAACGATAATAATTAAAAAAATAACTAAATTTATTGCCTGAATAAAACTATTTTTTTTTGTGGTATTACTGCCTGAAAATTAAAAATTTTTTACCTATATTCAAATGTATTAAAATTCTGTTTTAGAAACAAGAATTTATTATTAGTATGTTTTAGCAAATTGTGAGCCCGGTGTAGTGCTGCCTTATATTCTTATAATAAAATAATATACTTAACCCTTTCGACCCGACTTTGGGCTGATGACTTTAGGCAAAATCTGAAAATTGGAAACTGATAATACTCACCTAAATAAGAAATATACCCATTTTTGTAATGGTGGTGTTGCCAGATGTCGCAGAATGTTCTGGGATAATAAGTCCCAACAGGGTTTATTAAAAAATAAATTTTGCGTTATTTGGTATATGAATAAAATAAATCAAAGTAGTAAAAACCATTCAAATATTTAATTTTATATATTTTATATATTTACTTATTAATTTTATATATTTACATCATAATTTAAGATATTTTGTTCAATTTCAAGGTGTCCGGAAATAGCGCCGCCCGACATAGTGCCGCCCGTTAAACTGAAATAGCGCCGCCGTATTTTCGACATTAAACTAAAACTGAAATAGTGCCGCTCAATTCGATATCATATAAAACTGAAATAGCGCCGCCGATATCAGTTTTCTAAATTGGCGGCACTATTTCAGTTGAAACTGAATTAATGCCGCCAATTTCAAACTGAAATATCGCCGCCGATTTTTATTTTTCTGAATTGGCGGCACTAATTCAACATTTTTTTAATTATAGCTGTTGTGCATAATGGGTGACTGCTACCGTGTCCCACTCGCTTCGCGCAAAGCGCACCAAAAAAAAAAAACCGTTTCCCGAAATGCTTTTTTACATTAAATAGGTCATATCGGGTCCGCGCAATAACTCATCAGTACTTAAATCATCGGTCGATTTTGGATAAGTAATATCCATTTTAACTCATACGAAAATTGGCCAATGATTGAGAGTGTCCCAGAACGCGTGAAGGGGGAGGGTGGGGGCTGCGGGCGGGCGGACTGGTGGTTGGTGGTTGGATTGATTAAGCACGTACCAATTTTTACATCAAAACTGACAGAAATATACAAATAATTCTTACGGCAAAAATTTCAAATTCAAATATAACAATAAAACAATGAAATTGCATCATAAAAACAGAAATTGGTTTCAAAATATCCCAGTAGTATTAAAATTATACTCTATGGGATATATATACCCTCCGAAAGTGTTAAGTCACTTAAATAAACATCATACTAGTAATAGTTCTAAGCTAGTTATAAGAATAGGTACAAAACCTGATTGAGCATTCAGTTTATAGATAAGAGTCTTAGGGTAAAACATCAACAAAATTAATACTGGTTACAAAAATAAAGTGAAATAAATAAAAGGGTGTTTATTTAAGTCAACTGAACCATCAGTTTACTCATTAAACCATTAATTTACTAATAATCCAATAGAGTCTCTCCTTCTGAGTGCCCAATAGACATTAAAACAGCCATTGTTCCGAGGTAAAAATTAACTACGAATTTTCTAATAAATATTATGAATCTTACGAGTTTATCTATATCTTAAAGCTTTTCTTTTCTTTTTAAATTCAACCTTAAAACTTTTTGTTAAAAATTATAATTAAAATCAAAAACTTAATTGCATTGCACATCTTCAGGCGTTGATAAAATTAAAATGATTGCTTATACTTACACCCTTTTCTTTATCGCTACTATTATTATTTTAATATTATACTTTACAGTATTTATTATTTCATGCAAAATTGAGAAGTTATTGTACGATTTGTGTCACATGGGATTAAATGAAAAAAAATATTTTATTGAAATTTGCATCTATTTTTAAAACTTTTATTAATAAGAATTTATATGTTAAATATTATAAAAAAAAATGTTAATCAAAATTTTGACCGAAAAGTTTTTTTTTTTACCTCATGAATATTTTGTATAACTAATTGGTACAGCGAAACAATTGTTCGCGTTATAAATAAAATGTCTTTTAAATCCAAAGTAAATTAGTGGCATAAATAAAAATGATATTGTTGGAATAGTTAGCAAATATTATGAACACAATACACAATTTCTTTTATACAAACATGAAATCGAATCTGGTGATAATGATAGTGATATTAATAATGAAAGGCATAGAATACAACCCAGACAACAATAACAACAACATTAGATGGCAATTGGGTTGACAAAAATGAAACTCCAAATTATGTTAATCATATTACTTATAAGATCACGACAATGTTTTTTTTAACATTGTGTGGACATAAACTTAAGCTAGCCTAAAATAAACTAAAGGAGTAAGCGTTCTAAATATTTTGTACAATTTAAGGTTAAAATTTTCTCATAAAAAATTTATTTAAACAATTTCTAATTACAAAATGAGTAAGGAAGCTTAAGGTTTTGAAGGGCTATCTCATTATTAAAATTAACATTATTTTCAATTTTCAGGCGCACATTTCAGTTTTAAATACATTTTTCCTTTGGGTTCACACTTTAAAGTAAATTCTGATCTAAATTAAAATTTTCTCTTATATACATTTTTTTTTATAATAAAGAATGTAAAATTTTTTTTTTGTAATGCTTGCAGATTTTTAAGGTATAGCTTTGTTAAAAAAAAAAATACCAACAAATATATTTTATAAAAAATTTACATATTTTTTATCTTCACCCTTTCTATTTGCATTGAACATTTATTATAAAAAACTGCCAAAAATGATTATCATAAGATTATTGAACGTTTTATATTAGAGAACGACCTTTTACAGATGCAAATAAATTGGCAAGCATTTATTTCAGGCGCCATTCCAGAAACTTCTGGACTTCCTTGAAAACAAAAAAAATTGGCTTCTTCTGTATCACAATTCACAATGATGCACCAGTCGGTTTTGAATATATTCTAGTTTTGACTGATTTTTCACAGTACGTTCATTGTTGTAGCTAAAATTGTATACACTGGTCTTCTTGGATAGTAATAGAATTTTCCAGTCTTTTAGAAAAATTTATTTGTTAGGAAACTATCATGGCAAAACAAAAAAAAATCTATTTTTCTACCATAATTTGGAACTTATAACTAAATGTTTCTGTCTAATCTGACCCATATCTAATTATAATTTTCTATCTGACCTATTCTATCAATATGACGCTGTGCTAACGCTACAAATCTCTGTCGGACTTGTACACAACATATACAGCAGACAAGCTCAAACTGCGGATCATAAGCCACATGCGGCTCTTTGACACTTTTTTTTGTGACTCAATAAATTATTAAGTGTAACTGAAATTTTGTATTTTATTATATACACAATTTTAATATAATTTTTCAGATTTTTGTGCACATATTTTTCAAGTAAATTTTAAATGTATTAAATGTAACATTGAAGTTCTTTTTTATTTAATAAATTTAGTTTTTTAAAGTGTGTATTGATAATTTTGTGGCTCTAACCACAGTATTTTACGATTTTCAATAAGGCTCCCCATCCCCACATATAAACCTTTGAGCACCTCTGATATATAGAATAGATAAAAATAATGAAAATATCTGAAATTGATTGAATGCATTTTAGATCAAATAAGCAATAATATCTTTTTAACCCATAATAATATTTAGGGCCTCTAAAGATTTTTTTTTTAATTTTTTTTTTTTTCGATTTACAAATGAAAATTACCTAAAAAAAAAAAAAAGGACACATTTGCACATCATTTTTTAAGCAATATTACTTTAAAGTGACAGTGAATATACGGTATGAATTTTAATTTTTTCAAAATTAGGCACATTTTTATTTATATTTATACATTAACATTATTTTGCAAAATAAAAACAAAAAATATTATATAAAGAAAAAAAATAATAATAATATTTTTTAACGATGTAAAAATTTAAAAGTACCTACAAACATGTATAAAAATAAAAACCTTTGATGATAAATGGAAATTTTGACATTATCATGATTTATATGAACTCAACCACAATCTTTATATGTGCCAAAAAAAATAAATAAGTAAAAAATTGTGACATAGTGGAAAAGTGTATACATATATATATTAAGTTTGTTTTTTTTTGGTAATTTTTTATGATATCACGCTTTAATTGATTTAATGAAAACAAAAAAATATATACTAAAAAATATTAATTAAAGATACTTAAATTTTTACTTAATTCATGTATGTATGAAGAGAAACTTGAAAATTGTTGATGATACATACAACAAAAGTATTTAGGTATCGAAACCTTAATATTAGGTCTGGTTCTGAGTTCTGAGCAATATTTTGATATAGTAGAAAACTCTTGACATTTTGATATAGTATAAAACTCCATAGAACCGAATATGGATGCAATGATCCCATTTCTCGAATGCTTGCTTTTGCTAATAAAGACCATCATGTTTTTGACCTTAATATCTCTAAGGCATCCCTTAAAGCTGGTTTAAAATCTAATTCTTTTTTCTCTAATAACATTGGAAGACTTTAATTAATATTTAAATTTTATTTACTCTCTCTTATCTTCTTTCTTCAAAATTTTTTACTAGGAAAACTATGCTTTGTGTTTTGTGATATGTCACTAGTGATTTCCTTATTTATCAGAAACGAGACTTGCTCTTAGTGTTTAATGTTTTTTTTCTATAACTTTTTATTTATTTTTTTTCTCTTCTTTTCAGATGCTTGATTTAAGCATCGTTTGGAGGTTGTATTAATTTTCCATTGCATGCTTCATACCGAGCCCTCTCTTCTCATATTAGCATGTATATGAGAGTGAAGGTTAAGTTTTCATGGCAATTTATTGCCTTGAAGTGCATTGGTGTTAAGATGTCCGCCTAACGTTAGAGCAACCTACATCGATGTTTTTGTCTTTTAATTTTTCTGCAAACTACAAAATGCATCTACAAAATTAATTATTTTACTATGTATTTTCATTTGATTTCATGAATCTGTATGAATTTGTATGAAGTATATAATAACTATATAAATCCACCAAAAATTTTAAAAATAATCTATTTGTTTGTATTTAATGTCCGTCTGCGGGCACATATAAATCCTTATAATTACAATAATGATTGAATATAAATTGCTTAATCGATTTCAATCGTATGAATGCCAAAATATTATTATAATATCGATCAGTTTCATACTACACATATTTAAATTGTTTTTTTTAAATAGTTGAACCTAAAGGATTCGGGGCTGAAAATGCACTTCAATTAGAAAAAAAATAGAAAAGAAATAGTAGAAAAGTGAAAAAAAATCCACTTTTATAAATCGAAATGCTTGAAACGGGCCCTGTTTTTGAGGTAATACTGTTCTATATTTTCCAATTATCTTTAATCCTAAATTTTATTTAAATCAGAGACCGAATGAAATAGTTTTACTTTTTAGTCAAAAAATAATACTATTTTTTTAAGTTTTTTTTTTACTCAAAAAAAGAACACTTAAAAAAAGAGTATTATTTTTTAATAATTTTCCAAATACTCTTCTTGTAAGTAGTTTTTTTTTTAGTAAAAAATGAAACTCTTTTTTTAAGTACTCTTTTCAAAGTAAAAAATAAAAATCTTTTTATTAAATTTTATTTTTTGAATTTTGTTCAAAAAATTAAAAATTTTCTGCTTATTGAATATTTAAAAAAAAAGAAAAAAAAAAAGAGTATTTCAAAAAATTTTAAAAATGATACTCAACTAAAGAGTATTTGAAAAATATTAAAAAAATAAAACTTGAGTAAAAAGTATTTCAAATTTTTCAAATACTCTTTACTCAAAAATTAAGTATTTATTTTTTTCAATTTTTTAATTACTCAAAAATTAATTTTTAACTATTTGTTTTTTTTTTTACTCTTTACTTTGAGTAGAAGTTTTATGAAAATAAAAATAAGTCTTACTTTCGATCCCTAATTTAAATCATTTGTCAGCATCCTAATTTCAATTAAAAGACTTTATTCTTGTTTATTAACACTAAGCTTAACAGAGCTGCTAATATGATATTATTAAAACGAGTCCGCCAGTAGTCAATTGAATTAAAATTTGTTTAAAAAAAAAAGTAGTTACAAAACTCTCATATCTCACATGATATAAATAACACATAGTCTTTGCATCTTCTACATTATTTTGGAAATACTCAAGCCAAAATTAATTTCTAAAACGAAAAAGAGCCAGATTGAAATCATACTAGAATAATATATACTACATAAAAAAATGTCATAAAAGAAAACAAAAAAAAATTAATTTAAAGATTTTTTTTTTTCCTGAATTTTCATTTTGCACGATCATAGATTTTGACCGACATCAAAAATTTTTACAAGAACAAGCGACAAGCGTCTAGACATATTATCTTCACAAAATTTATAAGAATTTTCTTAACTTTATAATAATGTGACAAAAACATAAAAAATATCTATGTTTTTTAGTTCTTTGTTTATTGATCTCAAGACATTAAATTATTAAAGAAAAATTTTATTTTCCGCACGAGTTGATTTTCCTAAAAAGATTAATTTTTATTTTTTTTTTGAAGAATTAAAATTGAAAATCACAAATTATAAGGGTAATAAGAAACTTTTGTATATATCAACTACGTTAAAAAAAAATTTTCATTATAAACAACAGCAATCAATTTACATATAAGTTACTTTTCCTTTTGATTGATTTATTAAAAAAATAATAAGTGACGGAAAAAAGTTGAAGAAAAAGTTGAAGAAAAATTTATATAATAATATAAAGTGAATATTAAATATGTATAATGTATATAGCACTATTATAGTATCTTAATTTTTTTTTATAATTTAAAACAGCATTTTTTTAATTACTGCCAGCATGATATTTTAATAGTCTATATATAAAAAAAACAATATAATTATTTCTTCAAAAGATTAAAAGAATTTGATTTAAAAAAATCGAATTAAGTTTGATTCAATGTAAATAAATTAAAACTACAACAACTGTTGTTGTCATTTTATTAATTATTATTTTTTTGTTTCAAAATTTGTTAAAAAAATTTGTGAAATTTAAAGCACTAACATCGAATTATAACAATTTGGAGCTAAAAGACTAGAAACACTATCGGATTATGTCGACACTAAGATATCAATGAATCGATAACTTACATCTAAGGAGATAATTCATATGTAATATAAATTACATAAATAAAAGTAAATTAACAAAATAGTATCTAAGTATTCTAAGACGACCATTCACAAAATTAAACTCCAAACAAAAATATTTTTCATTTAATGAAAGAATTAATTCTGTACCACATAAATCTGTACAGTATTCCAAAGTCTAACCAAGGAGCAAACAGTGCTAAGCTATAAACAAAAAAACTTTTTGGTGTATAAAAAACCATAAGTTTGAACATTTTAGGGAAGAAATTTAAGGAAAAATTTCACTTTTTCAATGCTATAATTTATATTATACTAAAATATATTTATTATATGACAGCCGTATTCATATCATTTAAAATTCTAATTTTTATTTTCTCGTATTTATTTTTTTTTGTTGTTTTTTTACCCAAAATGTAGTAAGAAAATATATAAATATATAGTACAGGCAAATTAAATCGAAACGATAAGAAATAAAAATTATTATTGAATAGTTGTCAGTAATTGAAAAGAATTTCTTTATTAATTATTTGTCACAATTTTCAATGAATTTAATATTAAATTGAAATTATACAAAATTAAATATTTCCAAAGAATTATCCTAAATTGATTTTTCTTTTAAGGTTCTATTCTTTTATTATATATTTAAGTTTATAGTGACTTCTTTATATATTTTTAAGTTATTGAAAATATTTCAAAAATTCTCTAAATATAATAAAAAAATTATAATTTGATTTTTAAGCATAGAATTCACAAAATTTTTATTGTTGATACAAACAAGTGAAATAAATATGGGTAGATGACTTAAAGTCAAGTGACATAAAGTCAAGTGACCTTATGTCCATTTCATAACGACATAAAGTCAATTGACATTATGTCGTTTATGAAATAGACATAAAGTCAAAGTTAAAAAAGACATACCCGATCAACCATTCTTTATACTTACGTGAAGAATCTTTATTAAATTCTCGAGTATTTGTCTTTACCGATTGTTAGCAATCGATGCGGGATTTTAAAGTTGTCCAGTCACAAATAAGTATCGATCGGTATCAAAAAATCTTTAACATATTTTCCGAAATAAATCAAAAAAAATTATTTATTTTTTTTTATTATTATTTTTGTTTATTTTTTTTTTTTTTTTTTTTAATTTAAATTACATTTTTAATACAATTTATTTTTGCACCGCTATCGGGGTTTGAACCTGCGTCCCTTACGTTCATGTGTTAGCATCTTAGCCATTCAGCTACATCCTATGATAATTTTTGCCAATCAACAGTAAAATTTAAATTACTATTGATTTTTTTTAAATATTTACCGACTTTTATTACAAAATTTAATTTTTATATGAAGAAAAATATTAAAGAACCGTATCGAAATTTAGTGTTATAAAATTTAAAAGTTAAGTAAATATATTCCGATATAAAAAATCACATCGTTCAGCAGTTCAAATTCTTCAAAAAATGGTGACTATCCATAAAGATATTTCTGTTAAATTGTTTGAAAGAAAATTAGAAAAATATTTTTATCGATTCATAAAGTTTTTCGACGTTTTCTGGTTATATCGAAATTTAACTAAAGTTTTATTGCAATCTTTTAAAGGCGATGCAATAAATATAAAGATTTTTTTTAAAGAAAGTTTGAACGAAATATGATAAATATTTTTAAAGTTAATTAACGTTTGTTAAATAATTTTAAATATTATTATAGAAGTGTAAAACATATTCTATATATCGATTTTTCTGCCCAATTCGGTGCAAGACTTTTAAATGTAAAGAATGGTTGAAATATACAGAATGGTTGATCGGGTAAGGTCACTTGACTACTGTTGTAGAAATATATGTATATAGCACGTGTAGCGCGCCAGAATTCAATGCGTATAAGCAAATCCACAACATTGTAGAATCCTGATATCCTTGAACTGTAATTGTCAACCCAATTTTTATTTTTCTTTTATTTTTGTCAATGAAAACTTAACCTTTTAAATAAATGAATTAATGATTTTTAATTTTTGTTTAATTTATTTATATATTTTTTCTCATTTTTAGAAGCATTAAATCATAATATAATTAGTTTGTATATTTAAAAATCAAAAAGTTAATTTCAACAACATATAGTCTGTTTAAATTAAGTTAATTCAATTTTTCTTCCAAAAATCAAGAAAATGAAATGTATAAAAATGTATGTATTTAAATATATTGCTATATATAAAAAAAATAATTTTACGTGATCTGAATATAACAACATATGGTTAAAAAAATCTTTATTCACTTCATTTTGCTTATTATTTTATTTTTCATAAAATTACAATAATTTCATTTTGTTTTCAGTTTATACGTTTTATATTTTGTTCTCAATATAACAAAAAAAAAAATATATTCATAAATTTTCTGAATTGAAAATCGTTGTTGAAATTATTAAATATTTTATTTCCCATTCGCATCCTATATATTTTATATTTTCATATAAAAATTGTATACAAAATCATAACAAAGAATAAATGATGTTTTTTTGTATGATTCATTAAAATGTTCGAAAAAACTATATAATTGAAATAATAGTTAAAGTTAAAGAACTTATTATTTTGGATAAACCTATATAATAATATCAATAGCTATATTTGTAACTTGAACCTTCTATCAACTCATAAATTTGTAAAATCCGTATACTAACTTTTGTCGATTCTATACTATATCCCAATTCACCAGGTTTCGAACATTTTGACCATTGTACCCAAGGAATCCAAGAAATCTTCCTTCAGAAAATCCTAATTAATTAGGTACATTTTTTCATTTTTGACCACTTTGATATGAAAAATGTGTGGATTTTCAACAATTTTCATTTGCAATTTTTTTGGAGATCCATTTGCATTTCCTACTGAAATGGTCAATTGGGATCTAATTAGTTAATTTAATTGAACGATTAAGATAAAACTCAAGTTGGTTGAAACAGTGAAAACTGGTCCACAAACAAATACATGAAATGACTTTACTGATTTAAAGAATTAATGATTTTGATTGACTTTATATATGAAATACAGAAATTTTTATATCTAAATATTTTTCTTATATTCTTATTCAACTCTTTTTTTTCCTCAATTTATTTTTATATCAATATCTTTATTTTCATTTGCTGCGGACACTCGAATTTATTGCTTGAGTTTAAATTAACTCAAAACAGAATGTTAATAATAATTCCTAACACGATGATGAATTTCTTATAAAAATATGTATTGGCAAGGAAATAAAAACTCTTCTAAAGGATATTTTGAATTGAATGCTGACTAAAATTTAAATTAACTCCATATAGAATTTTTTTTCACATAAAAAATAATAAGTATCTAAACACAGGTCAATCATTTATAAACAAAAAATTTGACTTACATTCATTCATTTGACTTTAAGATGACCTAAAATAGAAAAATATTATATGTCTTCTCTAATAGCTTCAGTACTATTATTCTATATTGTTATTTCTTCAGTTTCTGAAATAAAGGTATAAATGATATAAGCATTCGTAAGGAAATAGAACTAACATCCGAATTAAACCTTTTGAATTGAAATAAGTTTATCATGCCAAGGTATTCACAATACATCATTATGTAAACTGCTTCAATTTGAGTGTAATTTCGTTTTCTTATTACTTAGATTACCTTTATTTCAAATACTGAACAAATAAAAAGAAGTCAATTGTAAAATTATACTTAAAAACGTGAGACAAATTCATTGTGTGGATAAGATACAGATTATAAGTGCCCAACTATGACAAAAAATTTAACTACCAACAGTATTATCCTTGTAAAAAGAAGTATAACTTTTGCAACAGAATTTCAAAATAAATTGTCGTTGCATAATTTATGAATCTAATAATACTTTAATAAAAAAAATCTTTAAATTATTGCTTAATATATTTTCAGTCTATAAATAATTCATCATATGGAAATTTTGAAAAAACACCATTCAAAATAGGCGTTATAATTCCACTAATAGCTTTTTCTATTGCAGGTTTCAATTCACCAAATATTTCAGACCAATTTTCCTGGAAAAAAAAAATTAAAAAAAATATAATGAAAATCTAAATAATATTTAAGCAATTATTTATAATATAGAATTAATTTTTACTTACGTTCATGAATTTATTCATATTATCTCCAAGCTCTTTGTTTCCATTGAACAGATTTCCAAAATGTATTTTTAATTGACTTACTTTTAAATCTATTTTACATTTCATAACTTTCAAAAATTTTCTTCCTGACCTCTCTTCAACTTTGGTGATGAGTTTAACAGGGGTATTAACATTTTCTTTAAAATTAAAAATTTGATTAAAAATTTTTTTTTTGATTGATATGGTTTTAGGAATTTTCCCATGAAATATTCATTTGATAAAGCTTGAGATGGTTTATGAGAAAAAAATTAATTAATTTACCAAACACTACGTGCCCAATGCCATCTCCAACAATCGGTAAGATTAACACTCTGCCATTTATTGTATAAGGTCCTTCTATCGTCAAAGACGGAATTTTTATTTGAAAATCAAACGGTGATACTTTGGGATCTCTCTGAAAGCCACTAAAAAATTTAAAGTATTAAATAAAGTATATAGCTTACAATGATGAGTATTGTAGAATGGAGAGATAACAATTTATATGAGCTCTTTAATAACTCTTATTTTAAAAATGCCAAAGACTAAGTTTAAATGTTTTTTGCCGATTTTCTGATATACTAATTATGAAAAAATAAATACATATCAAATTATTATAAATTTTTTTCGAGAAAATCAATTGAAAAATTAATTAATCATAATTTTTTTACACAGTGCCACTTAATTTAAACTTACGTTACTTGTGTCACAACAAATTTGCTAAAACCTTTCATTGTTACATCATTAAATTTTAATACTATATTAACTGGACTGTTTCTATTTTGATCAAGGGCAATTTCTCTAACTTGTAATGGATCCACCGGAACGATATTTAAACCTCTATGGCCATTAAACGCATAATTCGCAACAATTGTATTTACAATGTTTGCAATACATTTACCATCCTCGTACCTACATTTTTCGATGTCATTTGCTAAAATTATTATTTATGATCAAAATCGAGAACATTTCACCAATACTATTATTATTTTGAGATCATAGTATTGTTTTAAAAAACAATAAAGCTTCGCATAGTGCGGGTGAATAAAAATTCAAGAACTTTCTCATCAAATTTAAAGCATTAAAGAATTTTGATTAAAATCTTCATTTAATTAATAAGAATTAAAAAATAAAAAAATGTATGTCTATTTGGTATAAAAATTACATAAAGTAGAAAAAAAATTTTATTAATTTATAAAATCCTAAGCAAAAATCAATTCTAAAATAAAGAACTTTGGATAGTCAAGATCTCACTATACACTAAAATTAAAAAAAAAACTTTAACTATTAAAGATCAGGGTCTAGGTTTGTCCTTGATTTTTTTTTTGCATCTGTTTTCCATTAAAAATGAAAAAACGCACTACATGTTTTCATTTTCTGTCGGCCCTTGTGTCGCGCACTAAAATGCTTATAACTATTAAACCACTTGGTCGATTTCAATCCTTTACCTATATGCTTCAAAATATGCGCAATCTCGTTCACTTTCAGCCAATCCAACGCGTTGGGTTTTCTGAGTCCGGACAATTAGTAGGTGGAAACGTAGACGTCAGAGTGACCCCCTGATTGTGCCCAAGGATTCGGAAAAAAAATATATTTTCATTTAAATTCGTATGTGAACTTAAAAAAAAGTTTGGTCGCAATTTTAATGCATCGATCATAGCTACCACCACAAAGCAAGTAAAAGCTATTGTAAAAACCGATTTTTTGGGTTATTTCTCAATTAATTTTAATAAAATTTATAAAAAACGCAAAATATTAATTTTATTGATTTTTGGTAAAAAGAATTTGTTAAAATTATTTCATAATTAATTAGAAAACTGAATTTATTTATTTTTTTTGCGATGTAGTCAATTATTTCAGGAGCTGTTAAATAATATCAATTTCGGTAGTTTATGAAAAAAAAAACTCAATTTTATTTTATTCGATCAATTAATTTTTTCTTAACAAAAAGGAAAAAACAATTGGAAAATATTTTGGCTTTAATATATATATTTTTTATTTGTTTTTCTTATAACTTCATAAAATTTAAAATCAACTAAGAATCTTCAAATATTAATGAAATACAATAAGCTAAGATTTATTTATTTGCATAATTTACTTGATAATATCCCAAAAACTAATTAAATTAATTTTAATTCCTATAATATTCATTGCGTTTTATAAATGTATATAAGAACATTAAGAACAGTCAATATTTATTTATTCCTTGGTTCAAATCCAGATACTTACGAAATGCTGATTTAGTTATCAAAAATAATGAAAATGAGAATAAAAAAGTTAAAGAATATTTCATTTTAAAAAATATTGACTAGCTAATTTAATTTTATTAACGATTTGGTGATAATTGTTGTAGTACTGAGTTAAAATTTAGAAAATTATTTTGTTTTATATATAAAGTGTTTTCACTCTAAAAAAACACCTCCACATTTTTAAGTCTATGCAAATTTATATTTCCAAAATAATAATTTTTAAAAATAACCATCGCTAATCCTAAAACCAATATTATACTAAACTAGAGACGAAAATAACAAGGCTGACCATTAAGAACAAATAGGTGTATTAAAAAATTTTAAAACAACCATTTGAAAAAGGGAATATAAAAACATAAAAAAAAATGCTCTCCCATTAAAGTTGTTCCCAACAGCTGGTGGACGCTTAATTTACGACTTGCGCCGTTTTAAGAAAAGTGTAAATGATTACCTACTAACTGTCCCACTGTTTAATCCCGTCTAAACTTCCTGTCCTCATTACCAAATCCATACTTCTTTAGTATAAAAGGTATCCCACCTAGTGATTTGGTAACTTTAATAAAAAAAAAAAAAAAAAAAAAATATTTTTAGGTTCATATAATCCTTAAAATTATAATATAAGTACCAATCATCGAAATCAATTTTAATCTAACTACGATCTATTTGGAAAATAGTTTTCTATTTGGAAATTAGTTTTCGTTGTTTATCTCGAACATAATACATTTTTATCAACTTTATTTTAAATTATAAATTCGCAAATCAAAAACATCCACACAACACAAACAATTTTTTTTTTTTTTTTAATATTTATTTACATAAAATTTAATTTTTAACAGTGTAGCCAAGAGAACATATATTAAAAGAATAAAATCCAGAATTTTCAAATACCAATCGTAAAATGTTGACATTTAGTTAAGAACACTTTTATTGAATATTACAAGATAGTCTTGTTGGTAGTTATGCAGAATGAATTCCATTAGGTATATTGTAAGTTAATACCATGAAATATGGTATCATTATTCTAGTCCCTAAAATTATAAATTACCTAATTTAATAATACTCTGTTAAGAAATATTGTATATATTTTAAAGTACAAATTCAATCCAAAATCAAATGTATTTTGGAATAATGACACTTACGTTATTATAAATATCCATATCTTCAAAATCATATACTATTTACAATAATACCATATTTTGCAAAACATAATTTCTTAGTTATAGATTTTACTTTTCAAGTATAAGTTCAAGGGCAAATCTCACATAGTTGGTTAAGGTTTTATCATATTATAAGATAACATGTATGTATAAAATACTCTTATTTAACCGGATTTTTTGTGGTCAAAAATTATTATGTATGTACGATTATTACACTCTTACAGTGTTCATGTTCATTTGTAACACGCAAAAAGAAAAAAAATAAAAAAAAAAGAATAATTTAGTAATTCAATGTTTTATTATATAAACACGAAAAAAAACCTGCAGTAATTTTTATTGGGGATATATTAAAGCTAAGATTCAATGTAAAAATAAAAGGTTTAAGGTATATGTAAAAAAAAAAACATCAATTTGATTTTCTTTGATAAAAAACTTGCAAAATAAGAATTTTTATTCTATATTTTTATTTTATGTTTTAATTTATAAAGATCTTTCGCAAACCTTATTTTAGAAAGATAAATAAATTAAAAAAAATTTTCCGAATTTTTAATGTGATGGGAATAGTGGGTTAGTTCTTTCTAAAAGCCGCGAATACGAATAGCTATATAGTGATCCCCATATAAAACGGTAGATATATTTAGTAATCCCCCTTATAACCAGGGCTGTGGAGTTGGAGTCGAAGTCGGAGTTGTGGAGTTGGAGTCGAAATCGGAGTTGTGGTGTTTGTATCGGAGTTGGAGTCGGAGTCGGAGTCGTTACGAAAATTCGGGACTCCGACTCCAAGAATTTTTTTAGCAAATGTTCATTGAATTTTAAAACTTTTGTATATGGACGTGCACGTATATGCACGTATATATATAGTATTTATAAATATGTTTTGGAGTCCGAGTCGGAGTCGGAGTCGTACATTAAACATTTTAGCGGTTTACCTGCATTTTACCTGCTTATAACACGGTAGATTAGTTCCGCGTTATAGAAAATTGATTAAGAGCTGTACAAATAAATCATTATAAATTTCACAGTAAAGAAATATAAAGTAGGAAATCCCCGCGTTATATGTAGGGTTTCTGAACCGGAAAAACCAATTCCGAAAATCCTTGGTTTTCTTCTCATGTATCCGATATCCGCTAAAAGTATACGATATCCGTTAACTAATTTTAAAAATTTTTTTTTTAAATTAGTTGCCTAAAAAATTTGAAATTTCTTGAGCATTCAAATCCAATATTCGTTAAACCATAGTTTAAGAATACAGAAAGATTAGAAGCTTAATACAACATTTTTTCAGTCTTTTTTGGTATTTTTATGTGAAGGTGTTAGTAAAACTAAATAAAATTCTTTTCATATATTGATAATTATCACGTATTTTATTTTGTTTTACTAACACATTCACATAAAAATACCAAAAATAATGTCGTATGAAGCTTCCCATCTTTCTGTATTCTTAATCTATGGTTAAACGTAAACAAAACACGATATTCGTTAGACGTTTTTTTTCGTTAAATGTAAAGAAAACACGATATTCGTTAAACTTTTTCATCAAGCCAACATCTTCTGATTCTGAGCGAGTATTTTTCAACTAATTTCTGCACCAAAATCAGATCACGATTATCTGATATATCGTTGAATGCGCTTGTATTTTTAAAATCGTTTCATTTAAAATTTAATAAAGATTTATAAAAATTCAATACAAACATAATTTACTGTTTTCATTATATTTACAATTTTTTTGATCGGTTATCCGATATGCGGCGGTTTTGAAAAATTCAAAAACCGAATTCGACGGATATCAAAAACCGGACTTTCAGAAACCCTAGTTATATGGGAGAAAACACGTGTAATTCGAGGGACATGAAATCGCGTTATAAGAGCACCGTGTTATAAGGAGGGAATGAATGTATATATCTCTTGAATGTCATATAAAAGAAAAGAAGAATATAATTTTTTCCGAAATTTGAAACAATTTACTCAAAAGATTAGGTTTATAAGTCTAAATTAACTATTATACACTTGATTACTTTGAAACTACGAGCAAAGTTTGTTCTGACAATGCCAAAAAAAAAAATCCATAAAATATTTAATCTTAAGTTTTTGAAATATAATAATATGTATCATAATTTTTGTTTAAAGAACTGTTTACCACATTTAGGTATGCACCTAAAATATTAACAGCTAATAAAACTCTGTACTTTTAAAATATTCCCAAAAAAAAAAAAATAATTTTGTACATTACGATATATTTAATCGTAAAACCAGTTTTTATTTACTTTTAACAAAAAAAAATGTGTATGCATGGTTCAATAAATTGAACACAGTTTTAAACTTAATAAATTTTTTTGTTAATTAAATAAATTATTTAAAATAATA
Organism: Hybos culiciformis; assembly: GCA_964007475.1. Classification (NCBI taxonomy): domain Eukaryota; kingdom Metazoa; phylum Arthropoda; class Insecta; order Diptera; family Hybotidae; genus Hybos; species Hybos culiciformis. The sequence continues at coordinate 68,856,270 of OZ023273.1, read as the reverse complement.
AGAAAACATCAATCACAGCAGTTTTCCATAAACGATTTTGTTTTTTTTTTTTGCAGTTTAAATATTTATGCATTCGAGTGCTGCGTTGTGCTGCGAAGAAAAAAGTTTTTACACGCAAAATAAAATGCTTTAGAATTCAAAGCGCCTGTACAAATTTAAAACTTACATACATTATCTAATGTCGACAAAATATGTATTTAGGAAATCGACTATTCTATTATTCGCATATTTTCTGTAACTATAACATTTTTCTGTTAGCTACCCAATAATTAAATAAAAATTAAATAAACACAGGATTTTATGATCATCTCGCGAAAAGCCAAAGAAAGTTAAAACTTTTCACCTAATTTTAAATAGAAATTTTAAATATAGGATCAAGTTGGTTTAACCAATTTAAATTCATTGAAAATTAGAATATATGTACGTATACATATATAATAAATGTAAAGTCTGTCCAATCTGCTAGAAAATCCATCAGAAGAACTAGTTAATTTTCAAACTCTTGTCAATCTGTATTTTATTTAGTTAAGGCTTCTCAAACGTTTTAGAGTGCAAGTACATTAACAATTCGAAGTCATTATACTTTGAAACATTTATGAAACTTAATGTCAAAATCAATGCTCATGCACTTACAGTACTTACATGTAAAAAAAAAAACTTTGTTGGTTTCTTTATTTTGATTATTTTATTTTTGGATTTATTTATTTTTTTAGTAAATAAAAATAACAAAAGAATATCTGAAATACTAAAAATATTGTGTACTTATTTGGTTTAATACATCAGATCATTTTTACTTATATTTTTATTTATATTTTTTTATATATACATAAGATGCACTTACAATTCTGTTTTCTTTAATTTATAAACTCAGTTACCAATTGTTTTCCTTTATATATTAAATATTATACAAAAATATAAGCCTCACTAATCTGTTTCTATAATATCTCCAAACGGTTTCATCATAAATATCGTATTAATAATATGTTCGTAAGCTTTTGTGAATACTTTTAAAATTGGAATTTTTAGATCTTTCCAAATTATTTTCCAATTTTCATTTATAAATTTATTTATTTCATTGCTTAAATTTTCATCATTAAATAAATTAGTTAAAGTAATTTTTACTCCTTGCGGCTCGGCATCAACAAAAACATTTTCAGCTTGCAAATACAATTTTTCTTCCCTTTCAACTGATTTTCCAGTGAACTTAATGTCGGAGTCGATATTATCTGAAATTTTTTCTTATTTAATTGAAAGGAAATAAATTGATATTTATTATTTGCTATGGTATTTATAGTTTTCTTGTCAAACAAACATAAGGAGTATGAAAAATATGGAAAATGTTATTCATGTTCTTTTATTCACTTGACTTGAAGTTGTGATACTTATTTAAGTTGAAACTTACAGTCAAAAGGATTAAAAAATATTTCATATTTTGTTATTTTACTATTTTTTATAATGAAAAAATATTCCAGTACATCTTTTCCCATGGACGCTTAACCATAAAATTATCCTGTTCTCATTTTAGTTAGAGAATTTTTAATCATCTTATACTTTTACGCACTAAATTCATATACTTACATATAGAAATGTTCATTTTTCCATTTCCTTGGATCTGAAGCCCCATAATGGAACCGCGAATTTCGTAATCACTATCAACTACTATTTGTTCACAAAATAAATTAAATGCAACTTGACCATTAATTTGTTCACCAAAATTATCACTCAACTTAATAGTACTACAGGTTTTAACTCCATACATATTTCCCTGAAATAACTTTATATCCACTTTTATTGGACCATTACTTTCGTCTTCAATTTCAACTTCATCAAATTTGACGATATTTAAATCTTCACATTCTTGAATCAAATTATTGAATGTTTTAACTAAGCATTCATTATCTTTATTTTTACATGGCTCTGATGCTGTAATAATAATAAATATCTTAAAATTATTATTTGCGTATATAACAAAAATAATTTAATTGGATTCTAACGACAAATGTTGTAAATAATTAAAACTTAAAACTACTTTCATTTGGTTATAGACCAAAGTCAATGTAAGGTTGGAATCAATACTGCAATAGAAGAAAAAGTAGTTTCCTATTTCTCAATATTCGTTAGATAAAAAAAAATTGTGTTTTAGCTGAAGATCTAGTAGTCTTGGCGAAATTGTTTCTCCTTTTAATAATTTTATTACATAGTTGAAAGCAGGGCTTGATTTCAGAGAGAACGACAGGGAACGGCGTTCCGGTTGTTTTTTAATATAAACAATCTTTTTTATACCAAATTTCGTATTAGCAAACCTTTTTCCAATTTCTTATATGTATTAGAAAAATATAAAAACCCTTTCAAAAATATTTAAAACTGTATGAAAAATATATATTTACATATTTTTTTTAAGCGTTCCTTCTCTTTTTTTTAGAAATTTAGCCCTTTTTTTATCTGATTCATATAGCGTTAATTTATTTTAATAACATTTTCAGAGAGAACGACAGGGAACGGCGTTCCGGTTCTTTTTTAATATAAACAATCTTTTTTATACCAAATTTCGTATTAGCAAACCTTTTTCCAATTTCTTATATGTATTAGAAAAATATAAAAAGCCTTTCAAAAATATTTAAAACTGTATGAAAAATATATATTTACATATTTTTTTTAAGCGTTCCTTCTCTTTTTTTTTTAGAAATTTAGCCCTTTTTTTATCTGATTCATATAGCGTTAATTTATTTTAATAACATTTTCATTTTTATCATGAAAGATACAGTCTTTGAAGACTAAGAAGTGAAAAATGTTCACATAGACAGATTCTTTGCTGCCAAGTCTCTAAAGGAGAAATAATCTTCATAAATTTATATTGAATGTAGAAAATAACTTTTACTGGACTACGCTTTCGCATGAGATTCAACAAATACGAATAAAATCTTCAAATAAATTCTATTCTAAAATTATTAGAAAATAAAATTACAAGTTAGTATATATATATAGTATATAAATTTGTATATATCTACGTTTGTATAGTGTAATTTAATTTGGAATTCCCATCATTTATTTGGTCAATCAATGAATTTTTAAAAATAAATATTTTTATTCACAAATGTGTATAACTTACCTTTGCCAAAATTCACGAACGAAATTATCAATAAATTAAATGTTGAAATAAAATAAAATACATTCATGTCAATCTTAAGTGAAAGAAAAATAAATACTTAAATATTTACACGTGAATTGTTATTATTTAAAGTAGAACTTTTCTTATATACCAGACATATGATATAAATGTAATTAAATTTTTAGTTAATTATCTTCTTTTTTTTTGACAATAAATTGCATGTAATGTAGAGAACATGCTTAAAACAGAACTCTACTTAAAACACAATTTCTAATTTAATGAATTTATTTTGTTACAAAGTCTTCTCTCATAACATTATTAATTTTAGAATTATCAATATCTGGGACCTATGTTGTATTAATTTTGAAATGAAGAAGATAATTATTATATCCTTTTACCTTATATTGAACTATTTTAGTAAGCTGACTAAAAATTACTTAAATTAAATATGTAGTACACTGTATCTGAACTGAACTTTCAACACAATTCAGTTTTATATGTTTTTAATTTGTTTTAACACAATTTCACTTTCACATAACTCTAAAGTCTAAAGTCTAAAATTATTATTTTTATTACAATTTAAATCCACATATTATAAAAATTTGTAGTTTCTTATACTGATAAATCAAAGTCACAAATGAACACTTAAGCAAGCCCAATATTTTTCTAATATGCCTTTCGCACTTTCTGAATTAAAACTTTACTTAACAAGAGGTTAAGACTGCTGTCTGTATCATTGAACGAATCTTTCGTTTAAGCAAGGTCTAAAAATATGAAAATAAAATTAAAAGTGTATTTTGGTCATTGAATCAAGAAAAGCAAACAAAGCGGCAAATATAGATTCAGTCAAAGCATTTTATCCCCTCAATGTATATTATGCCGACTATAGTTTTGGCCGCAATCTTTTGGCTTTTGAATTAAAACAACATTGTATTATTATATAATCATTCATTTAAATTCAATAAGCGGAAATTTTAAATTTATGTTTTTTCTTTAAATTTAAAATACGTTTTAGAAAAATTATCTTTATTCTATATTTTTACCGAAAAAAAAAAAAAAAAACAACTTTTTTAATTAGTAAGAGCTTGAAAAATATTTTTATAAAAATACAATAATTCAATAATAATACAACAATTCAATATACAATAATTCCTATAGTAAACAAAATAGTTAAAAACGAAAACATATATTAACTTTAGTAATAGATTAATATAATAACATTAAAATTCTCCTGGAAATCTAAATATTATTAAATAGTTTTTATAAAGTGGATTAATTAAAAATATAACAAACAAAGCGCAATAAATAATGCGTATATTATACAACAATATTTATATAATATGGATTAATCATACCATTTCTCTGTTAGTTGACCGGTCAGTATGGTCAATATTTTCTTTTAAAATTATATTTAAAAACTATATAATATAAGATTATTTAATGTGATATGTTTAGTTTAAAACTTAATAGTAGATTATTGTATATCTTAACTAAATTTGTTATTAATTAAGAGTTCTGTATACACAAAAATACATTCACACGAGTCAATACTTATATCACGAGACCGAAGGTCGAGTGATATAAAGTGACAAGTGTCTATATGTTTTTGTGTAAATACAGAACGAGTTGTATAACAAATTTTGTTCACATATCCAATATACTGTTTTAATGTGCATGTGTAAGGTAGTTGCAGTCTATACATTTACAATGAAAAAAAAAAAAAACAAAAGTTGATATACACATTTTTTTTTTCATATTTTGTTGGCATTTGTCTGAATTGAAATATTGTGAGTGATATTATTTTTGTTTAGGTATTACCATTGATTAAGAATACATAGATTCTTAGCTTCATACGACATTATTTTTGGTATTTTTATGTGAATGTAAAAGGATTTTATTTAGTTTTACTAACACCTTCACATAAAAATACCAAAAAAGGCTGAAAAAATGTTGTATGAAGCTAAGAATCTATGTATTCTTAATCAATGGTATTACGGAATATTCAATATGAAACATTTAATGAATGGAATGAAGCATTTAATGAATGGAAGAGGCATTTAATGAATGGAAGAGGTATTTAATGAATGGAATGAGTCATTTAATGAATGGAATGAAGCATTTAATGATTTCATGTGTATTGACGCATATAATATTCCATTTAGCGTTCTAAATTCTATACTACTAAATACAACATACCGAGCACATGCCCATTAAAATATTTTATTAATTCATGTGCTAAATTATTCAACTCTTTAATCTGAATGCAATTGTAGTGACAAAATTTTATGTATAGTTGTTTCTTCAGAATATACAAAAAACAGATACCAACATTATTTGTAAAACTGACAGAGTTTTTGACATAAACCTTCTATCTGTATGTTGAATAAGTTCAAAATTTAAAAGATTATAAATTACCAAAATTCGCCTTTTTACAAAAAAAATAAAATTACCCTTTTTTGTTTTATTGAAAACAATAAATGTATATTTTTAATTAAAAAAATAAACTTTTTACATTACAATTAATATATAACAAAACATGTTTATTTGGCCTAATATATTTGTTCTTAATTAGTTAAGAAATAATTCATCATAAGGATGACTCAGGAAAACATCACCGATTACTTTGGCTAAAACTTTACTAAAAGCTGCTTCCACTGTTTCCTGCATCTCACCATATATATCGGCCCAGTTCTCCTGAAAAATGAAAAAGAGGAAATTTATTTTACAAAAATTTTAAATTAAAAACTCTTTTAACAAAAATATAACTCACATTTAAAAATTTATTCATATTATCTCCGAGAGCTTTATCTCCATTGAATAAATTCCCAAGATTAAAATATATTCGTTTTGCTTTTAATCTAAGCTTGTCGTTTTCTAATTTCAAATATGTTTTTCCATCTTTAATAAAAGGTGAACCAGTGAAAGAATATTTTGAGGTTATATTCTCTAAAAAAAATCATTAATTGAAATTATTATGATATTCTGTCGCAAATTAATAAAATTAACTTACCCATTGTTATATTACTTTTTCCAGTTCCTTTTATTGGTAAAATTAAAACTTGTCCATTAACGCTATAATCTCCTACCATTGTGAGAGATGGACCTTTAAGGTATATTTCATGTGGTCCTTTTAAATCTGTACCAAATCCACTTTAAAATAGACAAAAATAAGAGCTATAGTTTAAAACATTGGATGAATGAATTTTTGTTTCAATCTCAAAAAGAAAAATAAGAAAAGAAAGATAAATTTAAATTCAAAAAATTATATTCCAATGATGAAGATGAGACCGCAGAACAATGCCGTCTCTGACTTCTATGTTAACTTTTTTTAGATAATGTTTCAGAAAAAAAATTTTGACTGACATATCATGTATAAAGATGATTGATTTATATAAACGACATAACGAATTAATATGAATCATATCCTACACGTGTTTAAGATAAGAAGAATTTTTTTGATAATATAGCTTAGCCGAAAAAGATTTAAATAACATGATCTGCATAAATTATACATAAGTATAAAGTATTTTAATGTGCATGTGATCGGTAAAATGTATTTACAATCGTAAATTTAGCTCGGTAAATGGTATATTACGTGCGTCAATACACATGTAATTATTTAATTAAGTAAATTTTATTTACATTCTCCGTATTAAGTAAATTTTATTTACTTACTTCAAATTTAATTTTCTTTTTTTTTTTTTTTTTGCACTTTTGTTTATTTTTTGCATTGCAAATGTATTGATTGCAACTACCTCTCACCTAACGGTCTCGTGATATAAGTATAAAGACACATAAAGACGAGTGTTTTTGTGTTTACACAACTCGTTGTAATAACAAATTTTCTTAACATGTATTGTAATCTACTATTTCAGTGAAGTTTTAAGATCCGCATACGTTTGTGAAATTTATAGAATGAAAGGTTATTGTGGAAATTAATAAACATGATATTGAGAATTTTGAGAAGTCTGTTTACTATGTATGTCTTCGTTTTCATATTCTTCATATTTTTATTACGATTAAATCAAAAATACAGTTTTTAGTAAATTATTAAATAGGCAAGGAAAATTTGTTGGTTTATCGTTCAATTATAAATTATAATATATTTTTAAAACATAACTACCTTGTTTTATGCACCACTATATTGTCAATACCATACATAAGATTATTCTTGAAATCTAATTCAATATTTACAGGACTCTCTTTACCTTGCTTCATAGTCATTGATTGTATTTTAAGTGGAGATAAACTGGCTAATTTGAAAAACTCTTCCCCTACAATAAAATTTTAAAGAAAATTATGTTTTTAAAATTTGGAAATAAATTCTATTATGTTTTATAAGATTAATTGAAATAACTCTCTCTTTTTTGTGTAAGCTTTTCAACCTCTGCGTTGTACCAGGGCTACACCAACGCCACACCAAACTTTGTTGGCGCTGGATGTCAAGGTCAAGCCCTAATAAATTAAATTTATTTTAGCCTTAAAAAATATGTAATTTATTACACATTTTGATTATTCTTTCATAACAAATGAATATACAATGTTACAAAAAAAACATAATGAATAATACCATACCACTGAGCAAGAAAATAAAATGCCCATAAAAGTTTATTATAAAAAAAAATTTTTCAAATCTGATTCGTCTAAATCCGCAGTTATTTTATTTTCAATACTACTAAAGTCCACGTTACGTTTGTTAATCGATCTTAAATAATTTATTATGAATTTATGTTTAGAAAAACTTCTTTCACATATAAAAAAAAATCGTTTGTTTAACAACCTCCAAACACACCGGCATCGTAAAATTTTTTTACTCAATTACTTAACATGTCTATATACAATATCTTCGAAACGGTCGTCTCTGTTAAATTATACACTCTGTACATTTAGATCGATAATGATGGTACTGAAATTAAATTCAGTTTCCGTTAACCGACCGGCACCGCTTTGGTTATTTTTTTATTTTAGGAAATTTTCTTCTATTCTGATTTTTTAAATTTCAATCAAATTTACTATTAAATCATTTTTTGTTTTATATTTAAATTTACGTACAAACTCAAGTTATACCTATTTAATTAATAAGCCGTAAATTTAAACCACCATGAACGTAATGAAGAGTGAACAATTAGTATTTCTATAATAAACTATTTTTCGGCCCCTAAAGATCTGCTGCCCGGGTGCCATTCACACCTTACACACTCGCAGCTCTGGTGTACTGTTATTGTTACTACTATATTTTACTCCTTGGACTGCAATTTCTTTGTCATGTTCATTTTTTGTTGATATACAAATAAATGCAATAATTTTATTAGAAATATGTATTGCACTTTTAATTTTTGGTAGTAATTAGCTCGAATTGAAATTAAAATGAATATCTCTTTTATTTTCGTTGTAAAGAGTTTTTTCTATTCAAACTTTTATTAACTTTTATTTGTAGTATATGTATAATTATTCTGAATTGAACTTACCTCCTGCTCTTGATTTAAGCAAGAAATTAGTTGTGTCTTTGATACAGCCAACATCACCAAATTTGCACTGGGAAATATCACTGGCTAAAAAAAAAATTTTCAATAAATATTCAGGTTTCAAAGGACATATCAATATCAGAATATGCTTTACTATTTATTGACTATATTTGGCTCCAACTTTAAATTAGACAACCTTTATTCACTAAAAATTTTTATTTTGTTTATTTTTAGATAACCAATGACGTAAACTTTTTAATTCAATTTAAGAAAGTCAATATATAGAATAAAATCAACAATAATGTATTGACCAAAGGAAACTCAAAATAAATATCACATATATATATAGACAGTAGTCGACAAAAAGGATTTTTATAAAAATCTGAACATGAACCAGATATCTATATTTTTTTATCAAGCATATTATGTAATATTATTTTATTCAAATCGATATTATATTTTTTTTCAATTGTAATTTTTTTTTTATATTTTTCAATAAATCCATGATTTAAATATTTAGGTATATTCGTACATAAATTGACAAAGAAAATATTTTTAGAGTATAATAAAAAACTTTCATTAATTATTTTTAATCTGTTTTTTTTTTTTTTAATTTAAAAAATTTTTTTTTTTTGTTACAATTTGAACTAATAATTGCAATATCTAATCGACAAAATCGAAAATGAACAAAAAAGGATAATATTTGTTATATAATCCTTTCAGCAAATAATCCGACTCTGTGTTATATTAAAAAAAAAAAAATCCCAAATATAAATCAATATGGTTTTAATTAAAAATTTTTGTCAGTCGAATTTTGAACATAGAAATTCTATTAAATTTTTTTATTTTTTTTAATTTAAAAATACTAACGAAAATTTCCAGCAAAAACTGATCCCGTCAGTAAAATCACAGTCATTAGACTTAAATTTAATAAATTCATTTTAACAAAAAAATATATTTAACAACTTTATTTAATATACTTAAAAAAAAATTAAAAAAAAAAAGGCTTGTGTGCTATAACAACTTCTTAGTTATCTAGAAATTCTTGAAAAACTGAAACTATTTAATTAAGCTTCATTCAATATATAGTTTTTTTTTTTATTATTATTATTCATGATATAATATTAATGTACATATGTCATAATACACTTATATAATGATATGAATATACAGTTTTAATATATTTTAAAGATCATTACACATATTTGACCTTTACATTTTTATACTACAGATATGAAAATTATTTATTTACTTTTACTTATAAAAAAAAAATGCATCATATGAAATCGTGTATAATTTATGTTTTTATAATGCATTATTTTGTCAACCGTTCGAATTTATTTAAAATATTTCATTCACAATTCATAATGATTTTGATTTTACTATTCTACTATTAAGCTTACAAAAAATAAGTACTTTTAAATATTGTATTTTAATTAAATAATTGAAGTTTGCAATGATCATTATCCGTTAAACAATATAAATACAAAATCAACTGTGTAACATAGTGTAACTATTATATTTATCTGGAATAATCTCAAAATAAGGAAAATATAAAGGAATAATAACATAAATATTACTTTTATTTTTCAGGTAATTATAACCACAAATTAATATGAAAGTTCAATCTTTCAATGATTTGTTATACCTAAAAAAAGATTTTAAAAGGGTTAATTAAGTATTTAATATTACCAACTTTTAAAAGCCAACAGTAAAGAAGGTATTATTATTATCACTATATGTATATCCAATTCTAATAGCTTTTATGTGAAAATGTATTTCTATTTAATTTCATTTCATAATTAAAAAAAAAAAAATAGAATTATAAATAACTTAAATGTAGGTGAATAAAAAGTGTAAACATCGAAAATTGTTATATGTATAATAAAAAATATGAATATAGACAGTGATAAAATAAGAGCAGGCCATTAGTCCACGGAACATATATCCTCCCATAAAAAATTTTGCGAACTAATGGACTAATAGACTAATGACTAATGGACTAATATCGAAAAAACATGAAAACTGCAAACAAACTATCGCGCGAAGTGCGCAAAGCAAAATGATGACCAAGAGAATTCCCCGAAAAACTTTTTTTTTTTAAAAGACTTCATATTGCGAAAGAACATGAAATACTAATATATTAGTTCACCTTTGTTTTGCGCCCGGCTAACGGAAAAGTATAAAGATTTTGAAAACTAGGCTTTGTAAAATTTTTTAGTCGCGGTCTTATATCTTATTGAAGGGTTATAACTCAGCGATAGATTTTTCAGCGAACTTACGACTTACTACACTGAGACTTATGACCCTTTAATGTGGGCGGAAAGTTCACGTGGACTTATGACCTCGTAGCACGACGGACGTATGTACCGCAGACTTATGACACGTCGCCTGATAAAACATATAATATTGCGGATATTATTTCATTTAAAATGTTCACATACTCAAATGCAATAATAATTCAATAACAAACAATTAATTTTATATTTTATTTTTAGTAATACATTTAGATAGATCATTTATACATTGAATCAAAATTCTCATAAAATATTAAAAAAAAAATTCTAAAGAAATTGCACCTTAAAACTTATTGCTATAGGTAGTTTTAATAAAAAATGTAGATTACAAAGATATTTATGTAGATCTGTGTAGTTAACAAAATTATAGTTGAATATTATATTTTAATGCGCAGGGCTTCGGTAAGTTGTATTTACATTCGCAAATTTAGCTCGGTAAATGGTCCATTACATGCATCAATACACATGCAATTATAGAGGAATGTAAATTGTATTTACATTTCCCTGTGATGTAAATTGTATTTACATTGCTCTATATTGTATATACATTCTTCATTTTGAACTGCGTAATACTATAAACAAAAATAATATCACTCACACTCACAATATTTCAATACAGACAAATACCAAAAAAAAAAAAAAAATTGCAAATGTATACCTCTCACATGCATCATATCAATGTCAAACAAAGCTTAGTTTGTAATGCTAAAAATCTATATTTTCCCTCTGAGCTAATCTATATTTTCCCTCTGAGCAAACAAAAAAAAAAAAAAAAGAACCAATAAAAAAATACGCGGCTATTTTTTTTTTTTCTAAAAAGCGGCCAGTCGATCAGTCGATGAATTTTCTTAACATGTGTTTCAATCTACAATTTTTAAAGGATCTTCGAACCTCTACTACTAAATTTTTAAACGAGTGTGGTTGGATTTTAGTACAAAAATTTAAACCACACTTCAAAAATTGCACTTATTTTTATTCAAAAAACAAAATGAATAAAAATAGAACAATGGTAACCCTGAAAATATCTTTGTTGTCATTATAAAGTTCGCTGTCAATTGTCAAATGTCAAGAATTTTTTTTTCTTTTATCAACAAACGACGAAAATGGCAGCAACAAGGAGATTATTTATTGTAAATATAAATTATAATTATATAATTATTATTTGATTTTATTTTTAATTATAAAAAAAAATAATTATAAAATTATTATTATTTTTTTTAATAATTAAAAATAAAATTAAATAAAATTTAAGAAGACCATTAGTTCCTAAAATAATAAAAAAAAAATTAGTAATTTTTCTAAAAAAAATTATTCATTTTTTTTTTTGCAAAAAAGAAAATGAATAATTTTTTTTGGAAAAATTACTAATTTTTTTTTAATATTTTAGGAATTAGCTGGTCTTAAATCATCCGGTTTGAAATCATTTCGAGGAATAAATTTACTTCCGTATTAATTAAATTTTATTTCCTAGCTTCATTTTGAACTTTTTTGTTTATTTTTTTCATTGTGAATGTATTTTTTTCAACTCCCTCTCCCATGCACATTAAAGCAGTATACAATACATGTTAATCAAATTTGTTATACAACTCGTTGTGTATACACAGAAAAAAATTTGCTCGTACTAATAACTAAATAATTCGTTAAAATCAACGAAAAATTCGTTATTTTGGCTACAACGAACATTTCGTTGAAAAAAGCTCGTAGTTCGTTAAAAAAGTTCGTTATACCCCAAAACCAAAAACCTTTCAAATTCTTCAGCAAAAACACCGCAAATACGAAAGAAAAATTTTACTAGACTAAATTTTATTTTTTATTTATTTAATTTTTTATTTATTTCTTTTTTATTTTTTATTTTAATTTTTTTTTTATTTTTTTTTTTATTTTTTTTTTTTAATTTTTTTTTATTTATTTTTTTTATTTATTAATTTTTTTTATTTATGTTTCTATTTTTATTATTTATTTTTTAAATTTTTTTATTTAATTTTTTTTTAATAATTTTTTTTATGCCCGCTTGTGGCTTCGAACCACTGTCCTAAACATTGCAATCCATCAACTCTGCCACTGAGCTATGAACTAAATTTACGGCAATGTGTAAAATGGAAAATATAAGTTCTGTATGGATTGAAATTTTTGTTTCCCGTATTTAACGATAACGAACTTTTTTAACGAGTACTAAAAATGAAAAAAAAGGTTCGTAATAGAAAATAAACGAAATTTACGTTACAAAAACGTATTTATTCATTATTTTTCGTTATCTTAACGAGAATGTCATTAACGAACTTTTTTGACGTAATGAGTACGATCAAATTTTTTTCTGTGTACACACAAACACACTCGTCTCTACCTTCGGTCTCGTGATATAAACATGACTCGTGTCTATGTGTTTGTGTGTATACACAACTCGCAAGAATAACAAATTTTCTTAACATGTGTTGTAATCTACTATTAATAAATGCGGCAAAATAATATTTGAAAATATCAATATCAAATACTATTTTAAGTTAATGAAAACAATGGAGAGCAATCAGAATTTTTCCAGATGAGGATGTAATCATATACGCTGTTAAGAAGTAGTTGCCGTCATGAGTTGACAAAAAAAATTAAATTTTGTTTTAACCGGCTTCGCAAGGTTGTATCGAACTTATATTAATATCGAAACTCTTTAATCCAGATTTTGTGCTAAAAAAAACGGAATTTCAAAATTTGCTACATCGCCCCTTCCCCGGAAACCTAAAACATCAGATGGGTGCCTTAACAAATCCAATCTTCTAAATAGTCGATTCGGGTCCAACGCTATAACATTTTATCGGAATATACCTAAATTGAAAAACCGACATCTAAGGTAGCCCCCCGGCCTACTAATACTACTTAATTTCTAATACTACTTAAGTTCAAATTTTTAGGAAAATCGGTCCAGCGGTTTAGGCGTGATTGAGGACAGAGAAACAGAGAAACAAAGAAGCAGAGAAACAGAGAATTTTAATTTATATTTATTAGATTTCATTTTATGTTAACACAAGATCGAAATCATAATATGGAACAGTTAGTTGTTTGTTGCGTACATAAAAGTGCCAAGTAAATTTTTTCATCGTTTTGTATAATGTTGTTTGGAGGCCCCCCAAATTAAGAGGCCCATCCTCAAAAACCCTCCTTACATTCCCCCTCTTCCTGGGCCTGCATACAGGTGTATTTATAGGTAAGCGGCTTATTCATTACCTAGCAATTCATCGCGAGCAATTCATCGCCAGCAATTCATCGTCAAGCAATTCATCGCCAAAAAGTTCATCGCCAAGCAATTCATCGCCAAGCAATTCATCGCCAGCAATTCATCGCCAGCAATTCATCGCCAGCAATTCATCGCCAGCTGGGGATGAATTGATGGCGATGAATTGCTTGGCGATGAATTTCTAGGCGATGAATTAGTCAAGATTCGTATTTATAATATTACAAAGTAATTTCAACAAAACAATTACACTGAGCCAAAAAAGACGTACTAAATTTTAGGACTTTTGGCATTAAATGAAGTTCTAGTATTTTTATACACAAAACAACAACAAATACATTTTTTTTATAAAAAAAACAATATTTAAGTTCTTTGGGTTTCATATCAAGCACAAACTGCTCTAAAATCGTAAAATTAATTCCCAGAGGCATAATTTTTAGTACTAAGAGAATTAATGTTATTCCAAAAATTCTTGAATTAAAATATTTGAATAATTTTAATACTATGGCCGAATGGTAGAGTGATTGAATGAAATGCTAAAGACCGAGGTTCGAATCCCGACGAAAGCATAAGAAAAATGTATACGATATTTATATTTTCTATTTTGTGCTTATGAATAATTTTATTACTATGGCCTAATGTTAGAGTGGTCCGTTGAAATGCTAAAGACCGAGGTTCAAATCCCGAAGAGGGCATAAGAGAAATAAAATAAGAAATTAGAAATAAAAAAAAAAGAAATAAATAAAAATAAAAAATAAAAAAATTAAAATAAAAAAATTTTTTTTTTCTCTTTTAAAAAAATTTTAATCCATTGATTTTAGTAAAACCGTCATTGGACGGTTTTTGTTGCGGAAAATACATGATTTTATGCATTTTTACGTGATTTTAGCACGTTTTTTATCTCAGTGTAAATGTAAATTATACCAAAACGAGTTCCAATTAAATCATTTCCATTTGCAATCATTGAAACTTAAATATGTCACCCTTATTCTCTAAAAATTCGAAGAAAATAAATATGTGCTATTACGTGCAATTACCTGAAATAACTTAAAAGTATAATAATTCGTTAAATCAGAGAAATTTAATTACTGGTACATACTCTAATGTATCAAAACATATTGAAAGTTCAATGAATCAGATCAACGAGCGCGTATAGATGCTGTATTATTCAACATTTTGGTGGACGAACTAAGTAGTATGTTCGTATCAAAATAAAATTAAAACAACTTTTAGATTACAATGCGACATCTCACACTTTATTATCATGGTAATATGGGATCGAAACAGTAGCCGGGCATTATCACTGTGCTTTTTAATGAGTTTTTGACGTCAGCTGCTGAATTAGGGCAGTTCTTTCCCACACTTCAATTGATAGAGACGCAAATCATACGCATTTTCAAAAATTAAATTAGAATAAAATAAGTTAACCTAAAAAAACTGAATTAAATAAAACGTTCTTTTTCTTAAATATAAAACATTCCTTTTTTATTTTTACTGGCATTTCCCATAAAATTGGGGGCTCAACCGGGATTGGCCAAAAATAAATAAAAATAAAAAATCGGAATTTTCTAGACAGAAAATAAAAAGCGAAAAAGTGAAAATTTCCTAGTAAAGAAAAAAAAAAAAAAATTTTAAGACGTTGATTTTTAAGAATTTGAAAAGTGGACAAATTTTGTGGACTGTAAATTGAAATTATTTATTGGAAAAATAATTTTGAAAAGAAAAAATAAAATAAAATGGCGGAAATAAAAAATTTAAGAGACATTGAACATATTCGGCGGAATATTGATAATATGTCAAAAACTAATATTCAACTGTTACACGATTTTGTTTTTGAAGCAGACAATGGTCGCAAAAATCGGTCGGATTTGCGTAGTTATAAAAAGAAATTAGAATACGTTAAAAATAAATTTGACGATAATCAGCTTAAACGGGTGTGCATTACTTTGAATTTAGAGTCGAATGAAAGTGGGGAAAAACTCGGCGCGGAAATCGTTAAAAAATTTATGAATTTAAAAGAATTAGCGAGTGCAGAACTAGACGAAATAGATGACGAAATAGACGACAAAGATGAGTCGGAAAAATCAGCCGACGAAACTGAAAGTGACGCCGACGGCGGGTCGAAACGTGAATCGAGTGACTATTCGCAAAGTAGTAAATCAGGTAGTTCGGGCATAACTTTTCGAGACGTAGAAGATTCTATCAGAAAATTTAATGGTAAAGACGATTACCCAATAAAGACGTTTATTGATGAATTTGAAGATATTTCAAAGTTGATGTGCTGGAATGAATTACACAAGTTAATTTTTGCGAAAAAATCATTAGACGGAGTTGCAAAGAAATTTGTTTTAAGTGAAAAGGGATTGAATTCTTGGCAAAAATTAAAGACGGTTTTGTTAGAAGAATTTTCCAAAAAAACAAGTTTAGCCGACATTCACAAATTGCTTGCCAGTCGTAAAATGAAAAATACCGAGACGCCTTATGAATATTTTGTAGAAATGAAAGAAATTGCAAATCGTGGTTCGATAGAAGCTGAGACGTTAATTCAATATGTTGTAGAAGGAATTGCTGATTTTCCTACCAATAAATTATTGTTGTTTGGTGCGAAAGATTTGAAAGAGTTTCGAGTTAAATTAAAAGATTATGAATTATTCAAGACAACAGCTGCTCAATTCAAAAAATCAGACGGTAAGAAAAAAGAAGAGAATAAAAATGATGACAAGAAAAATAAAAAACTGACGTGTTATAACTGTGGTGAAGAAGGACATAAATCTGTAGATTGTGGAGCGCGTGCATTGGGGTTTAAATGTTTTAAGTGTAAAAAATTTGGGCACAAGGCATCTAATTGTAATGAGCCTGTTAATGAAGAAAAGTCAGAGAAAAAAGTTAACAACATATTTACATCGGGGTTCGAGAAAATGTTCAAACAAATTAATATAGGTGACATTGACTTTAAAGTTTTATTCGATACAGGCTGTGAATTAAATATAATAAGAGAAGACGTTGTTAAAAAACTTAAAAATATTAAATGTGAAAAATCAGAATTTTCCCTAAATGGTTTTGGTACAGAAAACACAAAGGTACGTACATTATGTTCTTTTAAAACATTTACAAAAATTGACAATTTTGATTATGAAATTAAGTGGCATGTGGTGCCACTAAATTCAACTAAACTTGAAGCTATTTTAGGTACTGAATTCATGTCAACAGTTAAAATATTAATTGATAAAAATGGAATAACAATTCAAAATGATAATGACGACTTTAATATTTTTCGAATAAATGTAGCCGACACTAAAGAAGAAATTAGTTTAGAACATATTAAAGACCAAAATTGTAAATTAGAAGCCGAAAATTTGATTAAAACATTCCAGCCAAAAAAATGCAAAGAAACTAATATTGAAATGAAAATAATTTTAAAAGATGATAAGCCGATTTTTCAAAGTCCGAGAAGACTTCCGTATTCAGAAAGAGAAATTGTTGATTTACAAGTTGATGAATGAATCAAAAGAAGTAATAGCTAAACTTGAGATACAAAAGAAAGTTTTTGGTAATCCACAACTATTGGTAAGTGATCGAGGCACTGCATTTACCAGCGAAGAATTTCAAAGTTATTGTAAAGACGAAAATATTGATCATCATTTGATAACCACAGGTCTACCGAGGGCAAATGGTCAGGTCGAACGGATTAATACTGTGATAATAGCCGTATTGTCTAAGCTGTCCATATCAGATCCAGGTAAATGGTACAAAAATGTGTTTGAAGTACAACGAATGATCAATGCAACTTATCATCGAAGTATTAATACCACTCCTTTTGAAGTCATGTTTGGAGTTAAAATGCGTAATGCCGAAGATATTAAAATCAAATCATTGATCGAAGAAGAATTTCAATTATCATTTTTGACTGATCGTAATGAACTTCGTGAGCAAGCTAAACAAAACATAGCGAAAATTCAAGAAGAAAATACCAAAACTTACAATCTAAGACGTAGACCACCAAATGTATACAAGGAGGGTGAATTAGTAGCCATAAAAAGAGTCCAAATTGGTCCTGGAAATAAATTGAAGGCTAAGTATTTGGGTCCATACAAAATAACCAAATGTAAGGCAAATAATACATATAATGTCACAAGGCAAGGCGATAATGAGGGTCCACGAAATACGACTACATGTGCCGAATATTTGAAGCCGTGGGTGAATTATGGTCCATTGAAGGCCAATGAACATCAGAATGGCCGAGTTATGGGATCGAAACAGTAGCCGGGCATTATCACTGTGCTTTTTAATGAGTTTTTGACGTCAGCTGCTGAATTAGGGCAGTTCTTTCCCACACTTCAATTGATAGAGACGCAAATCATACGCATTTTCAAAAATTAAATTAGAATAAAATAAGTTAACCTAAAAAAACTGAATTAAATAAAACGTTCTTTTTCTTAAATATAAAACATTCCTTTTTTATTTTTACTGGCATTTCCCATAGTAATATACATTGAACATTGAAAAAAAATAAAACAAAATTAGTAACAGTTTAAGTGACTTGTATTCATCTAGAATAATTCTTCGTCCTCTATTTTAGGTCAGTTAGGAAACTAAATTACAGCAAAACACTTTCCTTAAACTTTATAAATATGTAATCCATATCTATAATGTATGTTAATTACATTTTTTTTAAAATTAATTATTTAAAATTCATATCAAGAAATTATATATATTAATATTTTCGTCAAGGTAATAAATCTAATGAGTCCTAAATCTTGTACATTAAGAACGAAGCAATTCAATAACCTTTCAAAAATGAAGGTAACAAAAGTAATAGAATTAAGCAAGAGTAAAAAAATGTTTCAGGTTTCAATATTATTCATTGTAATAAAAAAAATATACATATTGCTTACATGATTATATGCAAAATGTTTCTCTTTAAACTTTCTACTTAAATTATTTCATTGAGCAGAAAAATTTTTGTTCGTTTGCATCATATTAAACAAAACAATCCTTGTTGAAGTACCAACGGATGATCTTGGTATTTATTTAAAGATCAAGTTTAAGGGCAAAAAACTTAAAATGTGTTTTATTTATTCGTTAATATTCATAAACTTATCATTTGCACTTTGCATTCAAGGCAAACGATTATTATTTTGATGGCAAAAAAAAAATTATATTCAGTACTTTTTAATGTGACTTATTTTTAAACTTTCAACATATAAGTTAATATCCATTCAGTATAAATGAAGTTAGATAATAATGCCTTTAGATAAAATTATAATATTAATATCAGTGAGCTAAATAACTTCGAAAACTAAAAATATGTTTCATTATTTAGTTGCACAATTTTTGATATTAATCGTAATCATGTTATCAATGTTTGTAGAGGATATACATTTTTTTTTTAAAACGTCTTGCTGGTATTACATTGTTTTATATTACATTTTCTTATATAGGTTACTTATTTAAAATATCAAGTTCGTGCGAACAAAATTCTTTTCATTCACGTTTCGGCAATTTAAAATTACAAATAATAAATTATAAATCAAGGCGAATGATGTCGTGTGGTTGACTTTGTAAAATTTAGTAATTTTTCAGAACGACCTTTAAACTCAATAAAATTTACATTAACTTTATATTTTATTTGTTTAAAAAAGCTCAAATTATCGTGAAATAAGGATATAAGAGATTTTAAAAATAATATAAACCCAAAAAAACTCAAACACATTTTTAACTTTCGAACTATTTAAATATAATTTCTATCATTTAAAAATGAATAAAACACACATAGATGTACAAATATTAATAATTTTAATCCAAATATATTTCATCATAACTATAACGATTGAATAAAGTATTAAGAACATTAGTTCCAACATCTTCAGCTGCTGCAAACACAGTACCTGCAAATTCTTTCCAAAAATCTTTCCAATTTTCATTTAGCACCGCATTTGTTGCATCACCCAATTGCTTATTTCCACCAAATAATCCACCAAAATTTACTTTAACCCTAAAACAAAAGCAAATGGCATTTATGTAGTTATTATTATTATTGATTTCACATCAAATACAAATTCAAAATAAAACCTTTCAGGATCAAAACCCATTTTTATTTTATCCACTTGAATGTACGTATGTCCATCATTTCTTTTCTCAACCTTTGGCTTGAATTTGATATAACCTTGCATGTTTTCTAATGTAAAAGAAAATGTACCCTCTCCTGCAATTGGAATAATTAAAATTTTTCCATCAGCAATGTATTCACCTCGAATTTCTAATTTTGGAAGAGTTCCGTACAATTCGAATTTACTTTTTTTGGGATCTTTAGTAAAACCTCTGGAAATAAAATATAAAATCAGAAAATAAATTTAAAACAATTCTAAAGCTTGGTTCACACATTTAAACTTTGTCAAATAAGTGAAAACCAAATTATTTGGAATTTTTATTTGGTAACATAGATGTTTAAATGTTTGGACCTTTTTTGTGAAACAAAAAGGAGTACAATATTTTGTAAAATGCTATTTATTAGTGTCAAACATATTTGTAAAATGCTATTTATTAGTGTCAAACATATTTAACAAATTTTGTCAAATTTTTATTTGATTCTGCAATTAAATTTGTAATTCAAACAAAATATTTTGTATGTAAAAAAAATAGAAGACAACCAAATGGATGACAAAACAATCGAAACAATCCAAAAGGTTGCCGTAAAAGACGTAAGGCAATCAATACAGGAACAAGCAATTGAAAGAATGCCAAAAGAGTGGTGAGAAAATTTTAGTTTTAAAACTGCCCAAATAGCATCCAAAACCTGCGGAATTATTTCATTGATTGGTGATTATCGCAATTCGAAAAAGGTATTTCGATGTTTGGGCGTTTTTGGTCAAACCAGAGCCGTAACTAGGGTATGGCGAACATGGCCCCGGCCATAGGCACCTGATTAAAAAGGCGCTCACTCATTTCACATTTTTCGAATTTTAAACAGTTTTTATTTAGAAAACATGATTTATTACATCTTTATACAAAATTTTAAAATTCAAAGTTTACGTAATTTCCTTCAAAATTAATTTTTGTTAATTTGTTAAATTATTTGAAAATTATTCGAATTTTTGTCGGGAGAAAAGTTAATGTCTAGATCCATGATGGAATTAAATAAATCAGTGAAAGATCTTTGTTCGGAGTATTCAGAATTGGATTCCGGTGAGATGCTGAATGAAATCGAATGCTTTAAATTTCAAAGTGCGGAGCTGTTTAAAAATTTAAACTCTTTACATCATTTTGAAATTTTAAGGAAATTGTTGCACTTGATTTCGAAATTTTTATGTTTCTTTACGAATTTTACTAACGCTTCCAGTAACTGTGGCTGGCTAGTGGGGAGAGAAGTTTTAACAAACTTAAGCTCATTAAAAATTACTTGCCTTCAACATGAAACAAGATCCCTTAAGTGTGGATTAGCAATATTGTCAATCGAAATAATCAACGTATTTCCAAACATTAAAGCAAGAAAAATTAAATTAAAAAAATTTCTAAGCGTTGAATTTGTTGAAATTATTGCATTTGTTAAAAATCAACAAAAGTATTAATTTCAAATTGAATAGTTATATTGAATTAATAAAGAATTTATGTTGTCTTTTTTCGTATAAATTCGATCAAAATTAAAAATTGGAAGTTAATTTTTTGTAAGATATTTAAGATAGTAGGCGCCATTTTAAATGTTTGCCATAGGCGCCGCAAACTCTAGATACGGCTCTGGGTCAAACAATAAATTCCAAATATTTGACGTGGTGGTCAAATAGTGTGAACGAGTGTCAAAGGCACATTATTTTGCAAAATAATGGTCAAATTCATGAGACAAAATATTTGACGTAATGTCAAATAATGCAATCGTAGCTTCATAAATATGAATTTAAATATTTACTAAATTTACTAAATTTTTTAACACATCGATACATGCATAATTACATCCTTTATATTACAAAAAAAAAATTCAACGATTTTTGTTCACAGTTTCAAATAAGTATAGTGATATTCAATATTTTTTATTTGTATTAATATTTCGGGAACCTATATCGACTTTAATAAAAAACAAAAAGTAAATCACTTTATAACGAAATAATACTATGATTTAAAAACTAGTCTGTAGATAATTTTTATTTCCGTAATTCTTGATGTTTCCAATTAACTAAAATAATAAATTGAAATTATGAATTGAATAAATGTACTAATAAAATCCTTCTCTTCTAAGGGTATATGCAGTCCTTCGTTATAAAGTTTGATTACTATGTTAATGATAAAATTCTATTTATAGTTTGTTCTGGAATACACGCTTATACATACATTATATAAATTACGTAAGAAAATAAAATATTTTTCTTTTTTCTTAGTATTATATTTATAATTATTCAAATTTTTATTTTTTTAATTAAAATCTTAATGATTAGAGCAGGTTTTTAATTTTGCGGGTTTTTGCATCTATCTATTTTATTATAGCTAATAATAGTGCAAAAATAAATAGAAATTACCTATTAGACTTGTTTTTAAAAAGTATCAAATACACAATTATAAATTGATTACTATATATTTCTGTTATTCAGCTCTAATTTAAAGTAAATGTGACAATTATTTTATAATCATTGGAATATAGTGTCTGAATATGACAATTGATTTGAAATTGTTTTTAAAAGGAAGGCTTATTATTTTTTATTTAATGTATATATTGGCAAATATACCTTTAATAAATAGATGGGTATCTTAAGCTTGTGTCGAAAAAATCTTGGGCAACACAATAAGTTTACGTAAAAGTTCAAAATAGATCAATTTTAATAATATAGAATCAACTTTCTCAAATAAATGATAAAGGTACATACAGAAAAACCGAGTTTAATAAAAAATGAAACTAGATAAATTTTCCGTCATATTAATAACAAAAAGAAAATAAAAAAAACTCACACAGCTCTTTGAAACGTTTCTGATGACAATCCAATTATGTAGACATTTCGAACTTCTAACTTCAAATTAACAGCTTCTGATCGTGGTAATTTTAACATCAGATTGCTTGTAAAATATGGATCTATGGGAGGAAAATTCATAAATGAACTTCCATTTGCATATTTTCGTACAAATAGATTGCTTATGTTCACAATACATTTCAAATCTTCAGATCGACATCTTGGTATGTCGGCAGCTAAAAGGAAAAAAAAATCCATTTAGTTTTTCGTTTAATGAAATCAATACATAAAAGTAATAACTAAAATTTGTATGAAGTTATAATTCAAAATCAACTACACTCGACTTACGTAAGATTTCACTCATTCCATGTAAAAATGATTGCAAAATAATGTATATGAATATAATGAAGCGCTCTCTATTATGTAAGGCCATGACTAAATTTATTGAATTAAAATATGGCAAATATTTAAAATGGAATCAACGAATTTTTCTCCTTTCTTACCATTTTATATATTTTTAATTCTTGTTAACCCTTTCCTAAGTGCATGAACTAAACCTTTCAGGAAGTGATTTTTTTTTTCTTAAAGAATAAAATTTAATGAGGAGTGGGTGCAAAAAAAGAATATTTTTTTTTCGTCATCCTGATTATAATACTTAAATTTTATTAATGGTATTATGATAAATATTTAAATAATTTTTTTTACGAATCAATAACTTCTAAGGGTTTGTGAAAGTGAATGGTAATCAAAAAAAAATAAAACGATGACAATGAATTTATTGTAAATTGTCTAAAGTGTTCTTGGTTTGTCGTTTGATGGAAAAAATAAAATAAACTAAAAATTTCCCACTTTAAGAGGACTTGCTCGGTCCCAAACACTTTTGTACCAAAATTTGATTGAAAAGCTGTTTAAGATTATTTTAAAGTTTAATTTAGAAAAATTCATTCACGACGCGGACTGTTTCATACTCTAAAATGGTATAAAAGTTTTTAGAATCGGTTAGACTAAGTGCTCAAAATCTCTCCAAAACTTTTTTTTTTATGTCATAAATTTTCTAGAGAACCTATAATTTTCTAAAGATTTTAAACTAACAGTAACTCAGCTTGGAATAAATTGCTTGTTACGAAATATTTATTCGAAAAAAACTTTTCTAGAATATCATCATAAAGTTAAAGCTGCCAAAATAAAGCAAAGCATTTATTTATAATCAGTCGGCTTCATTTAAAATTTCTGCTCTTGAGAAAATCCTGTATTAAATAATTAGGAATAAGATTTCTAAAATATTCAACAGATTCCTTAATTGCTAACACATTCAAAACTTGATTTAAAATTTTCATTTTGGTAAAAAAAAAATAATTATGAATTTTTGGTTTTTTAATTAAAATATTATTTATCATTAGTATAGTAATCGCAAGCTCATGAAATTCGAGAAAAAATACTTTTTTTTTATAATAATTAAAAAAAAACTATGGAAACACCTGAATCAAAAAATGTCGCTAATTTTTGCAAATTGAATTAAAAAAAAGTTAAGAAAACCAGTAAATAGGCAAATGTGGCCAGCAAAGGTATATATAAAAGTTTGATTTGAAGATTTAATAGAAGAGTATATTTATTATAGGAAATGTTAGCACTTGAAATTTTTAAGACTTTCATTTGAATTATTAAGTTTGATTTGATATAAAACATACATAAATGTAAAATTACATAAAAAGTTTTTTTAGTAATTTCGTTGAAATTTATTCTATGAATTCTTTTTTTCTAAATGTAAATATATTTTTTGAGACTTCAACTTTTGTTCGAAGTTCAAAGAAGTTCAATTGGTTTGAAAAGATGACATAAATTAAATGTTTTTTTCCCAAACAATAAAAAATTTATTGCATACCAGTTTTATTTACATTTTTATATGGAAATAAAAGAATATTCAAATGTTTTTTTTTCTAGTTAAATTAGAATTTTATAAAAAGAATTTCCAATTATTATTATTATGAAAATTATTCCAAATATTGATTTTTATTTTAATTATTTTCTTAAGAATTTGATACAGAGATTATTAGAAATACTTATGCATTTTTACATATATTTTGTATCAATACTTCAAACGAGAGGTAACCCTATTTATTAATTTTAAAATTTTGTTTGAGTCGGGTTCTCTGTAGTTAATCGATGTGACAGTTAGCGTCTGGATACGAGTCTGGGCTGGGTTGATTGCTATTATTATGTTAAATCATTCGCAAACCCATTATTGTTACAAGTCTTCGCAAATAATTGACCTAGAACCCTCTTAAAAATTCATTAATGATGAAAAATTACAACATATTACGTCAAGAAGAGAATTCTACATAAAAATTTTTTAAAAGAGTTCCTCATTGAAGTTTATTGTGTACCTATACCTGTCAAAGATAATGAACATAAGATTTGAAATATGGACAGGCACCTAGAAAAGGATGGCATTATGGTTTATTTAAGCTTTCACTTTTGAAGATTTAATATCTGCGTATGGATGGACTTTTTTGTTGATAGTTTGGATATGGTATTCGTTAGTACGTGATATCTTTTTGATTTACTTTCTATAAAACAAGAATTAAAAAAAAAAACAACCAAATTTGTTTTTTACTTTTATTGCGAATTTTTAAATAAAATTGTGTAGCTTCAATTTAATTTCAATTTTTATTTTATGCCTTTTAGTCAAGCATATAATTTTGAACAATTTTCTTTGATATGCACGAATTAAATTATTGAATATATACTTGAACGTAAAAATGTTAAAATTATGAATTATAAGCAATACAAAGAAAATTTGCTAAAACATTTAAAAAATGTAGAACAGTATCTTTTTTATATGAAGAACGAACTTTCGTATACTTAAGACTCTAGATTCTCTTTTAAGTAATATTATTCTGAGATTTTGCACACATTGTATTGTATGGTATTATTCTGACCAATTAAAATTACATCTGCCGGTAATGCGTGTATAAATTATAAATTTGTAGTTTAATTATAGCCGAAAATAAAAGTTCGTTCGGAATTTAAAGAAATCCGTCAATTATTATTGCAAGATTTAAATCAAAAGGCAAACAATCGAACAAAAATGAAAACATGTAATAAAAGAAAACAGCATCTTAATCTTTTTTAATTCAAATAAATAATAAAAAGAATACTGGTCATATAATATATAATATAACCTCTAAACTAAATTATATTGTGTTTTTATTGTTAAATTAGAATTTAAAGTTTTCTCTAAGGAAGTCGATGTCTAAACAAGTAAAGAAGTCGATGTCCAAATAAATTTCATAATAAAACAATTAATGAAATAAAAGACAAGTTGATAATATAACCTATACCAAATCCCAAAAAAAATTATAACAACGACGAAGAGAACTGTACAAAATATTTTAGTTTTCTTTTTAACATTAAACATTTCCCATTTAAATATTTGAAAATGTGAAAAAGAAATTAATTATGCATAAGGACGATACATGAAGAAATTAATATAAATTTTTTTTTTATGTTACAATATTATATTTGTAATGTATTAATCTAAATATATTTCATCATAACTGAAACGTCCAAGTATTTCATCAATAAATTTGATGCTAATTTGTTCTGCTATTGAAAAAGCTGGCTCGGCGAATTCTTTCCAAAAATCTTTCCAATTTTCATTTAGCACTGCATTGGTTGCTTCTTCTAATTCTTTATTTCCACCAAATAATCCATTAAAATGAATTTTAACTCTAAAATAATAATTTTTTTTTTAATATTCTAAACTTAGGTATATATTATACAAATTATATTTTAACCTTTGAGGTTCTAAACCCATTTTTAGTTTTACCGCTTGAACATACTGCAAGCCATTAGACCTTTTTTCAACTTTTAATGGTTTAAATTTAATAAAACCTTTCATGTCTTCTAAAATAAAAGTAAATTTTCCATCTCCAACAAACGGAATAACTAAAATTTTTCCATTCGCCTTATAGTCTCCTCGAATCTCCAATTTAGGTATTCGCCCGTATAGTTCAAATTTACTGGTGTGAGGATCTTTTGTAAAACCGCTGAAAAAAAAATATATCTCTGTAATTAAACTTTAAGAATAAAATGTTTTTTGGATGTAAATATAGATTGTATGTAGTTGATTGAAATTTTCCTTAACAATTAAGTTCTACATATTTGCAAAAAAAAATTCTCAAGAAACCACTTTTTAATAATTAATTGATTGATTTATCAAGGGTTTTAATAATCAGTACCTGCAACCTAAAATCTCATCACAATAAAATGTTGACAATTATTTAGGTGAAGGACGATATTCAATTTTTAAAACTAATTTTTATACAATTTTTCAGAAAAGGCTACGCTAATTTATAAGAATTTTTTTCAAATAAATAGGGCATATAGTCAAATTATATAAATTCACCAGCTAGTGCAATTTATTTCAACATAATTATATTACAAGGAACATAAAAGATTTTTTTTTTTCAATTTATTTTTTAAATACGTATTTCAAAAGTTTTTTGATTTCAAAAGTCGATTTTCAATAAAATACATTATAGTTTACAATGTTTACATCATGTTTTTATTATTTTTTCACTGTAAATAAAAAAGTTAAAAATGTAAAATAAAGTGAACTTGATCAAAAAATGTTTAAGTAATGATAAAACACTTTTCTCATAAATTGTACATTACTTCCGCAAAGTTTTTTTTCCACAAACTTACCTTTCTACACGAAATATTAAATATATAAACCAGACTAGACATATTTCTTAGCTTCCTTCAATACCGATTACCAACACCACTTAAATTCATATAATAATTTTCATCGAAATAAAATCCCCAACACCAACCCTTGAAAACCATTTTTTAATCCACACCAAAACTTTGAGAAAAATTTATGCAAATTATTTATAACATTTGTTCATTGACAGCAGCTTTTAACCCCAAAATTGTAGAATCTCATCCTTTAGTTAGCTGCTGTGAAAGTGAACCAGATTAAGCATATTTGACCATTCCAGCATGAAAAATTAATACAAGTATGAAAAACGGGCCATAAAAGATTATGAACTAAAATCTGTTTCGCAAATTTTTATGATCTCTCAATTTTCTGACAATTTTCAAAAGTCCACTAATACTTACACTGCTCTTTCAAAATTTTGTGATGCAAGTCCAATTACCGAAACATTATTTAATTTTATTTCCAAATCAACTGCTTGAGATCTGGGCAATTCAAATTTAACATGACGTTGGAAATAAGGATCTATTTGCGGTAAATTGAACTCCTTGCTGCCTTTTGCATATTTTCGGACAACATAATTACTAGAATTGATAATGCATTTCAAATCTTCAGCTTTACATTTTGGAATATCGGCCGCTATAAAGTATATAATTAAATTTAAAATTATTTCAATAATTACTTAACTGAATAGGTTGAGACGAAAATACTAAATTGTGATACAGCATTCATTTTTCAAAAATTTATTTTGCGTATTAAAATAATAAAAATGACGTTATTATGTAGGTGCAAAATTAATACAAAATATTTATAAAAATGAAATTAGCATTACCTAAAAAAAAATATCTTACATCAACAATATTGTTATATTGATTCTTAGAATTTTTTTAAGTTAACCCATTAGTCCTTATTTATATTTTTCCTTTGATAAAAAATTTCCTGTTTATTTGGATTGATTTCATAGAAAAATAGTTATTTTTTAAATTTTAATGGGCTAATGAACTTTATGGCGGTTTTTTTTATACAAAACTATGAAGTTTTTTATATATCTAGAAAAGTAAATTTTATCAATAAATAGATAGATATTATATTAGCTAGCTACTTACGCAAACTTTCACTATTAGTGAAAAAAATTAATTCACATCCCATTAATAACACAGTGATTAAAATTAATTTAGAATATTTTAAAAACATGTTGATTAGTTGCAAGATAAACAAGTATTAATTGTCTTCACTATATTTTAAAAAATAAAACACTTTAAAATGAAAAAAAAAAAAAATTAATTAAATTTTAAACTTTTAATAATAAACGCTACATGTATAAATAAATGTATACATTTATATTCTTGTTTAGAATGTTGTTCTTGACTCCTGTCTAGAATATTGTTAATATAAGGTAAAAATATCAATAAATTCCAACTAAATAGAATTAATAAGTTATAAATTTCAAAAATTCAACTATCTTGTAGAAAATTGTATGTTAAAATAGAACTTAATGAATGTACATATTTAGTTTTAGTATATCGCGATTTCCATAAAAAAAGTACTTTTTTTGTACACCGTACGTAATCCATATTTTGATAGGAAAACTTTTTTATTTTTTACTAGATTTCAAAAATGTTTGTGTTTTTGCAAAGTAGAGGAAAATTAAGCCCAACCATAGTTTAAGTTGGTTCCGAATCTAGTAAAAATAAAAAAATTTTCCTAACAAAATATGCATTACGTACGGGTTACAAACGGCTTACTTTTTTTATGGAAATCGCGATATGCAGCAAGTATACTTTAACATTTCTATCTTATACAAATAATTAGTGGATTAGTTACATATTTTTGGTGGATAGAAACTTCTCAAATACTTAATAATATAAAATTCTTCATTTTCTTGTAATCTCTTGACGTCTTGGGGTAATACACATTTCAAAATATTATTTCTATTTTGAGTCCTTATTCCTAGTTCTTAAATTGGTTTTCTGATGTATTACATATATATATATGTATGTTATAAAGTTACACACTGCGAAAACAGATGCTTACATTTTTTTTGTTTTTAAGTAATAAAAATTAAAAAGTATGAATTAAAAAGTATGAATTAAAAATCATATTTTATTTATTATGATCAAGGTTGACTTTTTTTTTTACTGAATGACTGACTGAAAAATTTTTCTGCCTGAAATTTGACCGGAAGCCAAAATGATTTCTGGCAACCCTACAGATTTTACGATAATAAAATGCATTTCAGAAATAATATTCACAACGATGCCAAACTTTTTTAACCACACAATGTAGTCATTCACCTTAAAAATGAGTATACACTTAAATTATATGAAATTACACAATTTTATAATACTTTAATCTACAATTTACAATTTATAAAAAAAAGTAAGGATTTTCAAGTTTTACACAGATAAAAATTATGAAATTGTAAAGTTTCACAAAGGAAGGTCATCTACTTATTTAATCACAAATTATTATTTAAAATACATAAGTTTTGCTAAAACAATTATTTGTGTAGCAGATTATTGATTGAATTTAAATCAAATTATTTTTTTTTTTTCGTTTTAAAATCTAAAATAGAAATATATACATTTTTAATATAATAATCTTTAATTACGGAAACATTCTGAAATCAAATTACTTACCTTATAGTTTTCTTATTACAAAGAAAATAATATATTTTGTAGATTTTATAAAGTAATGATTTTTTTTTAACTTTGATGACTCCTTCTTGATGAGATAATTTTTTAGACCTTGACCGTTCAACTAACGTTTTGGGGGTGCTAATGGATCATGGAATATTCCACTTTGGCCCACATATAATAATAAAATTCCATAAACAATTACATACTTTAATATTTTACATATTCTCTTTATTGCTATTATTGATTTTGACAAATAGTAACACTCGCTTAGGGGAACAAGCTTTAAGCATTTCACACTGAAAAAAACATTTATAATTTCTGTATATATTCCTTGCTGACTTACTAACTCTCCAACACTTAATTATACCCAACAGCCAAGAATTACGATAAAACATATTTTTGAAAATTCCTCCTTATACAACAACGAAAGGATTGAATTTAATATCAATAATTTAAAAATATTATCCTATGATGATAAACAAACTTATGATGAAATATTAAACTTTTTAAGAAATATCGGTTTGTATCAAAAACGAAATATTGAAATAAAAAATTTATTATTGAGGCATAAGAAATTTATGAAGATAAAAAATTGTTTAATTTCTATAAATCATTTCTATCTAATTCTAATCATTACTATCTAATATTATGAACTCAAATTTAATCTTAATCTTCAAACTCTACTTTTTCTAAGACAAAATGTTTAACCAACGAATTCAATAATTTTCAAAAACTTTAAATTCTAACTTGAATTGAAAATTTGAATTTTAATTTTAAAATTCCGTGCAATTAAAATATACAATAAGTAATCTTTAATATGAATTGTTAATTTAATTTCTTATTTAATACTTAATACTTTCTATTTATTATTTAATTAATATTACTACTTTATTATTTTTTTAACTAATGAACAAAGTTTATTTTAAATACTGGATTGTAAAAAAAAAAAGAATTTATTATAATATATAAATATTGTGAAATTAAAATGATTGCAGAGCTTCTTTGAATTCTTATAAATTAAATAAATAAATACAAAATGCTTAAATACAAGCGAATTTAAATGTAATGATATTAAAATTAAAACTATACAATTAATTTAATTAGGAAAGTAAAAATATATATATATACAAAGGTAATAAATAATGTACTATGTACTATTAAATAATGCACCAATTAGCTTGAATTAATTTTAAAAAAATATAAAATTGACTTTTAATAGTAAGACTTTCGAAACTGTGTAACTGAAGAAGAAAATTAAATAGGTTAAAAATTTTGAATAGGGAGTTAAGTGGGCTTTTCGACCATAATAAGTTCTGGAAAATTTAATTCAAATGACATCTAATTTTCTAAGACTTCGTGACGATACATTAAAAAAAATAAATTAGACATTAAAAAGCTACTTGTCATCTTTCCTTCGATGACTTTATGGGTAAATCCGAACGACAAATAACTGCTTCTACTCTCTACACTTGGAAGATTTAAATTATCCAGCCAATTGAAACGCCATAAAGCCTTAAAGAAGAAATTGTTTTTGAACATGAACCGATTTCAATCTAAACATGAATACAGTAAAATGGATTCCAGACTTGGTGTAATCCGGAATATTCCAAAATGGGACGGATCTAAAAAAAAATGTACTATGAAACATATCGATCATTAAACTCTCTAGATTGCCTCTTGATAAAACCAAGAACACGAAGAGCTATTTTTACAACAAAACTCAACTTTTCATTCAACAAACTCCAAGATCAACGGCCCGCCTATCTCCCTGCCTAAAGTATATCTGACAACTTTAAATTTATCATTTATTTTTTTTTTTTTTTTTTTAATTTATTATTTATTATTTATACCTATTATCTCTGATAGAGAACATGGTTTCGTCTTTTAGTAATGCTAAATTTCCTTGTGGTATTTACGTCGACTGTATTTTTACAGATTTCCCGAAAGCTTTCGATAAATAATGCCACAAAACCCTAGTTTATAAATTAGACAAAATGGGTTTTCATTCAGCTATAGTTAATTGAATAGGTGATAACTTATCTAATCGTTATTATTAAGTTTCTTTTAATGACTTCCTATCGGCTCCATTTTTGATAAATTGTGGTGTCACACAAGGTAGCAATCTTGGTCTTATTTTCTTTATTTTATTTATAAATGATCTTCCAAATATAGTGAATTCATCTGAAGTTCTTATTTACGCAAATGATCCAAAAACTGTTAAGATTATAACTTTTATTCTGATTGTATGATATCGAATTATTTTACAGTTGGTGAGGCTCGAACAATCTTCATTTAAATGTTATTAAGTGTTCCTCAATGTGTCTTTTTTAACAAGAGCAGTGGAAACCTGTTGGAAAATAATGATATTTATATAATATATCATAGGATTCCTTTTTATATTAATTAGAATATTTTCATGATATATAATTCAGTCTAAAAAATATATTGAATAAAGAACATTCTAATAATTTTATATAAATTGAATATCTTTTCTTTAAACTATTTTATTATATTTCCACTAATCTGAACAACAGGTTATGGGCCCAGGATATAATTAATTGAAAAATAAAGTCAAGATAATTTTTTTGAATAATGAGTTCAAAATGTGATTTTGTAATTGAAAAATTACGTGGCAGTGAAAATGTCCACAATTGGAGTTTTGCAATGCAAAATTATTTAGAAATGAAAGGTTTATTAAATTGTATTAAACCTAAAGATAGTAATGCATTGGAAGCTAAGGAAACTGACGCCAATAAATTCAGTTTAGCAAAAACAACATTAATTTTGAGTGTTGACGCTGAATTATTTATTTATGTCAGAGAATGCGAAAGTGCATTAGAAGCAGAGCTTCGAACCGGAACCGAACCGAAAACCGAAAACCGGAAAAAACCGGGATTTATAACCAAACCGTAACCGTAACCGTAACCGAACCGAAATATTCTAAATACAAAAAACCGTAACCTTAACCGGAACGAAATTTCATTTCGGTTTTTTTTGTTCTTTTTCGTTCCTTAAACAAGAAAAAAAAATTAAAAAAATTATAATTTTTTTTTTCTCATGAAAATTTAACATACGTTTTAGAAAACAGAATTTTTTGTTATATGGGAACTTTATTGTTTCTAAAAGTATTATGGCAACGCTATCAACTAAATTGTCAAATGTCAATCATATTGTTTTTTAAATTGTTTTGTTAAATAAATTCAAACGTTTTTTTTTATAAAAAATTCAAAACAGTAGGTAAGTTTAATAGTATTATAGTAATTCAAAAATAATATTTGAGGAATTAAATTTATTCTTCTATTACTTTTCATTAAACACCCCTTTCAGAAAATTAAAATGGGAAGAAAAATAGAAAATCCTGTAAGAAAATATTTCAAAATCGATCCAATAAACAAAAATGGGATTTGCCAAATTAATGAATGTGGAATTAAAATTAGTGGAAATCACGCTGCAAATTTTGAACGACATGTGGAGCGGGTTCATCCTGATGAATATAAATTATTGAAAAATGAAAAAACAGTGGAATCAGAATCTAACAAAAAAACAACTAAAGAGCCTGAAGCTAGCACCAGTAAACAACAAACTTTAACCGAAATGAAATTCATTTCCGAAAAGATTTCTGTACAATGACAGAAAAAATATTAATCAAGGCGTGTGTGGAACTCGTAACAAAAAATGGTTGTTCATTTACAGCTTCAGAGTACTCAGGTTTTCAAAAAATTATCAATCCTATATTGGCTGGTCTAAATACAAAAACTAAAATAAATCAGGAAAATATTAAAAAACACGTAGACAAATTAGCAGATGAAATAAAACTTAAAATAAAATCCGAAACTAAAAACAAATTAATCAGCATTAAATTAGATATCGCAACAAGGTGCGATAGATCAATCCTAGGTGTTAACGTGCAATATATTTTGAAGGGAGAAATAATAATTCGTACCTTAGCAATGAGAGAAATGAAGGAAAGGCATACTGCTGAGTACATAAAAAACGAAGTTTTAGAAGTTTTAAAAATATTTGAAATTAATTTGAATCAAATTTACACAATAACGACTGATAATGGAGCCAATATGGTAAAAACGATGCAACTTCTTGGTGAAGAATTGAATTCAGAATTATTAGATCCGGACGAAAACTTTAATGACGAAGAGTTAGATTTAATTGATGAAGAAAATATAATTCTCAATGAAACAGAAAGAGTAGCGATTCATGGAAATAATAATAGTGATACTGAGGAACCAATTGAATTTAATTCTGATAACAAATTGTTGACTCCTGTTCGATGTGCAGCACATACACTGCAACTTGCTATATGCGATATTTTAAAAGAAAATGTTACTGCAAAGAAATTATCTGAAATAAGATTTATATGTAAAAAGCTGAGAACGACAAACATTTTAGTGCTAATTAAAGCAATGAGGCTGAAAAAACCAAAGATTGATTGTCCGACCAGGTGGAATTCATCATTTGATATGGTCGAGCGATTTACAGAATATAAGAATTTTTGTAGTGAAATGGAGAATACTTACCCTTTCTTTAAAATATCGTTACAAACGTGGGCATTTGCTGAAAAATTTGTAAAAATTCTAAAGCCTTTAAAGTTAGCTACAATTAAGTTACAAAGTAAACAATTACTCGTTGGCGACTTTTATGCTTTATGGTTAGAGTTAAAATTAACGTTAGAACAGAATGAATATCCTTCGAATATTGAAATTTTACTGTTAAGAGCTATGAATAAACGGGAAAAATTATTATTTGAAGGGAAACATATCGTAAGTGCTTTGTTTTTAGATCCGAGATTCAAAATTTTGTTAACTGATGAACAAAATATCATTGCTAGAGAGCATTTGTGTCAGGTTGGAGAGCTTCTTATGTTTTTACAACATCCTCTACAACTCGAGGTTGTAGAACAAGAAGTAGAACAAGGAGAAAACGAAAATTTTATAAATACAAATTCTTTACATGAAAAATTTCTTTCAGAAAAAGAAAAAGCAAAGCAAAACATAACTCAAACAAACAAAATGCCATCAAATGAATTACTAAAACTTAACTTAAAATCAGATCTCAATAACTTTGACCCTCGCAGAGAAGGAACCAATATTAACACAAAATAAATTTCCTGAACTTTCCAAAGTAGCAGAAGTAGTTTTAGCAGTACCAGCAACTCAAGTAAGCGTTGAAAAAAGAACAAGTTTGAAAGACAAAGCCTTAGAGAATATCCTGTTGTGTAAACTCAATTTTTAATATATGTAGAAAGAATTGAGTACAAAGGTTTTTGTATCAAATGATTTTTCAATGCGGATGAAGTTTAAGCAATTGGAAATTTTGAATATTTGATTCATTTAGATATTGTGAAAAAGCAATTTGCATAAAATAATATTCAGACATACGCATTTTATAAAAAAATTCTTTCTTTTCTAACGAATATATATTTTTGTTATTTATTTTTAATTTGAATACAAAATTTATATTTTTTATGTTTGAATTTAAATAAAAAATTTATATTTTGTTTTTGTATTACATATGTATGTGTGTTTTATTTTTAATTTAGGAAATATTTATTACATACAAAAGTTTCAACTCAATTTATTTTTTGCAATTAACGGACAAGCATAAAAAGTGGTACTCAAAAAAAATTTGAACCAAAAAAATCGATTTTTAACCGAAAAAAAAACCGGTTTTAAACCAAAAAAACCGGTTTTGAACCGAAAAAATAATTGAACCGTAACCGGAACGAAATTCAAATTTTCCAAACCGAAACGTAACCCGAAACGATAAAATTTTAAGAACGAAACCGAAAACCGATACAAAATAAATTGCGGTTCGAAGCTCTGATTAGAAGTGTGGAAAATGTTTCAAGAATTATATGAAGATCGTGGATTATTACGAAAAATTGGTTTATTAAGGAATTTAATATCAACGAAATTGGAAAATTCAGACAACATGCAGAATTATATAAATACAATACCATCAATATCAACTAAATTAAATAATATTGGTTTTAAAATTGGTGATGAATGGTTGGCTGCAATTTTACTTGCTGGTTTAACAGATGAATATAAACCATTGATTTTAAGTTTTGAGGCTAAAGATGGTACTTTGAAAGCAGATGAGATAAAATTAAAATTATTAGATATTCAATTCAATGGATCTTCCGATAAAAATAATAATGCTTTTTTTGGTAAAAATTCACCAAGTTCAAAGATGGGAAAGTTAAAGATATTAAAAAGAAGATTATTTGTTATACTTGTGGAGTTAAAAATCATAAGAGTTTCAATTGTCCTTCCAAGAATAAAAATGAAAAAAAAGATAGAATTGAAAATTATAAAACAGCATTTCCAGCTTGTTTTTTAGTGGGAAATCATCAACAAGATTGGTATATAGATAGTGATGCATCTTATCATATGACACTTAATAAACAACTGTTGTTTAATTGTGAGATTCCACCTATAAATGATACAACTACTGCAAATAATTCAAAAATGATAGTTAATAAGGTTGGAAAGATTAATTTATGTATTAATCAAACTGAAGTTGAAGTATCTGATGTTTTACATGTTCCAGAATTATCAGCAAATTTATTATCAGTTAACAAAATGGTTCAGAAAGGCAATTGTGTTGTGTTCAACAAAAATGGTTGTTCAATATATGATAATAAAGGAGTTCTCATTACAAGATGTTTTTCAGAAAATGGTGTTTATAAAATTAGAAATGAAGTAGCCAATTGTATGTTGAGTAAAGCTGAAGAAAATAGTGCAATTACTTGGCATAGACGTTTTGTCATATTAATTACAAATCGTTGTGCAAGTTGAGAGATGGTGCAGTTATTGGTATGTCGTTCAGAAATCAACAAATTGGAATTTCGAATTGTAAAATATGTGCTGAAGGGAAACAAAGTAGATTTTCGTTTAATCCAAGTCAAAGTAAATCAAATGAAATTCTATAATTAATTCATTCAGATTTAATTGGACCTATGGAAACAAAATCAATTTGAGGCACGATATCTATTAAGTTTTATTGATGATTTTTCAAAAAAAAAAATTTATTTATTTTTTAAAAGAAAAATCTGAAGTACTTAATAATTTTATAAATTTTAAAATAATGATGGAAAACCAATCAGGCAATAAAATAAAAATAATTCGAACAGATAATGGGTCAGAATATTGTTCGAAAAATTTTAACAATTTTTGTGAAAAAAATGGTATAAAACAACAATTTAGTAATGAATATACTCCACAACAAAATGGTACTGCTGAACGAATGAATCGTACAATAGTTGGGAAGGCAAAATGTATGCTTTTTGATTCAAAATTAGATAATTCTTATTGAAGTGAAGCATGTAATATGGCTGCTTATATTGTACATAGATCAGTTTGTTCAACTTGGAACGATAAAACTCCGGAAGAAGTTTGGAGTGGACAGAAGATTGATGTATCTCATTTTCGGATATTTGGTTCAACAGTGATGGCACATATTCCTAAAGAGAAGCGAAGAAAATTAGATCCAAAATCAATTGAGATGTTTTTTGTTGGATATGATAGTGAAAAAAAAAGGTTTTCTTTGTATTGATCCAAAAAATAAAAAATTAACAATCAGTCGTGATGTAATTTTTTATGAGAAAAATTTAACTTCAGATATAATTTTTGATGTAGAAATGAATTCAGATTCAGTGAGGGATTTAGATTCAATTACAGAATCAAAAGGAGATAATGTTAATTTAGTAAATTCCAATGAAATAAATGAAGATATAAATGCGTTATTAGATGAAAATAATATTGAGATGTCAGATGAAAATGATATTGAGATATCTGATCTTGATATTAATCTAAATTAGAAACTACTCGTAAATCCCACAGACTTCCAAAAGAGAAAAATTTTGATGGATATGTTACTTATTTATGTGATGAATCTAATGATCAAGAATATCCATTAACTGTAAATGATGCTTTGAAAAGAAATGATTTTGAAAAATGGAAACAAGCTATGAATTCCGAGATGAAATCGTTGAAAGAAAATAATACGTGGAATTTGGTAGATTTAGCTTAGATCTTGTTTTTAGAAAACCTTAAAAACAAGATGGATTTTTACAACGAAACAAACTGATGATAAAAATGTTTGCAAATATAAAGCACGAATTGTTGCGAAGAGATGTGGTCAAAAACCAGGCATTGATTTCAATGAGACTTATTCACCAGTCGTGCGTTATACTTCAATTAGAATTTTAATGGCTTTAGCGGTTCAAAATAATTTAAAGATAGATCAAATGGATGTAGTTACAGCATATTTACATGGTGATCTAGTTGAAGAAATTTACGTTGATCAGCGGCAAAGTTTCAATGATGGTACAACACGAGTATGCAAATTGAATAAATCGCTTTATGGATTAAAGCAGGCAGGTCGTCAATGGAATTTCTAAAAGTGTGTTTAAAAAATTTGGTTTAAAGAAGTCTAAAATGGATCCGTGCATTTATTTTAATGATGAAAGAAATTTAATTATTGGAATTTATGTTGATGATTTTTTAATTTTATGGAAAATATCAGTTCTGAATAATTTGAAGGAAGCTCTTAGTGCATCATTCAAGATGAAAGACTTAGAACCAGTGAAAAATTGTCTTGGTATGAAAATTTGTCAGACAAATAATAAAATTGAACTAGATCAAGAGGCGTATATCAAAAACATATTAAATCGGTTTAATATGACAGATTGTCATCCAGTATCTACGCCTAGTGATGCAAATCAAAAACTATCGGTCAATATGTTATCAGATGATACTGAAGAAAAAGAGAATATGGAGAAGATTCCTTATCAAGAAGCAGTAGGTAGTTTACTTTATTTATCACAATGTACTCGACCTGATATTGCTTTTGCGGTAAATGATGTCAGTAGATTTAATTCAAATTCTAGTTTAACACATTGGAAAGTGGTTAAAAGAATAATGAGGTATCTCAAAGGAACAACCAATTTAAAATTAAAATTTACTAAAGATGGTGGTAATTTATACGGATACAGTGATTCTGATTGGGCATCAGATATCGACAAGCGCCGTTCATGTACTGGTTACGTATTTAAATTATCAAGTGGTGCAGTTTCATGCATGGTGTAGTAAAAGACAGCCTACAGTGGCATTATCTAGTACTTAGGCAGTACATGGCTATATCTTCATCTATTTAGGAATCAATTTGGTTACAACAACTTATAAGTGAACTTAATATTAAAATTATGTCAAGTGTTATGATTTTTTGTGATAACCAGGGTGCAATAAAATTGTCAGAATCAGATGGTTTCAGACAAAGAACAAAACATATTGACATTAGATACCATTTTTAAGAGAAAAAATTGAAGATCGTTCCGTGAATATCCAATATATATCTACAGACGAGATGGTAGCAGATTATTTAACTAAAGCAGTTAATAAAGAAAAACACAATTTCTGTATTAAAAATTTAGGATTGTGTTGAAAATTAAATAATTTTTTTTAATTTAAATTTTTGATTTTTCAACAAGTGAGGGTGTTGGAAAATAATGATATTTATATTATATATCTTATACCTTGTTCGTATTTCAACATTTATCCGGATAAATAAGTGGAAATTTCCACTTTCTAAAACTACCGTTCGCACTTGAGAAGTGGAAAAAATTTGACTGAAAAAAATTTAAATGAATTTATTTTTTTTTGTTATGAATTTTCAAAAATCTGAAGTTCAAAAATAATTTTAAAATTAAATTTCACTTTTTTTGATATTTTGACACAAAATAAACGGTGCCAACTGTACCAAATCTATCAAAAAGTAGCTAAAAGGAACTAGCTAAGTGGAAAAATAACTGGAAATTAAAATATCCGGAAAATATTTTTGTATGATAATACCTTGTTCGCACTTCAACATTTATCCGGATAAATAAGTGGAAATTTCCACTTTCTGAAACTACCGTTCGCACTTTAGAAGTGGAAAAAATTTGACGGTTCTAGAAAAAATATAAATAAATTTATTTTTTTTGTTATGAATTTTCAAAAATCTGAAGTTCATAAATAATTTTAGAATTAAATTTCACTTTTTTTGGTATTTTGACACAAAATAAACGGTGCCAACCGTACCAAATATATCAAAAAGTAGCTAAAAGGAACTAGCTAACTGGAAAAATAACTGGAAATTAAAATATCCGGAAAAAGTTTTTGTATGATTGTAGAAAACTATAATAAACTATAACATATTACATTAAAAAATTTATTGTAGTAGGCAGA
The DNA here is from genome assembly GCA_964007475.1 of Hybos culiciformis. NCBI lineage: Eukaryota > Metazoa > Arthropoda > Insecta > Diptera > Hybotidae > Hybos > Hybos culiciformis. The sequence goes on along the minus strand of OZ023273.1, from coordinate 68,815,640 downwards.
AATAAAATATAAAAAACAGTTTGAGTAGCTGAAGAAATTAATAAATTAATTTAAAACATTAAAACAAATTCTTTGAATTAAAGTATTATAGAAATAGCGTTTGTCGTGCCTGAAGAATTTACATTATCACCAAGGAATTTGAACACGCTCGCGACAACATTTGGTGACCCCGACGTGATGGCAGAAAAGAATCAACATCCAACCAAATTACATTTGACGTGGCCATGTTTAATTTGCAAATCTGGCGATGAATCCACTGAACCGATGATTGAATGTTCGAATCAAGACTGCCAACGATTTTATCCAGGGCTGCCAGATTGAGGAATTTTTTCCCCAAACTGCGGAAATTTTTACTTTCGGGGGAAGAAAAAAAAAAAAAAAACGTGGGGAAAAATTTGAGGAAAATGTTTTTTTCTGAGGAAAATTTGAAGAAATTCAGAAATATTGTGCTAACGTGGCAATCAACAATATTTAAAATTTAAGACTAAATTTTTTTCACCCTAATGATTTTAAGAAATTTATATCATTACCATATTCTTCTACGTACGTTGAGCTCAAAATCTATTGTTGGAACTAAACTTTTTGATTTATAACATATAGGTACCGCATAAAATCTGAACACATTAAAAATTTGAGGAAATCTTGCAAAAATAAGCTGTTTTTGGGGAAAACTGAAGTGAGTAAAACCGTTATCCAATTTTTTTTTTTTTTTAATTTAGGGTAAAAAAAAATTTTAGTACACAAAAATATAAAAAAAAATTTGAGGAATTTTTTTAAAAAAGTGCCTACTTTGGGGAAATTTCTTGAAAATTTGAGGAAATTTCATTCATTCCATCTGGCAGCCCTGATTTTATCACTACAGCTGCTTCGAAGTTGACCCGAATAACCCACCGACAGAAGATGAGATTTGGATGTGCAAATTGTGCGAAAATATTGATGGAAATAATGCTGAAATTAAAAATGATGCAAGCAAAGTGGAACAATCGACACAACAAAATGTGAATTCCCCACAGATTCCAAACTTACCGATCTTGATGAAATTGAAAAAAGTTTGGCAAAAATATTGCTTAAACCGACTAACGATGTTTTCCAAATAGCAAGAATTAAAGAACAATTTGAAACCATTCGAACACGAAGCCAAGAAAAAGTTCAAGCAGAACAAAAGAAATCAGATATCCATTTATGTGCTGATGAAAATCAAAGAATAAATAACCAATATGAACATGACTTTGTTAATCTAGATGGATTCAATATGATTCCAAATGAATTGCAGAACAAAAATAATATGAACTTGCAAAATATTCCTAACTTTGACACAAATGAAACTAAATTTAATAATAAAAATTTTTTAAATTTTAGCGACAACAGAATATTAAATCAAGATTGTTCAAGGTATGATGACTACCAAGTACCAAACCTGAATTATTAACAAATCGCTGCACGAAAAGTTTTCAAAACTTTACCTGAATTCGACGGAAGTCCGAGCAAATGGGCCGGATTTTATTCAAGTTATACAATTGCAAATCGTGCATGTAACTATTAAAATTATGAGAATATGCATCGGTTAAAGGTGGCCCTTAGAGGCAAAGCATTATCAGCCGTTGAAGAATTACTAGTTTATCCCGAAGGTGTTGATTCAGCTTTAAATATTTTAAAATTGAGATTCGGTCGCGAAGAATATATAATAAATGAAATTTTAAATTCAGTACGAACTTTCCCAAAAGTAAAACGTGAATGCCAACGTGAATGGGTGGTAAATTACGCTACATTGATTGTCAAGGTGGAATCAACTTTAAAAAATGCAGGTGGTGCATCTTATTTGAAAAATCCGGTTCTATTATCGGAATTAATAGAAAAATTACCAGACGATGTACAGATGGGTTGGGCAATCAATGCAGCTATGAAAACTGAACCCACTTTTTCTGATTTTAATACATACCTTGCCGCTTATGCAAATGTTGCAGCCAAATTAATCAAAAATCCGATGGCAATAGAATCAGCAAGACGAATAAATTATATTTCTGAATCTGAAGAAAAAAAATTAGTGTGCGATTTTTGCCATAAAGAACATATGTTGAAAAATTGTGAAAAATTTAAGAAAAGTTCCTATGAAATCCGAAAGAAATTTGGATTAGAAAAAGGAATATGTTTCGTTTGTTCACGAAAAGGGCACACAATGAAAAATTGTTCATTAAGAAAAAATGGAGTAAAGACTTTACACCCATTATTTAGAAAATCAGATTCTGAATCTAAAACACCAGAAAAAAGAAAATTTGAAAACAACGAAATTAAACAATCACAGGAAGATATTGACACCGCAAGTACCAACGATAGAAATATGCATTGCAATTTAGAAGAAGATAATATTCTATACAAAATAGTTCCAGTTACATTACACAATAGAAATATTCAAGTAGATACTTACGCATTTTTAGATTCAGGTTCATCTTGCACAATTATTGATTCTAGTTTAGCTGAAGAAATTAAACTACAAGGTACTAAAGAAAAATTTTGCTACAGCTATTCAGACGATACCATTTAAAGAGAAAATAATTCAATGCGGGTTGAAATGGAAATTTCAGCGAAACCAAATTCCAAGAAATATTATTTAAATAATGTTAGAACGGTAGAAAGATTGAATTTGCCAGTGCAGTCAGTTAATATGAGACGATTATCACAAAAATATAATTATCTTCGCAACATTGATATTCCAGATTTACACCAGGCAAAGCCAACAATATTAATTTGATTACAACATGCAAATTTAATGACACCTAGTGAGATTGTAGAAGATGATGGACCAGTAGCTCACAAAACAAAGCTTGGTTGGTCAGTTTTTGGTACAAGAGCAAAAAATTCTGACAATGCGCATAAGGTTTCCGTATTTCTGAAATATGTGAACAAAACGATCAAATATTAGAAGACACGGTAAAATCATTTTTTTCCACAGAAAATGTTGGTGTAAAATCATTGCCATCATTAAAACATAAAGAAGATATAATAGCAGAAAATATTATAAAAGAAACAACAGTTTTTGATGGGGAAAAATATGAAACCGGATTACTTTGGCGTAAGCAAGATTTTAAATTACCAGAAAGCTACAACACTGGATTCAACAGATTGCGATGTACAGAAAGAAAAATCATGAAAGAGAATTTAAATGGTAAATATAATGACGAAATTTTAAATTATATACAAAAAGGTTATGCAAGAAAGCTAACATTTAATGAAGCAACTAAACGAGCACCAAGAACATGGTTTTTACCACATTTCAATGTCGTGAATCCAAATAAGCCAAATAAATTTCGAATTGTGTTTGATGCAGGTCAAAAAATCAATGGTGTTTCACTCAACTCAGCTTTACTAACCGGACCAGATCTGTACGTTTCAATGTTTGACATATTATTACAATTTCGTTTACATCCAATTGCTGTATGTGCTGACGTAAGGGAAATGTTTCAGCAGATCCGTATAAGGAAAGAAGATCAAGATTCACAAAGATTTTTATGGAGAAATTGTGATGTATCGAAAGATCCTGACCAGTACGTGTTACAAGTAATGACATTTGGTGCCACATGCAGTCCAGCATTAGCTCATGCAATAAAAAATTTTAACGCAAATAAATTTAAAGAAAAATATCCAGTTGCATCTAAAGCAGTTATAGAAAAACATTTTGTTGATGATTATTTGGATTGTTTCCCAGATGATAATATTGCAAGGATAATCTGTAATCAAGTAAAAGAAATTCATAAAGCAGGCGGCTTCGAATTGCGAAAGTGGATATCTAATTCACAACCAGTATTACAAGATCTCGCTGAGCCTGATGATAAAGATGCTCTAAGAAATATGGATTTGTCTCATGAAAAATATTTTGAAAAAGTACTTGGAATGTTTTGGCAAGTAAGTGATGACGTATTTGCTTTTAAATTAAATAATCATAAAATATTACCAGAAATTAGAAATTTTAGTAAGATACCAACTAAACGAGAATTATTACGAATTGTTATGTCTATTTTTGATCCATTCGGATTTATTGGTAATTACATTGTTCAAGCTAAAGTTATATTACAAGAATTATGGGTGGAAGGAATAGCCTGGGATGTAGAAATGCCAGAAGCCAGTTTCAAAAAATGGGTGATATGGTTTCAAAACATTGTCAAAATTGAAAACATTAGAATACCAAGATGTTACTATCCAAATTTGAAAAACGTCGAAAATATTGAATTACACACGTTCTGTGACGCTTCCGAAACAGCTTACGCAGCAGTTAGTTATTTAAGATTTGTATTATTTGATGGGTCAATTAAAGTTACATTCATTGGGTCAAAAACTAAAGTCGCACCTATTAAGCAGTTAACAGTTCCAAGATTAGAGCTACAAGCAGCGTTGATTGGAAGCCGATTTGCTGAAACGATTTCAATCGCGTTGAATTCAATTAAAATCAACAAAATTATATTTTGGACAGATTCCAAGACAGTATTAAATTGGATCAGTCCGAATCATAGAATTTATAAACAAAGGGTAGCAGCCAGGGTAAGTGAAATACTTGATACAACGACAATAAATCAATGGCGCTACATAAATACATCCCAAAATGTGGCCGATGATGTAACGAAATGGATAAAATTACCAACAGCTGATATTAACAACCGATGGTTCAGAGGTCCGGAATTTTTGAATGAACCAGAAAGTAAATGGACGACAAAAAAGTATGTCAAAGAAATTGAGCAAGATGAAATAAAAACTATACATAAAATGAATTCTATAAAAATAGTTAAAGATTTAAACAACAAATTTGAAATTATTGACGCAAAGAGATTTTCACAGTATAACAGGCTTCTTAGAACAATAGCATGGCTATTCAAATTATTTTCAAAAGAAAAATGCTCTGAACCATCAGTTAGACATATTAAAAAATCAGATATTTATAATTCAAAAAGCACAGTGGGATGACAAGAAAAATATAATTATAAAATTAAAAGAACATAAACAACTTGATAAATCTGATGATCTTAGTGCATTAGTTCTTTTCTAGATGATAATAATATTATGAGAGTTGATGGCCGTTTAAAAAATGCCCCAGATTTAACTTATGACGTAAAATTCCCGATTATATTACCTCAAACAAGTCATATAACAAAGTTAATAGTAAGATTACAACATAAAGAATTCGGTCATCAGATGCAAGAAGCTATTGTTAATAAATTAAGAAAAAGATATTGGATACCGAAAATCAGAACAGTTGTCAAATCGGTGAAGAATCAGTGTGGCAAGTGTCAACTAAGATCAAAAATGCCTATTCCACCTCTCATGGCCAGTTTACCTGCTGCCAGAGTTGTTCGAACTGTTAAGCCATTTTGGTATACATTTTTAGACTATTTTGGTCCATTACAAATTAAAATAGGTCGTAAGCTACATAAGCGATGGTGTGCGTTATACACATGCATGACAACAAGAGCAATAACTTTAGATTTGGTTTATTCCTTGAGCTCTGAATCAGCTATAATGAGCATCGAAAATCTTATGTATCGAAGAGGAGCTATCAACACAATGTATAGTGATTGTACAACAACATTTAAAGGTGCCAGTAAGGAATTTAAACAAGATGAAAATATATTCAACAATGATGAAATTTCAGCTAAAATGGCCCTTAAAGGTATTGATTGGAAATTTTCACCACCAACAAGTCCTCATATGAATGGAGCTGTCGAGCGAATGGTAAGAACTGTGAAAAATGTTTACAAGTCATTATTAGTATCAGACCATCCAACTGAACACATTTTAAATGATTTATTATACATGACTGAACATATAGTAAACAGCAGACCATTGAATTATTCAACTATTGAGCCAGGTTCAAATGAATTATTGACTGCTAATCACTTTCTGATTGGAATTAGTAACGACTTACCAGAGCCAATTAACTCAAGAGGATTTGGCCGTAAGCAATGGGACTATGTTCAAAAGATGAAAGAGAAATTCTGGAAACGTTTCACAGAAGAATATCTACCAACATTGACTAAAAGAGCTAAATGGCAGCGCAAAGTTCGTCCAATACAAGTTGGTGATTTAGTATTGATTGTAAATGACCAGGTACGTCGAAATGAATGGAAAAGAGGCATCATATCAGAAGTTCAAATGGGCAAAGATGGTGTCATTCGTTCTGCCAAAGTTAAAACATCAGAAGGGTATTTAACCAGACCAGTAGTTAAATTGATAATATTAAATCTACATATGGATGAATAATTATATTTAGTATATAATTTAGACTTATTAAAGTGTAATTTTATTTGAAATTTATTGGAATTTATTTAATATGATGATTGTTTGACGAATATTTGACCAAATTGAAGAATCGAATTAAAATCAATAATTTTCTCGATAAACCTATGAAAATTATGGGTGGAAGTGTAGAAAACTATAATAAACTATAACATATTACATTAAAAAATGTATTGTAGTAGGCAGAAATAAAATTAAGTAAGCTTAGAAATATAAAAAAAAATGAAAAATAAAAAAAATAAAAATCATTATTCGAGAAGAAACCAGTCAAACAGTTTGAGTAGCTGAAGAAATTAATAAATTAATTTAAAACATTAAAACAAATTCTTTGAATTAAAGTATTATAGAAATAGCGTTTGTCGTGCCTGAAGAATTTACATTATCACCAAGGAATTTGAACACGCTCACGACAACAATGATAATATCCACAAAGTTTCCGGAAAAATCGAAATATCCGGAAAAATATTGAAGTGCGAACAAGACTTTAGGATTCCTTTTTATATTAATTAGAATATTTTCATGATATATAATTCTGTCTAAAAAATATATTGAATAAAGAACATTCTAATAATTTTATATAAATTGAATATCTTTTCTTTAAACTATTTTTTTTATATATTTCTACTAATCTGAACAACATAACCACTGATGTTTGTATAGTAAAAAAATATATATAAGCAAAGGTTATAACAACATAATAACATCTTATCATGTTTATTAGAATAAGTCTGAAGAATTGATATTAAATTGTTATTCTACCTACAATTTTTATTCAATTTATTCTTAAATCCCTTTACGTTTCTTAACAAAGTTATAAAAATTTCTTGGATTGTAAGTAAACTAACAATTTGAAAATTGTATTCATAACTTCTAATAATTATAATTTTAGTACAATATACAACTTAATACAAAGAAAACAAATTTTATTGATAAAAATCACTATAACTAATTATTTTTAGAACGTCAAACAATATATTTTTAACAACACGGCCCAAAGATTCGTTTATTTGTGGTGACAACTCTTTCCAAACATCAGGCCAGTTTTCCTAAAATTAAAGTATGTATTGATATGATTGAATATTTTTTCTAACTTGATTTTTTTTTCCTTTTTTCAAAAATGCTTACATTTAAAAATTTATTCATATTTTCTCCCAGAATTTTGTCCCCATTGAATAAATTGTCCAAGTGCATATTCAAACTAAAATAAAAAATATTGAATTGAAATATTTTTTTTAAGTTTATTACAAATTTTTTCAAGAAAAAATACTCACTTTTCAGGCGTTAATTTTGTTTTAATTTGTTGAATAGAAATATGTGTTTTACCATCTTTTTCTTCAACTGTTGGCTTTAATTTTATTGCAAATTTACAATTTGTACATACTAAATTCATATCACCATTGCCATTAACAGGCAATATTAAAATTCGCCCTGTAGCAGTATATTTAGATTTAAGTTCCAATTTTGGTATTACTCCGTGAAGTTCAAATTTACTACTGTTTGGATTTGTTTCAAATCCGACCACTTTAGACACAATAATATCTGGGATACCAAACACATTGGCATTTTGTAATATTAAATTTAATGCCAACGGATTGTCTGTTGAAGATTCGGAAATAACAACTTCTTTTAATATTATTGGCTCAATATCTGGCATACCAATTTCAGGATAACCATGACGATGATTGTGCAAAATATCTGTTATTGTTTGTGCAATGCAATTTCCATCTCCTGCTTTACATTTTTTTATATCTGGTGCTAAAAATTAAAATATTAACGTATATTCTTAGAAATTAAGATTTTCTGTATAGTTTGTGATTAGTCATAAATTTATAATATCCAAATATATATTTATATACATATATGATTTTTTTTGATTTTTGGTTATGCATATTATTTTAATTTAATTAACAAAATTATTCAAAATTATTTTTAAATGTAAACAAGATTACATTATGTAAATAAACAAGATTACTATGTATAGGCTATACTAAAAAAAACCATGGTGCCCAAACGTAGTTTTTTCAGTCTTTTATTTGGGGGTACAAAAGATAGGTACTTAGTTGGTGATCAAAATTTGTTAAATTGTTTTTTTTTTTGTAAATTAAGAAATTTACTATACATTTTTAATAAATATGCCAAAATATGCGTAATCTTCTACAAGCTAAAGTGTGAGATTGTGCGATATATGTTGATGAAAATTAGTATCGGGGTAGATATGTGCCAATTAGAAGAACCTGAAAAAATGGTGCCGGATTGTGTCAAGAATTCGGGCTGCGAACTGAAAATAGCTTTAATTGATTGAAATATTCGGACTGGGGGATGAATGATGATTTCGAAGTAAATTGGTACATTTGGTAGATGGAGATCGGCTGTTCTACATTTATCCGAAAGTATTTTAAATCGAAAACGGGCCACATTCTTCATTTATGATATATGTATATTGTTCTATTTTTTTTTATTGTGATTTATTAGCTCGACAATATCTTAAAAGTCTAGATGTTGTGGATGGATATTAATTATTTTTTAGAATTAATTTATAAAAACCAACACAATATACAAGCCATTAAATCCAAGATCTTATAATACTTTTTACTAGTCGAAATACCCGGCTTCGCAGGGTAGTACCGAACTTATATTAATATCAAAACACGGAATTTCAAAATTTGATACATAGCCCCTTCCCCGGAAACGCAAAACCTCGGATGGGTGCCGTAGCACATCCAGTCTTCTAAATAGTCGATTCGGGTCCAAAGCTATAACATTTTATCGGAATTAAACTAAATTTCAAAACCGGCTTCTAAAATAGCCCCCCGTCGGGACCTCGGATTAAAATTTCTAGTACCCTATATTCTAGTACCCTATCTCGAATCCCAATGCTACTTAAGTTAAACATTTCAGACAAATCGGTCCAGCGATTTAGGCGTGATTAAGGATAGAGAACAGGAAACAGAGAAACAGAGAAACAGAGAATTTTCATTTTCTTTTTATTAGAACATTACTAATAACTTGAATTCATATATTTTAAAATTTTTTTTTTATTTTAACAACTTTAAACAATTTGATCCTTAAATGGTTAAAGTTGTTCTGTACGATATTTTTTCTTTAATTTCAATATGTCCGAGAAAAAAATTTACAATTTAATTTAATACTAAAATTTATAAACTGCGTTTAAAAATATCGTCAAACGTTAAAAAACATAAAATTGAAATCGAAGTTGGAATTTTGAATATATTTTACTAACTAAGAAAAAAATCTATTTCACATAAAAACTCACGGAGTTCCCCTAATACACCACATATAATGAATCCAACATAAATTACAAATAATACCGAGATACGCATAACTATAAAATCAATTTAAAAATATTTTATTTCAAAGGCGAATTTTTATTGTATTTATAACCATAAGAAACTACCGATTTTAACTAATTTTAATTAAAAACTGAAGAGAATTAAAGAACTAGGTTTCTATTTATATGAAAAATAGAAAAAATAAAAAATAAAATAATATTGTGATAAATGTTTAATACTTCTAGATAATTAATTAAATTTTAACAGCATAATTTATTAACATAAAGATTTTATTTAAATTTTTTTGAGTATAGAAACTTAATATTACAACAGCTTTGAAAAAAGGATTTGCAAATAATAAAAAAAATTAAGTGTAAACTTTCATTAGTTTTAAATGTTTTAAATGTCAAAAAGGTTTTTATGTTTATACTGACTTATGAATTTCCTATTTTCGAGCTTGAAATATATATTTTAATTTACATTATGTCCTCATATATGGTTATAATTTCGTAGTGTTATACAAATTCGCAATCAAAATAAAAAGAAGATCATATTTATTGCGACTTATAAGAGAAGTAAAAAACAATATTTACTATATTTAAACTTTATATCGATAAGCTAGCTACACTAATGATTACCCTTCGCATATTTTCTTATCCTACAATAGTTTTATTCTAAAAATCTCTCTGTTAATAGAAATAAAATAGAAAATTAGTTTTTGATCCTCTTCAGTCCGTGTTAGAAATTCGTTTAAATGATATTGTCAATTTTCGAAAGTAGCAGCTATGGGTTCAAGTTTCACTTTACTAGCTCCATTTAAAAAACATTAAAATTAAAATTAAAACAATATCGTAAAAATGAGATGTTTTTTATCATAAAAATGCTAGATTTATAGGTTTATAAAAATTTATTAAATTTCTTGATTTTTTTTTTTCTTATTTTGTTTTTTAAGCTTAGCAATTATTCATTCAAAGTCTATTAAAACTATGACGCCATTCTTTAATTCTTAATAAAAACAAATTTTGGGTACCTATATAGAAATATATCATGTATGTATGTATATACATAATAGTCGGTAAATGATATTGCTAACTTCTTATTTTAAATTTTTTTACAGCTTTTTTTGCTTGAATAAGTAAAATAATAATTAAGTAAAGGATAATGTTCTTCAAAGACTTCAAGTCAAATTGTAGTTATTGAAAAGTTAATTTTCTTACCTATTACACTTTTTTATTTAACATTTAAATAGCGCATTTAAATAGTTTAATATTAATCTTAACAAAAAACAAAGTTAAAGTGAAAAACAATTCAAAGAGTTAAGATTTCTAAAATAATTCAGAAAATGATAAATTCGCGTTATCCTTAATAAAAGTTTTTTCGAAGTATAGTGTAAATTTAAGTGTTAAAGTACTAAATCCGGAATCATTTATCGATTTGCTTCATGCCTTGGAATCTCAACAAAATATTAAATATTTTGAAATACTTTAATAAACTTATTTATTTTGAGTATTCGTTTACATTATATAATATATATATTATTTACATATACCTTACTTAAATTAAGCTAGTAATTAAAAAAAAAAAACAAATATTGTTAGAGATTAAATTATAATCTTAAGTGTTCAAAATATAAAAATATTAATGATGATGACAAAAAAATATATATTTTTGTTCTAATTAATTCTCAATTTTTTTTTTGCTACTTTATACAAATTTTTAAAACCTAATTGCTATATTCCTAATATCTCATAACTTTTTATTATACAATACTCACACTCAACTAAATTAATCACTATATAAAAAAGACTATTAAGTAAGTACTATTATTTAATGCAGATCAGTTGACATAAAACTCATCATATGTTATTTTATTGAGAATTTCAGATATTAAAGATTTCAATACACGAGCCATAGCGTCATTAATTTGTGGCGACAATTCCTTGTAAACCTCAGCCCAATTTTCCTAAAAGAAAATAGATTTAATAGATAATGTTTGCTTTCTTTTTCATAATTGATATTTTGATTTTTTTTTATGTAAAACAATAATTAGTTTCAGTATTCTAAATCTTTATAATTAAAGTTAGAAATTTCCACCTCAATGTGATGTTAATAAAACTACATTTACAAGCCGCGGTATACATGTATTCATATTATTTATTATACATATCTCCATTTAATTTAAAGGTTTATATAAATTTATTGTTTTTGACCTATATTCTACAGAGATATACTTTTAGTTTTATAACAAGACTATAAAATATGTGATATTTTATAATGTACTTACATTCAAAAATTTGTTCATATTATCTCCTAGTTGCTTATCACCATTAAAAAGATTTTCCAAATGCATTTCTAATCTAAAAAAATAAATCAGAAAAAGTAATGTAATTATTTAAAATTGACAATACAATCATCATAATTAAAATGATATCAAATGCATATCGTCTTCTGAGAAATGAAACAACGTATGATATTTATACGTCACTATTCGATAATAGCACCTTTGGATTCCTTGTACTCGATTTTATAAGTAAGTACAACTATTTTGCAATATTCTTAATGTTGATTAAAATGTGTTTTTTAGATGAAAATTTTACGTTACTTGATATTTTTCCATACGTTTTTTTTAATTTTCAAATCTTTAAACTCAAATTACTCGAAACTATACTTTTCATTATACATCGTTTCATTTCTCAGCGACGATATATGGATTAAATCCATACAGTATTGATCACAAAAAATTAGGTCGAATTTAAAAAATCTACTATGAATAAAAATGGGTATTATATGTATATGCTTATGATTACAACTAAAAACTCAGATATTTAACAAATAGAACAGATTTAAAATTAACATAATGACTGCAAAATATTTAAAATGAAGGAAGGGTTTTTTACCTTTTTGGCTCTAATTTGAATTTCATTTGTTTAATGCTGACATAAATTTTTCCGTTTTTATTTACGCCATTAACTTTAATTTTCATTGAAATTTTACAATTGTAAAATGTTATTTTAGCATTACCTTCACCCTTAATGGGCAAAATTAATACTTTTCCACTAGTTTTATAATTTCCCTCAATTTTTAATTCTGGTACTATTCCATAAATTTCAAATTTACTTTTATTGGGATCAGATTCGAATCCAACAATTTTAGTTAAATTTATTTGGGATAATCCCAATATCATTAAATCATTCATATTGAATAAAATATTAAAATTACTATTTGATTCACCGTTTGTTAATGGAAATTCACCTTTCAATAAAACTGGATCCAAACTAGGTAATCCTATTTCAGGTAATCCATTTGGATAGTTTCTTAATACAAATATAGCAGAATTCTTAACGCATTCAACGTCACCTGCTTTGCAACGTTTAATTTCTGGCGCTAAAATATTTGTTTTTAGATAAATTTATGCGTTACAAAATTGTTATTTGGCGAGAAGAGTATTTAGAAATTAGAAATTTAAAAATATTAACACTCTGTTTCCCGATGTTTCGAAATTATTTTGCGTTTTTTTATTTTTGAATAAACTTCTTAATATTTTATAATTTTAATTTAACGTTTTTATTTTAATTTTTATTTAAATTGCGTGGAACCTTGAATTATCTAGATACGATTTCGTTTCAAGAATCTCTAATAATTTTCTGCTATACGGCACTTAATTGATTCGGAAAGTGGATTTGTGGAAAAAAAAATTGTTCTCATGATTTGAATCATAATTTAAAAGTATTTTTATCAGGACAAAAAGTTGTATCAAAAATCCATCTAAATGTGAAAAATATAAAACAACAGAAAACTGAAAATTCTGATATAAAAAGGTATGAGTTAAAATTAAATAATAAATATATAAAATAAAATTTAAATATAATTTGAACGAATTTCAAATTATGTATATTTAAATTTTATTTTATATATTTATTATTTAATTATGAATATATATTTAAGAATATTATTTTAAATATAGAATAGATTATAAAGTTTTATTAATTGAAAAACCAAGATTTGTTTGAAAAAAGAAGAACCGCAAAATATTTGTTAATTCTGCAGCTAACAAATACTGAAACGGTTTTATGTCAATAACCAAACTTTGTAGCATTAATTTTCTAGTTTTAAATTTTTAATTATGCCCAATTGAACAGGTTTTAAAAATTTTGACCAATGGACCAAAGAATTCTAATTAATTAGGTGCATTTTTCAATTTTTGACCAGTGTCATATGAAAAATGTGTCAATTTCCAAATATTTTAACTTGCAATTTACATGGAAAACCATTTGGATTTCCTATTTCTCGCCAAAATCACAATAATTTAATGCTCTTCTTACGAAAAGATCCGAAGCAAATATTTTGATAGAATAGTATAAAAATAGTAAGAAAATTTATTTTTGAAAAAATCATATTTAAATAATGTAAAAAAAAAATGTTAACAACTAAATAATTATATGAAACTGAATTGAATTTTTCAAATCTATTTCTATTTATAATAAAATTAAAATTAATATTTATATAATTAATTGAAGAAGTTTAATAGTATATATATTTATATAAATAAGAAATCGATATCATCAAATAACTTAAAAACATTTTCGTAAGTACTATTAATATTTAGTTTCCGAAGACAATATCAAAGCATCTATTATGATTTTCTTATATATTCCACACTCAATGAGTAAGTTTAAAAAAAAACTATCAGATTAAATATTTAATTTATGTTTTATCAATCAAAAACTATACAAACTTTTTTTTTATGAGTTTTAGTTGATAACTAAAATCAAGAAAGCCGAAAACCTTAGCAGTTAGAGCTTTAGACTTAAGTTTCTTACAAAAATTGTATTATTGTAATAAACTAAATAATAATAATAATAAAATTAAGAGAAAATTAAGAGAAAATGTCAAAGTCCCAATCGAATATACACAACACACTGAGTCTATATATCAGACTCTGTTTTTATTTGGATTACGAAACAAATTAATTTTTATTAATTAATTATTCCTAATTAATAAATGCATAATGTATTATTGTACAAATAATATGTATATCTAATAAGAGTACATGAACATTGAACTTGTAAGTAATAATCTTTTCATTTAAAAGGAATTATTTTAAAGGTTTATAAAGATTTATTCAATTCATTCAATATTAAGTTAAGCTTTTAGCAACATAAATAAAACATATTCATACATGAACAAAAAAATCTAATAGGGTTTGTTGGACCCATAATCAATATTTATTAAATTTTTGCCCTATTTTAAGTTAAAAAAAAACTTCAAAATTTACTTACTTTTCCGGTTCCAATTTAACTTTAATTTGCTTAACACCTAAATGAATTTTTCCATCTCTTTCGGTAACGGTTGGCTTGAATTTAACTGAAGCCTTGCAATTAGTACAAACTAAATATGCATTTCCTTCACCTTGAATCGGTAATATCAAAATCTGACCCACAGCTTTATACTTGGATTTGATTTCTAATTTTGGCATTATACCATAAATTTCAAATTTACTTGTTTTTGGATCAGATTCAAATCCAACAACTTTAGAAATTATTGAATTTGAAATTCCATAAATTTTTGCATCTTTCAAATGTAAATCTAAACTAATAGAACCTCCACTTGATTGAGATAAAACAAAATCTTTTAATACAATGGGCTCAACATTAGGCAAACCAATATCGGCTCGACCATTTGGATTCTTTTTCAGAATATCTATTGTAGTTTTTCCAATGCAATTAACATCTGCCGCCCGGCATCTTTGAATATCACTTGCTAAAAATTAACAAAAAAAAACATACCTCAGATTTATATGGTCTTAATTTTTAAATTCTTAGAATTAAAAAAAAAAAACATTAAATTGTTTATTGTCTAAACTAACTATATACCTAATAAAAAAATTTTTTATTACCAAAAAAGTTTTTATTTTCTGTTTTTTATTTAAAAACAATAAAAATAAAACTAGTTTTTTATTTTTGCTAAATTATGCAGCGAGAAAAAGGTATTCCCCAGTATAAAATAAAAACAACAAAAAAAATTTTATATTTTTTTACCAGTATGTATATTTTTGAACTATTTACTATTTATTTTTAATTTTTGTTTTTAAATAATTGTTTTTAATAAACTAATGCGCGTTAAGAGAAAAAATAATTTTAATGCTCAATAATCAAAAACGAAATGGTTTGACTTTTGATTTCAAAATGAACTTTCAGCCTTAATCTGAACTAATTTTAGATATAGATATAGAATTCACTTAATCTCAATTACTGATTTTAGTCATTTATAAATTATAACACTACTAATATTTTTGTTTCTGTTACACTCTATCCAATATAAGTGCAGAGGAGATGTTACATCTAATATCATACATCATACTGTGTAAAATGATTTAGCGATCGACGCGACCGTTGTCGATAGTTTTATTCATTTAGTGGTGCTTAAGTTAAGTTAAGTTAAGTTTTGATACAGAATTTCGAACACACGACCTAGTATTACTTGCAACCGGCACGGTACAATTAATTGAATTATAATAATTCTGTGGTCAAAATACAAAACAGCATAACTCATATTTCAATTTTTTCAGAAGAGTGTTTTTGAACTCAAAATTAATATATTAAAAAAAAATGTATGGATTATTTTAAATAACTTCTTTTGTGAAAAACAATATTAAGTCTATATTTTCACTAAAAGAAAAAAACTTTTAGAATAAATACCGTACTGACAAGAATTATTACGTTAAAACATTGATATTGACATACATTTTGTATTTTGACCATAGAATTTTTATTCGAAAATTCTCAAATTTCATATGCATTGACTTTTCAGCCAGACTTTTCTTGATAAAGGACGTGAAAATTGAAATGGAATATCGACCTGAAATTAAAAATTTTTTTTTGCAATTTTTAAATATACCTAGATAGGTATACCTATTCAAGCAATAGCTTTTAAACATGGATATTTTTCGCCTGATGGACCAAAAACAAATATTACAAAAAAAATTCTAATTTAGGGATGACTTTCACATTTGGATATCATTTTTACTCAACCTTTGTACATATTTTCAGAACCTTTGTACATATTTTCAGATACGAAAATTCTGTTTAGCAAAATTCTGTATTAACAAAATTCTGTATTGCATAATTCTGTATAGACAAAATTCTGGAAGACAAAATACTGTATTGTAAAATTATGTACCGAAAAATTCTGTAATACAAAATTCTGTAATACAAAATTCTGTATTGCAAAATTCTGTATTGCAAAATTCTGTATTGCAAAATTGTGTATTGGAAAAATAAAATAAATAAAATAAAATATTTTATTTTTCCAAAACAGAAATTCTTTAGGTATTTTTGTTTGTGTTGAAAACTTAATTTGAAGGACTCAAAACAATATACGGGCTTGGCATAGAAGACCATAGACGATTAAAATGTTTAGCGAGTAAACGTCATTCAGGGTTGTACAAATTGATGAATAATCTAAAAAATGAATTAATTATTTCAAAATGCCAAATGGAAAAGGCTAAGCTAGGAGAAAGATTCAATAAAAAATTGTGAAACAATCAAAAAAAATTAAAAGAATTATGAAGAAAAGGACAAAATTAGAAAATTGCGAGTTTCTTAAATTAATTGCAACGCATCTGTCTTTAGAAAAAAAAGAGTTATCTAAAAAAAGATTTTTTTTTAAATAATAGATGAATTTAATTAGCAATAAAATATTTTTTTTTTTTTTTGTTTACACATGATTAACATGATTATACATTTATCCAACAACAATAATTATCTCCTTTTTAGATTTTACTCCTACTTCGCCATACAGAATTTTACTATAACTGAATTTTTTCCATACAGAATTTTAATGTAGCAGAATTTCATTATAGCAGAATTTTGTCAAACAGAATTTTGTGCGTACAGAATTTATTCATATATTTTTTTCAATACAGAATTTTGCAATTCAGAATTTTTTTTGTTATACAGAATTTTGCAACTAAGAATTTTGCAATACAGAATTTCGACACGATCCCGTACTTATTATACGAATTTTCCAAGAAATTTTGATATTGTGTATGTAGCCCTGTAGGTAAGACAGAGTGTAGCGTTTTTTCAGTCATCCTAAACTTTTTTGCAGCTCGATAGTAAATTTGAAATTTCAGTTATAATTACAATGATAACGTTATATTGTAAAGTCATGAATTAATTAAATTATTATTTAAAAAAAAAAACTTACGAAATTCAGCTAAAATTAAAATAAAGTAGCCAAAAAATATTATAGTAATATCTAAAAGCCGCATGATTTATAATATTCAAAAATAATTATTAAATTTGTTTTTGTTTATGTTTTTAAATTTTTTTTGTTGTTTTTTTTAAATAAATTTCATATACCGATTCGAACTAATTTTTATCAATAACTAAAAAATACTAAAGAACAGGACTTCTATTTATATTGATTTTATAAATTCAATGAAATGCTAATTTCTTTAAACACATTAAAAAAAAAAATATTAATAATAAAAATAATAAATAAATATAAACATATAATATAGTAAAGGTGTCTACGAACTCGTTTTTGGACATTTTTATGCTTTTTTTTTTCATCATCAATAAATAATCAAAAATTTATTATTTTTTAATAAAATAATGTTATAAAAATGATGAAAACATGATTTATACGGTTAAGCTCATTTTAATATGAAATTCATTATATTTTAAATATGTACATATATGCAGTCTGTATACATAGTTTAGTTTCCGTAGGGCTAAACATTTAAAAAATTAATAAAAATAATTTAGCAATTTGAACTAAAAGTAAAGTTATCTATACGGAAAAAAAAACAAACGCACGTAATTAATTAAATAAAATCAGAAAATAAAAAGCCAAAACTTTTGAGAATATCAAAAATAATTCTGTTAGATAAGAAGGCTTCATGATGTGTATAAAATCTATCTAACGTAGTCACCATATCAAATGATGTTGGGAATGAATTATTGCACTGAGATAAAAAAAAACGTGCTAAAATCAAGTAGAAATGCATAAAATCATGTATTTTCTGCAACAAAAATCGCCCAATGAAAGTTTTTATAAAATCAATGCCATTGGATTAACATTTTATCCATATTTTTTAAGGAGACAAAATAAATTTTTTTTTATTCCAATTTGTTTTTACTAATTTCTTATTTTATGTTCCTTAGGTCCTATTCGGGACTCGAACCTCGGTCTTTAGCATTCCTATCGACCATTCTACCATTCGGCCATAGTATCAAAATATGTTTAAATCCAGTATTTTTGGAATAACATTAATTCCCCTAGTACTAAAAATAATGCTCCTTGGCGTTACTTTTAGGATTTTAAAGCTATTTGTACTTGATATGATACCGAAAGAAGAAGAAGAATATACGTATTTCACGATAAAAATTTTTTTTTTTTTTAAGTTATTAGTATTAGAATATTTTTTGATAACAAAGAAATATCAGAAATCGAATTCGAATATACAGTATTAGTAAAAAATTTGAATTTAATATTCAAATAATAATAAAATATTGTATATGTAAATTATTTATATATAAATTATTATAAAATAAATAAATTTATCATAACACCTTCTTGTTTTCTTCGTTTTATTTTTTTTTTGGCTCAGTGTGGAAAACATCTATCTGAAGTTTCTAAATCAAAAAGATTTCTTATCAACTCACGTCCTCATATGCAATAAAATTATGAGGGTGCATTACAACAACAATATGAGGTATTCCCGGAAGAGTATAAAATAACTGGTTCCATATTAACTTGCAAAGTAATGACAAAATATCGGATTTTTTTTTTTTTAAATAAATAAATAACAAAAAAAAATTAAAAATGAAAGGGATTATTGTCATTATATTCACTTACGCACGTCATTAAAATGTCTTTCTATATATTTTACGCATTGTTGTTGATTTATTTGTTAATTCCGGTCGGTATCTTGATTTAGGAAATAAATATGTGCAGACACTGACACATATATTAATTTAAAAGTTAATAAAGGGTGTTTTTTTTGCTTAGATAGAACTTCCGAAACGGTTAACGGTAAATTTAGAATAGTTAGACAGCATCCATAATTGTAATATTGTAGGTGTTATGGCAGAGCCATAAAACAATAATTTTTTTTGACAATTTTGAATTAATATAATGAAGAAGTATCTAAAATTTACAATCGTTTATAAATATATAATAAATTTTCTTTAATTTACGTTTTTAATTTTTACCAATCTTAAAAAGTTATAAATTATAAAATAAAAATTTTGAGTATTATATACAAAAAACGATTAACTTCATTTCTAAGAAATAGAGCCAATTTTATGCAAATTATATTTTTATACATTTTATAATCCTAGTTTGCAAAAAAAAAAACACTTAAATTATCTCAAAACAAAACTAATATACTCTATTACAGATTCTTGGATCTGGATAGCGCAAACTACATACATTTATTTATGTAATATGTTGACTATAAAAGACAAAAATAAATCTCTACTTTTTAAGAGCCCTCGCTGTGAGAAATTGGTCTTGGTTTTGCTTTGATTGTAGGGTTAATACAGTTTATAGAACAGGCTCCAATTTTGAATTTCTTTCTAAACCATTTTTAATTAATGTAATTTAATTTTAAATTTTTTTTTAATAAATTGCAGTTTCTGCACAGAAATAAAATTAAAATATTGTTTTCTGAAATTCCGCTAAAGGTGAGTTTCATAAAATTGTTGACACATTTGTCAAAAAAAAAAAATTTGCAAAAATACAAAACAGAAAAATATTTTAAAATTTTACATCGAGGGCTCTTAAGCTACAACCAACACCAACAATATTTACATTATATGTATGTTGTGTTACAAACTTTTTTCTTTTGCAAAACTCATGTAAACAATAGTATTATTGGTATAAACTAGGCTAGTGTAAGAAAGCTCTCATTAAACAAATTATATATAGGTGCAATAAATTCTAAAACTATTTCAAAATTGAGATGTTTATACAAATAATTCTATTTTATTTATTATAAGTTAAAAAATTTGCTAGTCATTATTAACGAATTCATGCTATGTTATTAAATGTGTCAGTCGAATATTTTTAAAAAATTATGACAACAGTGAGTTTTATTAATATACAATAAGATTAATATACAAAAAATGTATAATTTCCCATGATCAACAAATTCTATAATTATTTTTTTGTCGCCGCACTGATTAATAATACATTCTTTCATCGCTCAAACTTTTTGAATAAATATGTATAATTGAGAATTTTATAATCGAGGATTTACCTTAAGAAAGCATTATAAAAAATAATTAGTAAAGAAAGTTACAAACTTTATTTGTTGAAAGTTGTTTTTTACTTTATATTTTTGCTCTGTGGAATTTTTATAATATAAATTTCATCCATTTACTTTCAAATGCACGCTTAGTTGAACAGACGAACTGAATTAGAGGTTAAATTAACAAAAATGATATAAAATGTGCTAAAAGTTATTGAATACGACTCGTTAATTTATTCAGATTATAAAATATTTTCAATTTTTTTTTTTTTCTGATTATTATCTTTTGCGCTGATTTTTACGTATTTCACGATAAAATTTTTTTTTTTTAAGTTATTAGTATTAGAATATTTTTTGATAACAAAGAAATATCAGAAATCGAATTCAAATATACAGTAGTAGTAAAAAATTTGAATTTAATATTCAAATAATAATAAAATATTATGTATGTAAATTATTTGTGTATAAATTATTATAAAATAAATAAATTTATCATCACATCTTCTTGTTTTCTTCGTTTTATTTTTTTTTCTTGTTATTCAATTTTATAGTTAATCTAATTGATAATTGAGATAGGTAAGTTAAATAAGTTCTTTTGTAATATAGATAGAAAGTAGAAATTTTTGAAAATCGAATATTGAGAACTGTTAAATTACAAAAAAAAAAATTGATGAATAGACATAGCTCTCTCCCTTAATAATATAGGTATTATATTGCCCTCCTCCACTATTTTTATGTCAAAACCATTACAAATCCAAATAAAAATTTGTCATCCCAACTGAATTAAAATAGTTTTTCATTAGCAATAATTACCGGACTATTGGATCTGGATAGCTTCAGTATAAGATTAATGTTTTTTAATGCGTTGGGGATCGTTATGTTGTATTTAGTGCTATAGAATTTAGATCACTAAATGGAGTATTATATGCGTCAATACACATGCAATCATTTAGATGCATCTGCGTAAATAATGAAAAAATTTAGATGCATCAGCGTATATAATGAAAAAATTGAGATGCATCAGCGTAAATAATGAAATCATTTAGATGTTTCGTTTTGAATATTACGTAATACCTAAACAAACATAATATCTCTCACAATATTTCAATACAGCCAAATACAAAAAAAAAAAAACAGAAAAAATGAGAAGAAAAAATATTCTCTCTTTGCAACTACCTCTCCCCTACGCATTAAAACAGTATATTGGATATGTAAACAAAATTTGTTATACAACTCGTTCTGTATTTACACAAAAATACATTGACACTTGTCAATTTATATCACTCGACCTTCGGTCTCGTGATATAAGTATTGACTCGTGTCAATGTATTTTTGTGTATACAGAACTCTTAATTAATAACAAATTTAGTTTACATATTCAATAATCTACTATTATAGTATGTAAATAATATTTGTCTATAGCAATATATCCAACATAAAATTTCAAATATATTTCTTTTAGAAATTTTTTTCTAAATTTTTTATTTATGTACATATTTATAACATTTGTACCTTTTGTATTACAAAATTTGACTTATTTTTTAATATAATTCTAAAAAAAAAAAAAATAATAAAACGTTTATTTTATTTGTTAACATTAAAAAATATTCTTTAATATTTTTATCTTTTATTTTATGATATTAATTAATAGCAACTTTATCAATAAAACTTTGAATAAATTTTGCAACTTTTGCAAATATTGCAAGAAAATAACGCATACAGTTTCAGTTAGTATTTTTGCTACACAAAAAATTCTTAAAAAAAACGTTGCTCACAGTTTGTATTTGTGCATCAATTGTTTAAAAATATTTTCCTATATATCATATTTTTAACAACTTCAAAATATTCTTATCTTTATTCCTTAAATCAAGAAATTTCAATAATCTTCGTAAACTTCGTAAGCCAAATGACGTTTCTATTTTTTCAATAAACCAAATTGTAGAAATTAGATCTTACAGCAGATTTGGAACAGTATATATCTTTATTTATTAATCCGCGTTTTATTTTTTGAATTACGTATATTCTTTTCTTAAAATCTAAGAAAATAAGTTCAAGGTTATCTTTGTGTACTATTTCGATTTTTTTTTATTTTTTTCCTTAAAAATAAGCTTTTTTTCTTGACACCGTCTTTAAATTTTTTTTTTTTTTAATACTGAAAAACATAGTGAAGGACATTTTTGTTTCGACTTAACGTCTGTCTACCTTCACCTTTTGGACTCTGTTATTTAACTGTAAATACAATGATGAATGTTAATTAAAATAAAAATGCCATAAATATATACAATTGATTATATTCAGGTTCATTAAATTGAACTCTGGAAATTGTATAACAATATATTTAAAAAAAAAAAACCTGCACTTACGACTACTACCTACTACTTTTTAATTGTTATTCGAGAATCTTTTGATAATCCAAAATTCTATGTATACAAAATTCTTAATGGATTTTACACTTTAAGTTCAAATTTTCAGAATTTCATGTTTTTTTTTTTTAGTGGATTAAAAATAACAAAAAATAATGCATCAGCTATAAAATTCATAATTGTTGAATTAATTAAAAAAAAATATAAAACAAATAAATTTTATATAAAAAAAAATACGAAAAAAAAACTTAATTAAGTAGCTTAACTGGTTTTATTAATATTTCTGACTATGGTCCATTATTAATAAAATATATTCTGAATTTTTTTTTTCTGTTTTTTTTTTTTGTTTTAATTTATTATTCTTTTAATATTAGAAAGAAAGAAAAAAAATTGCAATATCTTCTTTTTTAAATAACATTTACTATTTTCTAAATTTGAATAATTACAAAATTACATAATATTATTTGCGTATAATCAGATAATAATATTACGCAGTCTTTATGGTTTTTATATTATAATTTTTAACATTTATATATTAAATAAAAAAAATTAAAATTTCTTATAACAACCATATTCATAAATTTAAATTTATCATTTCGTTTTAGAATAAAAAGGCGACAACAAAATTCATTCATATTTGTTAAGACTTGATTGTTATCTTTCGATTAATAAATTCATTAACTTCTCTGATGACGTACATGACATAATACTTTTGATCTTAAACGTTGTATGATGTCCTTGGCTGATGATGAAGCTTTTGCGTATTCTAATACAATTCAAAACTATATATTTCAATGCTGCGCCTTTGGAAGAAATTATGGAATTAAGTATATTTTTGACAATAGAATTTAAAAAAAAAAATCAGGTTCCATCATTTTTATTTATGTTGTCTGTTAACTATTTAATGTTGTCTTTAAAATATTTAATGTTGTCTTTAAACTATAAACAGAATCGAAATCTAAAATATGGTTTTGTCCTTTAGTCCTTTAGCACTCTCAACATATCTCTGTGTACCCAATGAATTACTCACTTTATATCAACAATTATGATTTACTTTCTTATCTTATTTCTTCCTGTTTCTGAAAATTTTATAAAGTTAAAAAAATTTATTAAAAAAAAAGTTATTTTTAAAGAAAATAAATTTTAGCCCCGATTTCAGGGGTCAAAAAATTTAATTAATAAATTATTATATAATATCCTTTATTCTGTTTCCGGATGCAAAAAAAAAAATCTATTATCTAACAATATTATATGTAAACAGAAATAAATCTTATATTATATCTCCGGTGGTTATTATTAAATTAAATTGTAAAGCCAGAGCTACAGACAACAAAAAATTACAACTAATAAATCATGTAAATAATAAAGGAAATTTTCACAATTCGGAACTATTTTTTTTGTATTTTTTTTTCTTTTTTTTTTTTTTTTAGAAAGAATGATTTATGTAAATCAAAATATAGCTACCTATAATTTTATTACATAAATATGACAAATATATATAATACGGTTCAAAAAGTTTATTAACATTGACCATGAAAATGAAATTTCATTTTTATTTATTAATATAAATCATTATGATTACAAATTATAAGAATAAATTATCTTAAAATTTTATTACAGACATTAGGTGATCATTAGATTATTCTTTTTTCTTTTTTTTTTTTTTAATTTATTCTAAGCCGGTTTGATGTTTTATCATTATTATTGTTATTATTATTATGATAAATAAACTAAAAAGAAAAAAAAATCTTTTTTATTTTAGATCATTCGGTAAATTAAAAGAAGTGTAAAATCTAAAAAAAAAAAATGTAATCTAAAAAAAGATTTACATAATATCTGTAACTGTATGTAGCTGTATGTATACAATTTCTATACAGGTCGGATACGTATTATTATGCATACAGAAATTATAATTTTTATATTTATTTTTGAACTCTTAATTTTTTGTTTAAAATCTTGACTAAAAAATAAAGTTGAATTATCCTACCTACATACAAATCGGGATGAATTCAGTGATGAGGTGTAGCTGGTTTCCACCGGTTCTATAGAATTGTTAAATGTTTTAGTAATCGAACCGATTATTATTTAATTTTTGTTACTTCAAATAAAATATAATTTTGCGGAAGGCTGTATTTTACATTCAGATCATATTCTTTACTTTTTTTTCTTTAATTTTTTTACATTTTATAGGCAATTAGCATATTTTTAGGTGCACTCAGTATTAAATTGGTAAAGAATTTGTACGAAAATATAGTTTTGAGTTCTAGATCTAGAGAACCGGTTGTAAAAATTTTGGCAGATCATCACTGGATGAATCATATTTTAGTATTTTACCACTTGCTACAAATTCAGAAGAGCGAAGAATATGCCTTTCCTTTGTATAATTTATTCTCAAAGAAATAACTAAAATCGAAATTTCCCGGCAGCAGATTTTTTTTTTATTTTTATTTTTATTAAAGTTACCAAATCACCTTTTATACTATAAGAAGTATGGATTTGGTAATAAGGACAGGAAGTTTAGACGGGATTAAAAAGTGGGACAGTTATAAGGTAATCATTTACATTCTTCTTAAAGCGGCGCAAGTCGTAAATCAAGCGTCCGCCAGCTGTCGGGAACAATTTTGATGGGAGAGCATTCCACATTCTCGAGGTGCGAATTGAAAACGAATCTCCGAAGCTCGTTCTATCACATCTGGGAATTTTGACGAAATATGGGTGTGACGTTGAAGCGGTACGTGTTTGACGTATGAATGAATTATAAATAATTTTTATTTTCGTCAGCTTCAAGAAAAAATATTTCAAAAACTCTATATGGTCATTCAGTCGCCTCGGGGTGAAAGAGAATATGGTTTGAAACCAAATGGGATTGCTGCATTGTATATATTAGATTAGGTTAGGTTGTAGCAAGTCGGAAATTCCTGTATCCTGTTGGCCGAAATAGAAGTAATGATATTCGTCCCGCCGTCCCGTTGCCGGTAGCAAGCTATAATTCTGTTAGGAAAAAAAAAGTTCAAATATCAAATTTGGAGTCTGTCAAAAATTCTGCTTTTTTTGTTTACTGATACGAGCATATTATAGAAAAACATATATTTTTGAAAAAAAAAAACTTCAAATCCTCTTTTCACAAAAATATTATTTTGAAGAATATCAGAACTCAGAAGATATTATTAACTAAGCTGCTTATCACTTCTAGCCATTTCGTTAACTTAGAATTTATATCAGAATTCAAAATAGAAAAAGAAAGAAAATTAAAAAATAAATCTTTAATATTGAATAATTATTTTTATTAAATTTTATGATAAATTATCAAAATACATAATAATTACAGAATCATCATTTATCGCGAAACCCTCAAAATTTTGCTAAATCATTGAAAATAATTTTAAATATGAAAAAAAAATATTTTGTGATAATTTTATTTTGTTATATTGTTTTAATAAACTTGCTTTTATTAACATTTAGTTTTATATAACGTTGAAATAATATTAGTAACGCCAATATTGAAAATAAAGTTAATGTTCAACTTAGTAATTATTTTTTTTAAATTTATAGGTTTTTCTAATTGTAAATAATATTATAAATATTTATTGATTATTTATTATATTAAAAGCTATTTCGCAAGAAAATTAATGGCAACAAATTTATGAGGCATCAATAAAGCCGGATTTTCAATTAATCCATATCACAAGCTCTCTTTTTATTATTACTTATTTTTATTATTTTATTTGATTATTAGAATATATAATAAATAAATAAATTAAACTTGTAAAGTATTATTATTATTTAACTCATTAGTATAAATTTTGTGAATAAATTGATAACTTTAAAAAAAAAAAAAGTTCCAATTTGTCCTATACCCACTTCTACCTAGAATTTTTCCCTTATCATAATATTTACATAAGTTTTTTTTTTCTTCAAAAATTATTTATTTTATTTTATTGAAATTTGTATTTATGACTTAAGCTACTTTAAAATTTTTTGGGCATAATTTTATTGTAATTCTTTATTACGTATAAATTTATTCCCGTATAAAATGAATAAAAAAAAATTTTCCGTGTTAAAAAATAGTATTTCTTTACCTACAAAAAATTATTATATATTTTCTTAGATAAATGAAACGTATTTAAAATTTAAATAATTTTTATGCTCCCTAAAAAAGATGAAGAAATTATTTAAAAACCTTAATAAATTTAATAACTTCTGAATTAAATTTTTGATTCAAAGCATAATAGAAATTCAATGTTCATTTTCTATACATTTAGAATTCTTATTCTGACAAGAATTTATCTATGATTTTAATTCAATAAATAATATAATAATTGAAATAAATAAAATATTAAATTTGAACAAACATAATATAAAAATATTTATGTATATACAGAAAAATACTTTATCATCATTTTTATTCATAATTATTTTACAGAACCTCTACCATAAATTACGTAATTATAAATTCTTATATTAAGAGATATAGTCTAAAGGTAATGTAATGTGATAGATAGTTAGTAAATACGCTTTTCAAACGGCCATAACATTTTACAAGTCTTTCAATAATATAAAAACATTTTGTTAACTGGAGTAACATTGATAATATCATTTTGATATAAATTATATAAATTATATTATGTGATAATTTTTGATTTATAGAATCTCCTTTATATATTATAATATAACATAATAAACTGAAAAAGCTCACAAAAGATTGCGAATTAAACTATTTTCCATGTTTTTTGTATTTGTGTGAATATGCAATATGCAAACTATAATTATAATATAATAAATCCTTATTTTATTATTGCTAGATAATTACTTATAATCATAAATTTAAACTAACATAAATTATTTATCTATTACTCGAACATATTATTTTAAAGTTGATTAAATATATAATATCATATTTTAGATGCTTATATTCTTCATTCATTCATAAAAATAAAAATTTTTAAATTATGCATACCTATATTATACATATATAAATATAATGGTTCATTTTAACAGATTAAAAAATTGCCTTCGTTGATTAAATGTTTTTTAATCCTTATTGTGATATTTTTAATGTGTTAAATAGTTAAATCTTTGAGAAACGTTAAGGCGTTGCATTTTAGAGTTTTCTCGCACTAACTACGATCAAAATGGTCCATTGCCTACGTTGATATTTTTCATTCGAGTGGTTTTGGAGACTCATTGTTCAGATCTATGTTTTTTGCTAGGTTTGATCTTTTGAATTCTTAATCAAAGAAATTGTAAGGATTGTATTAATGTTTGTATAGGTCAGTGGTCGGCAGACTATGACCCGTGGGTCACGGGGTGACGAAAGCATTATTTCGTGTTATCCGCTTCGAAATTGTGAAGTATTTCCCAAAATCAATGAATATATTTTTTTGCTTACAACATTTGCATATAAAAATTTTTTGTTTACAAGAATTGCATGTAAAATTTAAAGTTTTTCCAGCAATTATTTTTGTAAGTCTTAGTTTGCTGGATAATAAAGAAAATAACTTTTGATTTAACTATATTTTTTTTAAATTGCTTTCATATAAAATTGCTACTGACCCACTATAAGTTTAAAAAAATCTCATCTTAGGCGAATTTTACCCACGACTAAAAAAGTTTGCGAACCGCTGGTATAGGTTAACATAAATTTTGACTTTGATTTAGAAGTGAAATTATTTCTTAGTAGTATTTTATCGCTATATGTTATGCTATAAAATGATATTAATAACTTTGTATTATATTGTATTATAGGGTCGAATGGCCACTTATTGTTATATACCCCCTTATTGTTAGTACGTTGAGAAAAGGTTAATTTGGAAGCTTTTCTTTACCGCGACTTATGTTTTGAAACATGGAAGTTATTTGCGTTATCAGTGTTAACATTTTAGTCTGGTGGAAAGTTTTAAAAAAAAATTTCACATGGGTAAAAAACGGGATTATCGGAGGTGTGGTCGAAATTTTTTGATTTCTTAATAGATTTGATTAAGAAACAACGAATTAAAATTAAATTATTAATTTTTGGCTGTTACTGAAATTTCAGTTTTTTTGTGATAAAAAGTAAGTGAAAACATTAAATGTAAAGACTTAATTGTCAGTTTAAAAAAAAAAATTGTTTTTCTCGTATTTTGCATAAAACAATAAGAGGGATCAATTTTTTTTCTAAATCGCCACTTATTGTTAGTAAATTTTTTATTTCGGTTTTTAGGTTTAATTACTAGACCGAAAACCAAAAACCCCTTTTTGGGAAAAAACGATGTCAATACAGCATAGTTTCATTAGAAAGTGCAATTGCAGCCATAAAAAATGGTATGTGGACATTTGGAGCGAGTAGGAAATTTCCTGTTCCATACACTACTCTCCTACATAAAATAAAAGGTAAATGTCCAATATAATATAAAGTATACATGGAGGATTTGATTCAGTTTTAGGAAATGAGTCAGAAAAAATATTAGTAGTATTAGTAGATTGATCGAAAATATTAGAATGGTAATCGAAATTATTAAGTCAGATGTCGTGTCAAATTTCGAAAGTTTTGAACCACATTCCTTTATCCAATAAACAATTATTTTTTTACTTATTAAAATTAGTTTGAATTACACTGATTTCTTCCTCACTAATGTAATTTTTTTTTTAAATTAAATAAATTTATGGATTTAAAAAAATGAAGTCTATTTGTGATTAAAATTACATAAAAAATATGACTAACAATATGTGGCATATTTTCTAACAATAAGTGGGACATACTAACAATAAGTGGGTAAAATTGGAATATTTTTAGAAAAGTAAAATTTTAACAAATTTTTGGATTGGAAGCATAAATTCGGGGATCAGAATTTCTTTAAAATAGGTCAAATTATATTTTCCCAAGTCAACATTTGTATATAGTTACGTAGCTTCTCTAAAATAGCACTTTAAACAACGTAAATTCCTTAAACTAACAATAAGGGGGCATTCGACCCTACTATTTGTATTAAAAAACTGTTTGTAAATTATAAATAAATATGTTATCAATGAAGAAAATACGATATCGATGTTTAGTTGAGGTTTCATTTTGTCTGTTTTATTGATTCAATAATTTTGTTTCACAGGATTGAAAACTTTATTTCAATGGAAATTATAAAATATATAGTAATTATATTCAAAAATAATTTAAAGATGTTGTGCTGAAATAATGGTGAATATTTTTCAAAAGTATTATTCAATCACAAAATCAAATTTATTATGGATATGTATAAGAAAAATAATTTAGAAAAATAATTCAGAAAATACTTTAACATTGCTATGCAAACATTTTCGTAACTCGTACAGTCAATGTGAAAATCATTAAAAAAAATTAGATTATTTTTTAAATGCAATTGTCTTGTCAAAATTAACAAAATTTTTCCACTTTTGCCACAACCAAATAATATAAATTATATTATTTTAATTCAATTTCATTATAATGTCAAAAAAAATAAATTTATCCTTTCGTTTCATATTTTCAAGAAATTATTACATTATAATAATAATAACAACAACATTGAGGAAAATAAAAATGGTATAATAATTTCCACGTTTGTTATGATTTGCATGACACAAAAAAAAAAAATTCTTATATTATTGTTTTGAATTTATATATAAAAAAAATATTAAAATTCTTCGTCATGAATTTTGTCTAAAGAAATTTTGTCCTTTTTATGATTTCACTTTTCTTTTATTTTATTTTTTATATAAAGTTCTGTTCTCTATCATGCAATGATAATATTATGAATTTAATCAGGCAATATTTTTGATACACTATTATTATTTTGTAACAATGTCTCGTTTGTAATGTTTAATATTATATAATAAAAGTAAAAATTTAGTTTATTTGATTTATGTATGTATAGAAATAAATATTTTCATATAATCAGAGACTAAAAAATAGTTAGCTTTTAAACTAAGAATTCTACGTTCCCACTTATTTTTTTGAGTTTATACTTCGAATTTGAATATCCTTGTTCACATATATGAATAAGTACTGTACATTCACATGCATGTACATAAAATTATTAAATTAAAAATTGTTTGCAAAACATTATCTTTTATATAAATTAAATATTTCAAACTTCACTTTGTCATAAAAAAAAAAAGTGATATAAAAATTTAAAATAATGCATAATGGAACTTAGTACAAAAAGATAATAAACAACAATAATGTAGTATCATGTTAATATCTTAGTTTTATTAAAAAATAAAATAATAAATTGCAGAAAAATTGTTACCCCAAAATACTAAGGAGTACCAGCCAGTTAAAAATTTCAATCAGTATTTTAAGGAAAACTGTTAACAAAAGACATAAAACATTTTTCGACGGTTAAATAATATAGTAAAGAAAAATAATTATTTTATATAATCTATTAAATTTTATATTTTTATATTAATCAAAAAAAAAAAAAAAAAAAACTATCCAATTTAATATTATACAAATTATGTAAAAAATTTTACGAACATGCCATTGTTGTGAATAAAGTTTAAATTTTATACAAATAATCCATAAATAAATTAATATTTTATTTTTAAAAATATTATTATTATCGAAAAAAAATTTTTGGCGACTAAAAAAAAGCTATGTACCTACAATTAAGAAAAATTTATGAATTAAATTTTTTTTTTTGTATAAACTAATGAATAAATTAAATTTTCCTGTCAATTAAATTCAATGGTTTTGCTAATTTTCTTCGAAATTTGGAAAAAAAAAAAACCTTTTTTTTTAAATAAATTAATTTTCTTCTTGAAAATAAATTGTCATGAAAAAGCATTTATATACAATCAATTTTAATAATAAAATATTTTCATGATGACGATGGTTATTCAATACGGAAAATAAAATTTATACTATCATCCTAAATAAAAAAAAAAAATTTTTTTTTCTTTTCAAATTTATTGTATATACAGAGAGTTTTCTAAAATTTATATTGAGCTTTAAAGGTTTCCTTAAGGTTTATTTTGTGTTGGACCATATATATATAAAACATTTTTTCTCAACAGTTTTAAGCTTTCAATGAATTTTTCATGCTATTTAATTAATTTTATTAAATTTATTTTTATTTTGGTTTTCAATTAAATACAAACGTCTTGGAAAGATTTAAAAAAAAAATATTTCAACATTATGAATATTTAATTTGTAATTGTTAAGTTTTGATAAGTTTTGATTAATTACGATGAGTTAATTAAAAAAAAAAATTGAAAATAATTTTTTTTGTCATCAACACCAACCTCTTTTTTCTCATTAAAATTTGTTTAATAAAAATATAAACAGGCCCAGGTAGAGGGGGTCAGTAGCATCTTTTGACATAGGCCTCTTAATTAAGAGGGCGCCCAAACAACATTATACCAAACAATGAAAAAAATTTACTTCGCACCTTTACTTACGCAACAAACAACTAACTCCTCAATATTATGATTTCATTCTTGTTGTTCTTAGTGGAATATTTATTATGCTTTGAGTTGGGCCCTTCATATAAATATATAATTTTTCTCAAATATTTTTAGTTCATTTTTTTTTTTGTAAAAATTAAAGGTTTTAGGACGATTTTAAAAAAGAAAATATAACATTATAACTAAGAATATAAAACGCTTATTTAAAAGCCTAATTTTATGGTTTGTATTAATTTAGATATACTGAAAAACATAAATTTAATTTAATTTAGTTCACAATGTATTTTATCTGTATTAAATTGTTCCTAAGTCTATATAGTTAAGCCATCTCAATGGAACTTAGTACATTAGTACAATAGTATGTAATTTATCTGCAACAATATAAAAATCTTTAAAAATTATCAACTGTTCATTTTTATAGCTCACTAAATCTTATTTTGTAACAATACAATAATAAAATGAAATAATTGTATATAGAATTTTGAATATTGTAAATAATACAATACTAACATTTTTTTTTCATACATTATGTACATACCATAACATAAAATTTCTTTGCAGAAAAAAGCATGTAAAAATATTTCCGATTCATAAACAAAACAAATTGTATATTTTAAATATAATGTCATATAAATATATATATATATATATATTCTATCAATGTGATCATTTAACGACCGTTAAAAATCATAGTAACCAAAATAAAAATTTTCTTTTATAAAATGAAACATCGCAAGTCTATATAAGAAAATTTTTCATAAGAATCAGTTATGCAAGAATTTTCATTCTGTAAAGACATAAGAATTCTTCAACAACTGCGACAATTTATTAATATTATTAAAAAAAAAATGTAATTTAATATTGATTTTAAAAATAAAATAAAATTTAAATACAAAAAAATAATTTAATTAATTTTAAATATTATATAAATATAAAAAATTCTTAATTAATTATTATGAAAAATTTTCTGAAAAAAATTATACATATCTATGCTAGTATTTTTTAAATTTAATTATTTAAAAACAAAAATATTATGCAATTAAATAAAATTTAATTTTTTTTTATTTATTTTTATACATAATTAAATAATAATTAAGATTAAATTAATTTTTTTAAAGAATTAAATAAAAGTTTAAATATTCGTAACAATTTAAGTTATGTAACGAATATTGTGCAATTTTAATGGAAGAAAAGTTCGAAATTAGGGTGGATGGAAATCTTAAAATTAAATTAAATTCTTCCAATTAAAGTTAAAAAAAAAATTATATGTGTAGTATATAATCAAATGCAAGAAAAAAAAATGTTATTAATTTTCAATAATTAATTTAAAAAAAAAATTGAAAATAATGATATCGAAATTTTATGTCAATGTTTAAAAATTATTTATGTTATAGGAATAAACAAAATCGTGTCGTATTTTTTTTTGGCTTAAATTTATTTTATTTTTTTTATTTTTGATGAAAGATACCTATAATTTATAATATATGTATATAAACGGGTACAGGTTTTCCTTGTCGTCTCAATACTTTTAAGAAACATTTTAAATTATTCTTACTGGCAAAGAATTTTTTTTTTAATTTAAAATTATATTTGCCTATATTCATTATAATATTTATGTTTTTAAGCTTTCAAATTCTAAAAACATATCATGGATGCTCAGGGTGGTGATAATGGAGGACCAGATCGCCGTCTTGAATTCATGGGCTCATATGTTATAAAAACTTTAAAACTTAAACCTGAAAAATGGACACGTGTTATCACTTTAGAAGATCACAAAGCAATAATTAAAGAATTTATAGATCGTCCAATACCAATAGCACTAATTATTATTCTGACACAAGCAGCACAACTAGTTCCATCAACAACATTTCCACTTTCACAATTAAAAAGCAAAGGTGTATATTTTATTAAGAAAAGATCTGAACCTGTACCACGTGAAGAGAGCTCAGATTTTCTAATTGTTGGAGATTTGGCAACCAGATCAATTGATCAATTATCAGCTCTAGTCGATGAAATATTTGTTCCACTATTATCAAATGAAGATAATTATAGCGGTTGGCCAACAATGGTCGCACAAGATGTTCAAAAACATGTGCACAGCCTTAAAAGTACTGTGCATCAAGTTAAGGGGCAAGTTAGTGGACAAACTATTTTAGCGATGCCAGTTGGTGTTGAAAAAATTGTTAAAGCTGCTAAAGAACTAATGGAAACTAAGGAATGCACTATTGATTTATATTTAAAGAGTGCCATCGAAGGGGTGGTTATTAAATGGGCTACTCAGATAAATGATGTGATGAAAGAAAATTCATCAAATGCATTTCAAAATGGACAAAATCCTGTTCCAACTGTTGGTATGCTCAGCTTTATGTTTTTCGAAAGTAAATTTTTTTTTCATATCCAATCAAATGTTGTCTTTGTAGAGATTGCTTTCTGGAATAACAGATTGGTGAATTTATCTTATATTTTTGAACAATTACGTCATGAAAGGATTCGGGCTATGGCATTAATGTTAGAGCACACTGATAGCGCTTATTTTCCATGTTTCAAAACTTTATTCAAACAAGTAGTTACAGGTATATCATAATATAAATATGATTTTTCTTAAGTTTAAATCAAAAATTCAAAACTTCCATTTGTATTGCCTATATTCGTAAGTCCGTAATTTTATCTATATGTTCTTTTGTTTGGAGGAAAATGCGATTAATACTTTTTATTTCTTGGAAGATTAAAATTTTTTGTTCATTTATGTATTTATTTATAGATTTATTTTTATCGATAAAACTTTGTGGAGGCATAGAAATAAAAATGACATTAATAAAATAAATAAAAAAAATTAGGTAATAAGTAAATACCTATACACATACCTATATTTCGTCTGCAAATAATTTCGTTTGTCAACTTGTTGATATACGAAATATTTTCTTGAGGGCTTTGAATTTTAATGAATGTATATATGTATTATTAAAATTTGTTGACACATGACGTCATTATTTTCATTACACAGCCCTATAAGAAATTTACAAAGATATTGTCTGTCTAGACGCATATACACGAATATATATTGCATAAATATTTAATATTTTGTACACAAGATTTAAATAAGTACCTGAAGACAAACAATTTTCTATCGTGATTCAAAGCAATTCCAAAATGTATGGTATATTATGTGTATGTATATATGTATGTATGTGCACATAAAATTAAATTATTGAATTTATCAACAAGTTAATTTCATGGGTTAGAAAAAAAAACTTTTTAAGGGAAATATTTTTAGTTCAATTTATATATATATACACATGTATGTGAAATTGGAAAAATTGTTAGTCTAACTATTTGGCTACATTATGTCTGCAAAATGCAAAATAAAATATTAAATTTACGTATTCTATAAATACATATGAAAATTAACAAATAAATCTATGAATGGATTTATTGATCCTTAAGAAAGTATTTGCTTAACTAACTAGAAAGTTATTGAATTAATTAATTATAAATTATTTTTTCTGCAGCACTTGCTGAAGCAAAAGATATAACACTTTATTTAAATCCTGTACAAAAGCATTTGCAACAGTTGGAAGAAATTGACTTTTCTGAGTGTAAACCAATGTTAGTACCACTTATGCATGTTATTTGCAACCTTTGGGCAAACTCCCGATATTATTGCCATTCATCAAAAATCACTGTTTTATTACGTCAAGTTTGTAATTTAATTGTTCATCAGGTAAGTTGTATATAAGTTTTTCAAAATTCAAGTGACAATTTTCAAATTTAATTATAAAAACTTATAAAATTTCAGGCTAAACGTTTTCTAGATCCATCATCGATTTTTCATAGTGATATTGATGAGGCTATGCAACGTCTCACCCTATCAATGCAAACATTAAAATTTTTTAGAGAAGCATTTGATTATTTTAAGGATAATATTGTACAATTTTTCACAGACGACACAAGACCACCAATATTTTGGACTTTTCATCCTAATGCTGTTTTTGAACGTTTTAATGCATTTTTAGAACGCTTAACCACAATTCAATGGTTTTTCTTCACTGTTATTGAATTTTTAAAATTAGAAAAAGTAGAAATTGGTGGTTTACGCGGACGTCAACTAAGTTCGAGAATAACTGCTGTTTATATAGAATTTAATCAATATTTCACAGCTTTTGCATC
The DNA here is from genome assembly GCA_964007475.1 of Hybos culiciformis. Lineage (NCBI taxonomy): Eukaryota > Metazoa > Arthropoda > Insecta > Diptera > Hybotidae > Hybos > Hybos culiciformis. The sequence continues at coordinate 68,778,885 of OZ023273.1, read as the reverse complement.
AAAAAATTATGATGTCTTAGACCCTGATGATCCCACTTTTAATGAAGATTTTTCAGATTTTCAAAATCGTATTTCAGAGCTTGACATGAAATTAGCAGCCATTTTATGTCAAGCTTTTGATGATTGCTTTAATTTAGAAAGCGTTTTTAAGGTATATTTTGTTTATCTTTATAGCTTTTATTTTTATTTCAAACGAGAAAATAATTTTTAAATTTTTTATAATAAGCCCTAAGAATTGGGCGGTATCAAGCACACCAACATTTTCAGAATTCTACATTATATAAGACCATAAAACTTTGAATAAGGAACTTATCAGTTATACATAGAATAGCAGCATATTAGTATATTAAAATCTCGAAAAATTCATCTTCTTAACACCAATATTATAAAGCTTTTCTTATAATATTTTATTTTAATATTTTATTTCCTCTTTTAGCTTATCAGCATTGTTGGTAGCGTTCTTGATCGTCCTAAAATTAAAGAGCAATTTACTCAAAAATATGCAGAAATCGTATACATGTTGGATGAAGAAATCACTATGTGTGAACGAATATTTGATATTCATATGGTTTCAATTAAAGAAGGCAAAACCATATTTGTAAATAGAAATTGTCCACCAGTGACATCGTGTTTGAGATGGTGTGGTCAATTAGCAACGCGTATGACGATACCTGTTAAAAATTTTCAAGCACTACAACACCCGTAAGTATAATCAACTATCTCTGTAGTGTATATTAAAGCTAAATTTGATATTAAAGCACAAATAATTCAAAAAGATATTGATAATGACATGAATAAGATGGGAAATTGATACATAAATATATTGTAAAGAAATTAACTTTCATTAGTAACATAACTTAGAAGCTTAAGTGAATAGAATAATTTATGAAAGTCAAAATAAAAAAAATAAAAAATATATGAACTTTACATCTAATTTTAAATTTCCATGTGAAATTATGAAAAGATCCAAGATTAAAATAGAAAAACAAAGAATTAATTTAGTTATTAATTTAATTTTACAAATATTTTTATAATATTTATTATGTCAAAGACATTATTCTAGTACTAAGTTAGTTCTTTTTAGTTGATCCGGTTGATCCTTTCTCTCAATGAAAAATGGTTCAAATCAAATTTTAGAACGGGAACATCGCCTGTACACGAAACATGTACTCTAACCAAAAACTAAATTAAATTATATAACACAATATCTCCCAAAATTCGCTTACAAGACTATGGTTATCGATGTTAAGTGAAAACCTTTCAATTCTAATACCAAACTCCGTACTAAATTTCTTTGTTATTTATACAAATAGAGCCACTACAAGTGATGAATCATTAGCAATAATAGAACGTTATGATGAACTAATGAAGAAATTGGGACAGTATGAAGATGAAGTATTCTCGGAATGGTCCGAACAAGTTCCCAAGATTATTGAAGAAAATTTAAAAAAATCTTTAATAGATCGTGATCCAGATTCAAAAATATTAATTCTCAATTTCAGCGATTATTTATTTGCAATATTACGTGAAGTTCATTATTTGGAACAAATGGAAAAAGAAGATATACCCGAAGTTGCAATAGAATTCTCTGCGAACTGTGAATTATATCGTAGTTACACACTCAATCTGGAGAAAACTATTGATTGGTACAACATGGTATTAATGAATAGTACTCCAGTTGAGTTGCAACTGATTCGTACTGAAATTGAGCAAATTGATTCACTTGTTGAAATTGGATGCAACAAGTTGAATTGGAATTCTGACAATATAATTGATTATTTAAAGAATTTACGTGAACCGGTCGCAAGCTTGCAAAATCGTATGAATCACACCCAAGGAAATCTAAAAGAGATTCGTAATATTATGTCAGCCTGGGTTCGTTCACCATTATTTGAAAGAAAAGATTTTAAAAAAGATACTGTCTTATGTTTGGAAGAACGAACGGATAGAAAAACAAAACGATACGCTGAAATTGAAGCGGCCTCTAAAAAAATTCAAGAATTATTACAAGATAATATGGGACAATTCAGTATGCAAGAACGTCAATCAGAACAAATGTGGTTAGACTATGTATCATTCATTGATAATATTGTTTATCAAAACTTATTACTAACGGTTGGTGTTAGTATGGGTTATTTATCAGAAAACATGGATCCGTTAAATTATTATTCTCCGCTATTTGAGTCAAGGCTGGAATTATTGGATCCAAATATGATTTTTGTTCCATCTTTAGATCCCGAGGATCCAAAAGGATTTAATCATCTACTAGCTGATTTGATGGTAGACATAATGAAGATGTCAGCATTAATGGAACGATTAAAAAAAACTGATAACAAAACTTACGAACAAATGGTCACAAGTAATTTAGATGTAATTGAAATGAGAAAGGAGATCTTAGAAGGTGTTGATCATGTAGTCCAGGAAGCAGCTGAATTTTGCCGAGGCTTCGAAAGGTATTCATACTTATGGTATGATGATAGAGTTGAATGCATGGAATTCTTCTTAGAATACGGTCGTATCTTAGATCCTGATGAAATTGATTTAGTTTGCATGAAAGATCCTGCAGCACCGGAACCACATGCACCCACAATTGAAGCATTCCGAGAACAAATTGATAATTATGAATCATTATTCATGGAAATCGAAGGTAGAACTACATAATTTAAAAAATATTTTCTTATAAATTTTATTTTAATTTTCATTTGAATTAATGGTAGGCATCGAACCGTTTCAAGTTTTTAATTCATGGTTTCAAGTTGATGTTCGACCTTTCCGACAAAGTCTTCTCAATATAGTATGCAAATGGGGCAACATGTTTAAAGAACATTTAGTAACTCGTGTTACCAGTAGCTTGACGGATCTAGGTAACTTCATTCGAAGGGCCGATGAAGGACTTTTGCAGACGGTTAAGGAAGGTGACTATGATGGTCTAGTTAGTATAATGGCTTTTTTGATGCAAGTAAAAGAACGAACAGCTACCACTGACGAAATGTTTGAACCAATGCAAGAAACTATTCAATTATTAAAATATTATGATATGGATATTCCAGAAGAAGTTAATGTTTTATTACAAGAATTACCGGAGCAATGGGCAAATACAAAAAAAATTGCCGTAACTGTTAAACAACAGGTTTCTCCATTACAAGCGACTGAAGTCGTCAGCATTCGTAATAGAATTGCTAATTTTGAATTACACATTAGCTTCTTTAGAGAAGTTTTCAAACATTATGAGTTCTTCAAATATGATTGTGACGAACCATATGCTTTACTAGATCGTATAAACATGGATATTATTCGATTGGAACAAGTTATGCGAGATATTCAAGAATCTGGTGGTTTATTTGAAGTTAATGTCCCGGAATTTAAATTATTAAAGCAGTGTCGAAAAGAATTAAGAATGCTTAAGGTAATATTATCTTTATAGTTCAAAAACTACTTCCTAAAAAATTGACTATTTTCCCAATAAACCTTAAATTGTATCGCAAAAATATTATTAACAAATATTTTTAGCAACTTTGGGACTATGTATATATTGTTCGAACATGCATTGAAGATTGGAAAACTACTCCTTGGCGTAAGGTTGATGTTGAAAATATGGATATTGAATGTAAGAAATTCGCAAAAGACATTCGTTTATTGGATAAAGAAATGCGTATTTGGGACACATTTATAACACTAGAGTCAACCGTTAAAAATATGTTAACTTCGTTGAGAGCAGTGGGCGAATTGCAGAATCAAGCCATAAGAGAAAGACATTGGCATCAACTTATGGCTTCAACAAAGGTTTTTTTTTTAACAATTTTTTTTTTAATCAAAATATTTCTTATAATACGTAAAAGAAAACGTTAATGTTTTATACACTTTTAGAAATTTTCCAAAAACAAGATGAAATATTTTCTGAAAAAGAAAAATATTTTTAATTTTTTTTACCAAAATCAAAAAAGCAAATCAAAGTGTTGCAGTATTTTTGCATTTTTACACTAGATGCATGACTGTATAATACAAATTTAGATAGAATTATTAGAAATTTATTGTTTTTTTCGTTAAAAACAGAAACTTTTGGAAACTAAAATTTTAATGAATCTGCTAAACAATTATATTACAAGAATCAAGATTTCTTAAACAGACAACAGACATCAGATGTTGTTTTTCAGCTTATCAATATTGTAAATATGTTTCGATACAACGAAAATAGTTAAATTTTTTGATGTCCAATTAATATTCATTTCTTAGGAGTCTAATGAAAACATAAAAAACAAAAGTACATCGTCACTATGCAAATAAAATTTACTATCTACAAAAACGTAGCTAAGTCTAACTAAATTTCAGGTAAATTTAAGTTTATGCTTTGCTATGCAAGCGTTTTAAGAAAACTATCATATATGTAATATTGAAATTCAAAAGCACAAAAAAATCGACGCTGGTGTTGCAAGAAAAAGAAACATTTTGGAAAATTTGCAGAACGTAGTCTTTTTTATTAATATAATTTTATCTTATAATTTTGTAAATATTTAAATTTTATTATTATTTTCTTATTTTATGTTTTTTGTAAATATGTATGTACATTATGTTATCTAAAAAAAATGAATTTTCTATTTTCACAAAATGTTTAGAGTTTAGCTGCTCTTCCAAAAGAAGTTACTGTAAGTAAAGTTTATTGTAAATACAAAAAAAAAAAATTAGTTTTAAAAGTAGTTTAGCTAATATGAAAATGAGTAATTTTAATTTAAAAGTTATATTAATACAAAATTTATTTCGTTTGAGTGAATTGAAGATATTACATAGTATTATTAGATACACGGATATACATATGAATAGATTTTTCACATTATATTATTATAGGAAATGTATAATAGGAAAGTTAATGAAGAAATTCAAAAATTCTTAATTTTGATTTTTGAAAGATTTTTTATCTTTACGTATACATATGTTTAAAACAATTAAAAATTAAAAAAATTTATTTTCTATGTTTAATTTATATTTATTCACTTGCAAGAGCAAAAAAAAACTAGTTAGCTTGTTGCATAAGCTTAATATTGTTAACGTTGTGTCAGTTGTATGCTATTTATTCGGCTTATAACTTTTTAATAATATTACTTATATCTTAGAATTTGTTAATTTGTATCTACGAATTTTTCGTTCGGATGATGTAATAGAAAATTAAATTGATTGTTTAACAATAGTTTTATTTTGAAGAAGTGATTTTTGATCTATTAAAAATATCTTTAATTCACAAAAAAAAAGCTCTTGTTCCAATAATATAAAATTCATAATAAAATAATATTTGTGTTAAATGTAGGTTCAATTCATAATGAATCACGACACTACTTTAGCGGAATTGTTAGCACTTAATTTACATGAATGTGAAGAAGAAGTTAAGAATATCGTAGATAAGGCTGTTAAAGAAATGTCAATGGAAAAAGTTTTACGAGATTTAAATACCACCTGGTCTGCAATGGAATTCGATCATGAAATCCATTCACGTACAGGATGTAGTCTGTTAAAAGCTAGTGAAGAACTAATTGAAACACTGGAAGATAATCAAGTTTGTTTGCAAAATCTTATCACTTCTAAATTTATTGCTCATTTTTTGGAAGAAGTTTCTTCTTGGCAAAACAAACTAATGATTGCTGATCAAGTTATAACTGTTTGGTTTGAGGTAATATAAGTTCGATAAGGTTTGTATTACAAGTAAATCAAATGTTTTAATTTTAGGTTCAACGCACCTGGACCCACCTTGAAAGTATATTTATGAGTTCTGAAGACATTAGGAAACAGTTACCTATTGATTCAGCGCGTTTTGATAGAATTGACACTGAATTTAAAATATTAATGAAAGAAATGTCTTACACTTCCAATGTTGTTGCATCAACAAACCGAGATGGATTATGCGAACGACTTGAATTATTACAAAAAGAATTAACACTTTGCGAAAAAGCATTGGCAGAATATTTAGAAACAAAGCGTTTAGCATTTCCACGGTTTTATTTTGTATCATCAGCAGATTTATTGGATATTTTAAGCAATGGTATTCAGCCCGAGTTGGTGACTAAACATTTAACGAAGCTATTTGATTCGATAGCTCGATTAAAGTTTAACAAAAATAATGATATTGTCGAAACAGCTTCAGGAATGTTTGCTAAAGACGGGGAGTATGTTCAATTTGACAATATCACTGACATAAGCGGTGCCGTTGAGGTATGGCTTAATCGAATACAAAGTGCGATGAGAAGCTCTTTACGTCACTATATTAGTGAAGCAGTAGTAGCATATGAAGAAAAACCAAGAGAACAGTGGTTGTTTGATTATCCAGCACAAATTTCCTTATGTGGCACTCAAATATGGTGGTCAGCTGAGGTTAATATCGCTTTTGGAAGGCTCGAAGAAGGATATGATAATGCAATAAAAGATTATTATAAGAAACAAGTATCACAGTTAAGTTTGTTGATTACGTTGCTCCTTGGAGAATTAACCAAAGGTGATCGACAGAAGATTATGACTATTTGTACAATTGATGTACATTCTAGAGATGTTGTTAGCAAAATGATCCAGGCAAAAGTTGAAAGCGCATCAGCCTTTATGTGGCAATCCCAATTAAGGCATCGTTACGATGATAAAGAAAAAGATTGCTTTGCTAATATTTGCGATGCAGAGTTTCAATATTGTCATGAATATTTAGGCAACACTCCTCGTTTAGTCATCACACCTCTTACTGACAGATGTTACATAACACTAACACAATCGCTTCACTTAGTTATGGGAGGAGGACCTGCTGGTCCTGCAGGCACAGGTAAGTTCACAAGATTTGGTTTGTTAAGAAAATGTAAATTTTTTTATATTTGCAGGTAAAACTGAAACGACTAAAGATTTAGGACGAGCACTTGGTATAATGGTTTATGTTTTCAATTGCTCTGAACAAATGGATTACAAGGTGTGTATTTTTTTTTAAAACTTTATTCAAGAAATTATACTAATCAACAAGCTGAAATGTGAAAAAGAAACCGCTATTACTATTTCCATTATTTCTATTACATGTTATATATTATATTTTCTCTTATTTTGCTTTCATTCTTTTTAGTCATGCGGAAATATTTACAAAGGATTAGCACAAACAGGAGCGTGGGGCTGTTTTGATGAATTTAACCGCATTTCGGTTGAAGTTTTATCAGTTGTCGCAGTCCAAGTGAAATCTGTTCAGGATGCTATTCGCGACAAAAAAGATAAATTTAATTTTATGGGTGAAATTATTTCCTGCGTACCAACAGTTGGAATATTCATCACGATGAATCCAGGATATGCGGGTCGAACTGAACTACCAGAAAATTTAAAAGCTTTATTTCGGCCATGTGCTATGGTAGTGCCGGATTTTGAATTAATTTGTGAAATTATGTTAGTAGCTGAAGGTTTTCAAGAAGCAAAGATTTTGGCTAGAAAATTTATTACATTGTACACTTTGTGCAAGGAATTGTTATCGAAGCAAGATCATTACGATTGGGGATTACGTGCCATTAAATCAGTATTGGTTGTTGCTGGATCCTTAAAGAGAGGTGATCCTGGTCGCCCCGAAGAAGAAGTTTTAATGCGAGCACTTCGGGATTTCAATATTCCCAAAATCGTTACCGATGATATGCCAGTCTTTATGGGTTTGATAGGTGATTTATTTCCAGCTCTTGATGTTCCTCGAAAAAGGGATCAAGATTTCGAGAAAACAGTCAAACAGGCAACAGCTGATTTATTACTTCAACCAGAAGATAATTTTGTCTTAAAAGTTGTCCAATTGGAAGAATTGTTAGAAGTACGTCATTCAGTATTTATTGTAGGAAATGCTGGTACTGGAAAAACTCAGGTTTGGAAAACCTTGTACAAGACGTATCAAAATATCAAGAAAAAACCTATTTTTAATGACCTAAATCCAAAAGCAGTAACAAATGGTGAATATAATATTAAACCCTGCTATACATTTCAATATTTAACTACGGATGCATTTGCATTTTTTTTTTATAGATGAACTTTTTGGAATTATCAACCCTGCTACTAGAGAATGGAAAGACGGACTTTTTTCTGTTTTAATGCGAGAACAAGCTAACATTGCTGGTGATCAACCTAAATGGATAATTTTGGATGGTGACATTGATCCGATGTGGATTGAAAGTTTGAATACAGTGATGGACGATAATAAGGTCTTAACGTTAGCAAGTAACGAACGTATTGCGTTAACACCGACAATGAGATTATTATTTGAAATTTCAAATTTACGGACAGCAACTCCAGCAACTGTTTCAAGAGCAGGAATTTTGTACATTAATCCTCAAGATCTAGGCTGGAATCCGTAAGTTGAAATTGAAATTTAATTATTAAAGGAATGAAGACTTTGAGATAACTGTAAAAAATATTTGAGTAAACTTCTGATATTTAGTTTTAAAATTCTAGAATTTAAGTTCAACATTTATATCTTTTGAAAATATTATGTAATGTAATTAATGTTTAAAATTTTCCAGATATGTGACAAGTTGGATTGAAACGAGAACAGTGCCATCAGAAAAATCAAATCTAGTTATTTTATTTGATAAATACATTCCTGCATGCTTAGAAAATATAAGAACTAGATTTAAGAAAATAACACCCATTGCTGAAATGGCCCACATTCAAATGTTATGTCATCTATTAGATTGTTTTTTAACCCCACAAAACACTCCGTCAGATTGCCCGAAGGAATGGCACGAATTCTATTTTGTATTCGCTTGTGTTTGGGCTTTCGGATCAGCAATGTTTCAAGATCAGGCAATCGATTACAGGGTAGAATTCAGTAAGTGGTGGGTCAATGAATTCAAAACCGTTAAGTTTCCACAAGGTAAATAAAATCTTTTTTACGATAATGGACTATACGTTGCTACGTCAGTCGTGCTATTATTTTTTACACTTTTTTTTTAACTTGCAATAAATGTATAAATAAAAGATTCCTTAAAAATGTACAACATCAACGTTATTTATTTCAGGAGGTACTGTGTTCGAGTACTATTTGGATTCTGAAACAAAACAGTTTCTCGCCTGGTCTGAGAAAATTACGAAATTCGAGTTGGATTCTGACCTACCGTTACAGGCAGTTTTAGTTCACACTTCGGAATCCATCCGAATTCGGTACTTCTTAGACTTATTAATGGCGAAAAAACACCCTGTTATGTTAGTTGGTAATGCTGGTTGTGGAAAAACAGTTTTGGTCAACGAAAAGCTCCAAGGATTGTCAGAGAATTATGCAATAACTAACGTTCCATTCAATTTCTATACAACGTCTGAAATGTTGCAAAAAATTCTCGAAAAGTCCTTAGAGAAGAAAGCTGGACGAAACTATGGACCACCCGGAAATAAAACACTAATTTATTTTATTGATGATATGAATATGCCAGAAGTTGATCAGTATGGAACAGTACAACCACATACATTAATTCGGCAACATTTAGATTACAGCCATTGGTATGACAGAAATAAATTAACATTAAAAGATATACATAATTGTCAATATGTATCCTGTATGAATCCAACTTCTGGAAGTTTTACAATAAATCCTAGATTACAAAGACATTTTAGTGTTTTTGCGGTAAGTTTTCCAGGAACCGAATCACTGACAATGATTTATTCATCGATTTTATCACAACATTTTTCAAATGCTGAGCAAAAATTCACCGTTGCTGTCACCCGATTAGTGGCTAATATTGTTTCTGCAAGTTTACAATTACATAATAAAGTTTCTCAGATATTTTTACCGACAGCTATTAAATCTCACTATATTTTTAATCTGAGAGACATGAGCAACGTATTTCAAGTAAGTGTAAATTGTATTCACTTCCTTTATCTGATTATTTTTTAATTCAAGTCAGCTTTAATGACATATTTTTGTAAGTACAGAGGAAAACTTAAGTTTATTTATATTTTTTTGTGACGAATCAAAATTTATTTAGGGATATTTTTAACCACTATACCACAATTATGTCTAAAAATATTTATTTTTAGGGGCTTTTATTCAGCACAAGTGATTGTTTAACTAATCCAACTGATATGATACGTTTGTGGCAGCATGAAACCCAGCGGGTTTATGGTGATAAGCTCACTGATGAAAAAGATATTGATAGTTTCACAAAAATGCAGCACGACATAGTGAAAAAATCATTTGAAGAAATCGATGAATCTGTGATATTCGATAAACCAAATATATACTGTCACTTCGCTGGAGGAATTGGTGAGCCCAAGTACATGCCTATTAAGGGATGGCCCGAGCTACACAAACTCCTTCAGGAGGCAATGAGTTCTTATAATGATCTGGTTGCCGCTATGAATCTGGTTTTATTTGAAGATGCAATGATGCATGTCTGCAGGTTTGAAATTAAATGCTTCTATATATTAAGTTCTTTGAGTTTCAACTTTAGAGCGATTGAATATTCTTCAATTTTAAATTTTAAATGCTCAATTTCATTTTATCGGAACTTACCGAAAACTCATTACGTCAATACCAAAAATAATAACATAATGTTAAATAACATATATTTTTTTGTTTTATAATTCAATTTATTTTTACTCATTTTTGCTAAATATTTTTTTGAATTAATAATTCAACGAAAAATATTTCTAGAATCAATCGAATATTAGAATCTCCTCGTGGTAGTGCTCTTTTAGTAGGAGTTGGTGGAAGTGGAAAGCAATCGCTCGCTAGATTAGCGGCCTTCATTTCAAGTTTAGAAGTATCACAGATTCAGCTTAAGAAAGGTTATGGTGTCGGCGATCTAAAAGTACGATATTGATTTTCTTTTTTTAAAGAAAAAGTACAAATTTATTCTTTTAGAGTGAATTATCTGGTCTTTACCTCAAATCCGGAATGAAAAATGTTGGAATAATGTTTTTAATGACCGATGCACAAGTACCGAATGAAAATTTTCTGGTTTTAATAAATGACATGTTGGCATCAGGGGAAATTCCTGATTTATTTCCCGATGATGAGGTAGAAAATATTATTGCTGGTGTTCGCAACGAAGTAAAAGGAGCTGGTTTGGTTGATTCACGTGAAAATTGTTGGAAATTTTTTATCGACAGAGTTCGTAAGCAATTGAAAATAGTTCTGTGCTTCTCTCCTGTTGGTTCAACACTTCGGGTCCGCGCTCGTAAGTTTCCAGCTTTGATTAATTGTACTTCGATAAATTGGTTTCATGAATGGCCCCAAGAAGCTCTGATTTCTGTTGCCATGAATTTTTTACAAGACAATAAAGTCTTACCTTTTCAACATCGTGATGCTGTGGCAAAATTCATGTCATATGTTCACACATCTGTTAATCAAACGTCAAAAGCCTATCTCCAAAATGAACGACGATATAATTATACTACTCCAAAAAGTTACTTAGAGCAGATAAATCTTTATACAAAACTATTGAATCAAAAGCATAATGATCTTCAAAATAAAATTGAACGTCTAGAAAATGGTTTGGAGAAACTTCGAACAACTGCTGTTCAAGTTGCTGATTTGAAATTAAAATTAGCTGATCAGGAAATCGAGCTTAAAGAAAAAAATGAGGCAGCCGATGCTTTAATAGAAGTTGTTGGAGTTGAAACAGAAAAAGTGCAAAGCGAAAAGGCACTTGCTGATGAAGAGGAAATGAAAGTTGCTTTGATCACCGATGAAGTCACTAAAAAACAAAAGGATTGTGAAGAAGATTTGGTCAAAGCCGAACCAGCCTTATTAGCTGCTCAAGAAGCTTTAAATACTCTCAACAAGGCTAATTTAACCGAATTGAAATCATTTGGATCACCGCCAGGAGCTGTAACTAATGTAACTGCTGCTGTAATGGTACTATTAGCTCCCAACGGCAAAATACCAAAAGATCGTACTTGGAAATCTGCGAAAATTACAATGGCAAAAGTAGATGCATTTTTGGATGCCCTAATTCAATATGACAAAGAGAATATTCATCCTGAAATCATGAAAGCTATTCAGCCTTATTTGAAAGATTCTGAATTCGAACCAGAATTTATTAGATCGAAATCAGCAGCTGCCGCTGGTTTATGTGCATGGGTAATTAATATAATAAAATTTTACGAAGTTTATTGTGACGTTGAACCGAAAAGAAAAGCTCTAGCTCAAGCAAACGCAGATCTCCAAGCAGCTATTGATAAACTTACTGCAATTAAGAGAAAAGTAGGCGGACTCGAAGAGCAACTTGCAAAGTTGACAGCAGATTTTGAGAGAGCAACAGCTGATAAACTAAGATGCCAGCAAGAGGCAGATGCTACGCAAGCGACAATTCAATTAGCCAACCGTTTGGTTGGTGGCTTAGCTAGTGAAAATGTGCGTTGGGCAGAAGCAGTAAATGAGTAAGTGATAATTATGCAAAAAAGGTTTAAGATACAACTATGATTGATTTTCATAACATTAACTATATAAATTCTATTAGGTTAAATTTCCTTTAATATTAAAAGTTTACTTTAATAGCCTCCTTATAATTCCATTTATTGACTTATATTTTAGAAATTATTTAGGTAAATATGAAAACATTATTTCTTGGTTTGTAAGCCAATGCTAAGATAATGCATTGGTTTTAGAAATAGTATTTTAGTTTAACAAAAGTGTTTACAAAAAGTAGGTATTACTTATATTTATATTGTAAAAAAAAAAGTTTAGCTTCACTCGCACTTAGGCATCAAGTATTTCCTTCACTAACACTCTTATCTCTCTTAGCCTTAATGTAAAATAATTTTACTTAAGTAATTCCAAAATTTTTCATTTATTATATTTTAAGACTTATTGACTTTAACTTGTTGTATGTATAAAATTAATTAATTTTGGAAAATTATTTAGGAGGAAAAGAATATAATTTAAAATTTAGGGTCAACACGTTTGTTTCTTTTCCTTTTCTTTTCCTTTTCTTTATAATACAATTTAATTAATTAATTCACATTTCGATAATAATTCGTTTATAGTTTTGTCAAACAAGGGATAACATTGCCTGGAGATATTCTTTTGATCACAGCATTTATCTCGTATGTTGGATGTTTCACCAAACAATTTCGACTGGATTTAATGAATAAGCTTTGGATGCCATATTTAAGAACAATTGATCCACCTATACCAACTACAAATGACTTAGATCCACTTACTCTATTGACAGATGATACAACGTTAGTATTTATATAATTCTCTGCGAAATTATTTTTCAATTAATTTTTTTTTCTGTTATAGTATTGCTGTTTGGACTAATGAAGGTTTACCAAGCGATCGTATGTCAATTGAAAATGCCACTATTTTATCAAACTCAGATCGATGGCCCCTTATGATTGATCCCCAACTTCAAGGAGTCAAATGGATTAAACAAAAGTATGGGGATATTCTCATGGTTATTCGCTTGGGACAAAAAGGTTATTTAGATTCTATAGAAAAAGCTTGTCAACAAGGAAGTACGGTATTAATAGAGAATATTGGAGAACATCTCGATCCTGTATTAGATTCGTTACTTGGGAGAAATCTTATTAAAAAGGGATGGTAAGTTAAAAAAAACACAACTAACAAATAATTTATCAATAATATCGTACTTACAAGCAAAATTTTATTTAAAGTGCTATAAAAATTGGGGACAAAGAAGTCGAATACAATTCGAAATTTCAACTAATTCTTCACACAAAATTAGCAAATCCACATTATAAACCAGAAATGCAAGCGCAAACTACTTTAATCAACTTTACTGTAACTAGAGATGGTTTGGAAGATCAATTGCTGGCTGAAGTCGTTAAAGCAGAACGTCCAGATCTTGAGGAACTGAAGGCGGACTTAACTAAGCAACAAAACGATTTTAAAATTATGTTAAAAAAATTGGAGGATGATTTATTGCATCGATTATCATCAGCTGGCGGAAATATATTAGGAGATTCAGCATTAGTTGAAAATTTGGAGACTACAAAACGAACAGCAGCCGAAATAGAACTTAAAGTCTCTGAGGCAAAAATAACTTCAAAGGAAATTGATAAAGCTCGTGAGCATTACAGAACAGCTGCAGCCAGAGCCAGTCTTTTATATTTTATTCTGAATGATCTTAACACTATTAATCCAATTTATCAGTTTTCTTTAAAAGTATGATATTCAGAAAATTATATACTTAAACTAAGAAAAATAAATAACTGAAAATTTTTGCAGGCTTTCAGTGTTGTATTTCAGAAAGCAATTGCCAAGGCTGAACCAGCAGAAACAGTAGCCTTACGAGTCAATAATCTAATTGATTGCATTTCTTATTCAGTGTTTCAATATACATCACGTGGCTTATTTGAATGTGATAAATTAATTTTTGCTTCTCAAATGACTTTTCAAGTAAGAAAATTCATCAATCAAATTCTAAACTTAAACATAAAAAATTTAAAGATCTAATCAAGTGACTTGTGTCGAAATATTTATTTAAGCGTATTGGCCGAAATAAAAATTGATTTTTGGTAGTAGGTATAACATTAAACATAAAAAATTTAAAGATCTAATCAAGTGACTTGTGTCGAAATATTTATTTAAGCGTATTGGCCGAAATAAAAATAGATTTTTGGTAGTAGGTATAACATTTTTAAGTAGTGTAGTATTTTTAAACAAAAGCTTAAATAACGTCTAAGCTCCGGGTTTGATATTTTGCCACAATTAAAACTTGATTAGGTCTTTTAAGATGACCCAGGGATTCTCATTGGGACTAATTCATTTTATATGTAACTTTAAAAAACCCTTGAAAGGATGTCGCCTTATATATGTTTTAATGTTGCATTAAATTACAGTCCTACACATTTGAACCCTAAAAAACTAATATTTTTTTGACAATCATCTTGATTTTTGAAGAAAATTAAATAAAAATTACAAAAATTTTAAAAGAACATTTTCTCTTTTTGTAGTTCTAGTTATTATCGTTAATATTTTTCTGTAAGATAATTTTTGTATAAAATTTTTTTAAACAATTATTGTTAAAATTCAAATTATTTTACTTCTTAAATTACCAAATTATTTGATAACAATTTTATATATATATTTTTTTTAAATCAAACAATAAAGATTTTGCTAATGAATGAAGAAATAACATCGGCAGATTTAGACTTTTTACTTCGATTCCCAATAAAACCACATGTCACCAGTCCAGTCGATTTTTTGCCAAATAATTGTTGGGGTGGAATTTGTAGTTTGGCTTCAAAAGATGAATTCAGAAACTTAGATCGTGATATTGAAACATCATCAAAACGTTGGAAAAAACTGGTAGAATCAGAACTACCGGAAAAGGAAAAATTTCCACAAGAATGGAAAAATAAAACCTCACTGCAACGACTCTGTATGATGCGAGCGTTAAGACCAGACCGAATGACTTATGCTTTAGCGTAAATATATTCAATAAACTTGAAGAACTCTTACGTAAAATAAATTGTTTTTTTTTTCATTGAAAGGGATTTCATTGAAGAAAAACTGGGTTCAAAATATGTAGAAAACAGAACAATGGAATTTTCTAAATCATTTGAGGAGGCTTCTCCATCTACCCCAATCTTTTTTATTTTATCACCTGGTGTAAACCCTTTGAAAGACGTTGAAGCTCTTGGAAAACAGATGGGCTTCACTATTGATAATGGCAACTTTCATAACGTATCGTTGGGTCAAGGGCAAGAAGTTGTGGCAGAAGCTGCAATGGATAAGGCTGCAAAAGAAGGTCATTGGGTAGTATTACAGAATATACATTTAGTAAGAAAATGGTTGCCTGCGCTAGAAAAAAAACTTGAATTTTATGCCGAAGGCTCTCATATTGAATATCGAGTTTTTATGAGCGCCGAACCAGCAGCAACCGCATCTGCACATATTATTCCACAGGTTAGTATTACATTGATAAT
This sequence comes from Hybos culiciformis, assembly GCA_964007475.1. Classification (NCBI taxonomy): domain Eukaryota; kingdom Metazoa; phylum Arthropoda; class Insecta; order Diptera; family Hybotidae; genus Hybos; species Hybos culiciformis. The sequence goes on along the minus strand of OZ023273.1, from coordinate 68,763,015 downwards.
TAATAAGAACCGCCTAAAAATTTTGGAATTCAAAATTTCGGGGGGATCACAAAATTCTGTACAATTTTCTAAACCAAATTTTCAGATATGACATTTTGAGATTCGAGATACCGACATTTTGAGATCTCAAAATTCCGAATCTCAAGATTCTGGATCCGGAATTATAAGATCTGAAATTGTAATCCCAGCCTAATTGATTTAATGACTTTGAATTTTTTTAAAATGAATTTAATACTTAAAATATTTTATTATAGGGAATACTTGAATCTTCTATTAAAATTACAAATGAACCTCCAACGGGCATGATGGCCAATTTACATAAGGCTCTAGATAATTTCACACAAGAAACTCTTGAAATGTCAGGAAAAGAGGCTGAATTTAAAGTTATATTATTTGCGTTATGCTATTTTCATGCAGTTGTTGCTGAAAGACGTAAATTTGGACCGCAAGGATGGAACAAAATTTATCCTTTCAATGTTGGTGATCTGAACATTAGTGTTTCTGTCTTGTACAACTACCTAGAGGCCAATTCTAAAGTACCATGGGAAGATTTACGCTATCTTTTTGGCGAAATTATGTACGGAGGTCATATAACCGATGATTGGGATCGCAAACTCTGCATAACATATTTAGAGGAATATATGCAACCCGATTTGGTCGATGGTGAACTGAATTTGGCGCCTGGCTTTTTAGCCCCACCAAATACAGATTATCAAGGTTACCACGGTTATATTGATGAAACGATGCCATCTGAATCCCCTTACTTGTATGGTTTACACCCAAATGCAGAAATTGGATTCTTAACAACTAGATCTGAGTTGGTATTCAGAACTGTATTTGAAATGCAGCCACGAGATGCTGGATCTGGTAGCGGAGCCACTGTTACACGGGAAGATAAAGTCAAGCAAATCGTTGATGAAATAATGGAAAAACTTCCCGAAGAATTCAATATGATTGAAATCATGAATAAAGTTGAAGAACGTACACCATATGTTATTGTAGCATTTCAAGAATGCGAAAGAATGAATTTCCTAACAAGTGAAATGAAAAGAAGTTTGAAGGAACTTGACTTGGGTTTGAAGGTAAATCGTATAGGATATAAGTGCTACATATTATATGAACAAATTCATCAATCGGTCATAACGTCAGATGAGAAAGACAATAATTACTTTTTATGTTTACAAATATTACTTTTTGTAAACATAAAATCAAAATTTATATGAAATTAAAAAAGATTGTCTTTCTGTTCTTAAATTGCTCATAAAATTAAGTCACAGATGAATCATAAATTTATACACATTCTTCACACCACACTTACTTAATTTTAAATTTTTATTAATTTATTTTATTAATTCGATTTTATATAACACCCTAGCATGAATTTTATATTTACTTGTTGTTCAATTCACTTGTCCCTTGCTTAATCGGGGTCTAAAAATTTTTCAATTTATCAATTTTCATTCAGTATATCAATTTTCAGTCCAATTCGAATCCTTGGTGTCTTTAAATTTTTTTAAGTTCCCTTTTATAGACATTCAAAAATTTTAAATAACATAAATTTTATACGAAAATATTTGAGAGCATATAACTTCGTTAGCCGGACTCGCAGAATCGCACGCTTTGGCTTGTCTGAAAGTGAACGAGTTTGCACATACTTTGGCATTTAAACGATCGAAATCAGTCAAGAAGTTTTGTTTAATAGTTATAAGCATTTAAAAGCGCAACAGACATACAGCCAGACGTAAAGTGAAGTGAAAACATATAGTCCGTTTTTTCATTTGTGATGGAAAACGGGCTAAAAAATTACTAAAATGTTTAATCAGATATTTTTGTAAAAAATGTTAATAAAAATAGCGTTCAGTTCAAAAGCTGCATATTTTTGTATACAATAGTCATTTCATAAAATATTCAAAATTGAATTTAACACCACGTATGTAACTATTTATAGTATTTTGATATCTAAACTTCATTACAAAAACAGTAGTATAATATACTGGTACATGCAATGAAGTTATAACGCTTTTTTTTTTTTAGATTAGGAGAAAAATTTAAGTTAAATTAAGTATATTTGTATATTGTATATTGTATATTGTAAATATAAAATGGAACATTATTAATTTTATAAACTTGGATACATTAATTATTATAAAATAATGGTATAATATTCAGTTTTTGCCTGAAAGCAAAGAGTTCTGATTAAGAATTATTAGCTTTGAAAAATAAATTGCATACTATCAGGATCATTAGTTTTTAATGAAATTATATTTCAATTACAGGGTGAACTGACAATCACTTCAGACATGGAAGAATTAGAAAATTCATTATTTTTGGATCAAGTACCACCAATATGGACAGCAAGAGCATATCCATCACTGTTAGGCCTTACATCATGGTTTGTTGATTTATTGCTAAGGCTAAGAGAGTTGGAAACATGGTCGACTGATTTTGTAGTAAGTAATTAATAAAGAATCAAATTTAAATACAGATTTCGAAATACATACTACAAATAATTCAAATATCATGAAATATATATTTTTTTTAAATAAAAAAAAATTTTAATCCTCATTCACCATCAACATCATATAATACTTTAAACAAAAATTGATAATATAATATTATAAATTTTTTTTCAGTTGCCATCGTGTGTTTGGTTGGCAGGATTTTTTAATCCTCAATCGTTACTAACAGCAATTATGCAAAGTACTGCGAGAAGAAATGAGTTGCCGCTTGATAAGATGTGCCTGCAATGTGATGTCACCAAAAAACAGAAAGAAGATTTTACGTAAGTTAAATGGATACCAAATTCTTGGAACTGCGTTAATGATATTTTCCCTTTTTAGATTTTAATGAAAAATATTTTCACTTATTACAATACTAACTTGCATAGTTATATTTGTTAAGAAATTATTTATTTGTTTTAATTTTAACAGGACTGCTCCCAGGGAAGGAGCTTATGTACATGGGATATTTATGGAAGGTGCTAGATGGGATATACAACAAGGTATTATTATGGAATCTCGTCTTAAAGAATTATATCCATCAATGCCAGTCATTAACATTAGAGTGAGTAATGTTTTCTAATTATTAACAAAAAAAAAACAATAAAAAAAAATATACTATTTTATTTTGTATTAAAATTTAATTTTCATTTAATCTTTATTAGCATAAAAAAAAAACAAGTACAAGGTTTCATTTGGTTCTATATTCCAAAAATAAAATAATAAGAAATGATAATTTTAGTTATTATTAATTCTGCTTACGTTTAGAATGAACTTGAAAATTTTAAAGTAAAATACAGGTATTTATAGTTAAATTTTATTGTAGAAAAAAATGATGTCGCAAATTTTTATGAAATAAAAATATTTCTTTTGAACTGAAATCGATATAATTTAAAAATGCTGAAAAATGAAATCAGATATTGTGTCTAATACAGTACATTAGAACCAAGAAACTTTATCAAAATTCTTGCCAATATTCTCTTCAAACATTTTCTGAATAATAATTTTTTGATAAAACTCTTAAGAATTTGTAACAAAATATACAATACGCCCAAAATATCAAAAAAAAAATACAATTACAATTTTTATTAGATTATTTTTATCAATTTTTGTTCTAGTCTAGTATATATAAAATTTCTATATTTTATAATATTTGTACGTCATACCGTTCGCAAAAGTTATCTGCTGGCATCGCGAAAATAAATACCAAGTACATTTAAAGATTAAAGTTCATTAAAATATACAAAAAAAAAATATAATTATTTGCAAATTTTAATTTATTCATGAACTGGTACTGTATATATGTACATATTTTAGTTTCATTCAATCGATAAAATGAATTATAAATTATTCAACTTCCTAAAATTGTTATTCAGTATATACTTTAAAATAATAAAATTAAAAAAAAAAACCATTATCTCGATTATGACGTAATTTTAGAATTAGATTAAAATGATATGTATAATTTTATTCATTTATTATTGCAAATTATTGGCATTTACAATTTATTTCTATGTTCTTTTAATGTTAAGTTTCAAGTCAGAATTAAGTCTGTTTTATCAATAAATCTCGTATTCTAAATATAACTGTAATATTTTTAGTCCTTAAATCCAATTTTTTAATTATCGGTTTAGTTTGAATTGACTTATCGGTTTAGTTTGAAAAGTACCATTTTGTGGTTAAGTGGATTTAATTTTTGGTCGCAATTTTTTAATATTTCTATATGGAATTCAAAACTCAATACATGTGATTAAAAAACTTAACAAAAATGAATAAAAATGTACATGACAAAAAAAATTTTTCTTTTTGGATTGAGTACACAATATAGCCAAATATACAAAATAAAAAAATACTTAAATTATGTATCTGAAGCTAAATTATTATTTTTTTTATATCTTTTCAGGCAATCACGCAGGATAAACAAGATTTAAGAAATATGTACGAATGCCCAGTTTATAAAACAAGAATGAGAGGTCCAACTTACGTGTGGACCTTTAATTTAAAAACCAAAGATAAGCCATCAAAATGGACATTGGCTGGTGTTGCTTTATTGCTTCAAGTCTAATTTTTTTTTTATTGATTTCAAATATTTAAATTTCGAAATCTTAATTTTTACTCAATAAAAAAACACTAAAAAAAACACAATGAGCACATTAAAAGTATTCAATAATTTAGCTATTCCAATGAGAATCAGTTGGGACCAAAAACTTTTTGAGGTAGTCAGGCAAGAGCATAAAAATAAAGTACTAGTAGTAGATACAATAAGATAATGCAACCAATATGCAATTAAATTTTTTTTTAATGTTATATCAAAAAATACAAATATCTTAAACTAAAAAAACCTTACAAATTTGATATATTTATAATACATCTTGTACATCAAAAGTATGTATGGAAAAAATACTGTATCTCAAAATAATAAGTTAATGTAAGAACAAAATAATGTACTTACTATATATGCATTTTGTGATATTCAAAATAATTAAGTACTTAAAAAATAAATTAAGAAATAATGAAAATGTGTACTAAAGTTATATTTAAAATAGATTCAAACTATTTCTTTTACATAGAATTATTTAACCAATACACAATATTTTCTCCATACAGACACTTATTAATTATTATTATCTTCTTGATATCGTATTGAGTGAATTTTATCCAAACATTTTTTTGGAGGATACAGTATTTTGTCCATATATTATTTTGTAAATTGTAATATGTATTTTTAATAGCGAACGAGCAAGAACGAGGGACTGCATGAATAGATGTGAAAAAATGTATAGGACAGATGGAAATAATTATTAATTAATTGAAAATTAAATTATAAATTTAAAAATAACCATTAGAGGAATAAAAAAATTAGTTAAATACCATAAAAACTAGAAAGGGTTTATTATAAACTTTGCATTCGTACAATTTTATTAATTCATAAATTAATTTTGAAGCATTAGAGCAACTCTAATCAATCGTCCGTCTATATCTTAATTTTAGTTTTAAGATTTAATTAAGTTACAGACAATTAATATGTAATACACACATACCTACGTTATGTTTAAAAACAAAGTAACGAAATAATTTGGAATAAAGGGGATTGATTGTAAATATAATTACGGAACAATCAGATACGCATATGTACATTATATCTACTGTATTATAAGATGTCTGTAAAATAGGTTCCAAAGAAAATACTAATTACTCTCTGACTAACATAATTCTTACTTCTATCAAGATATTTCAATTTAAAAATATTAATAACTAAAAAATAAATTCAGAAAACTCTGTCTAAAGATACACGCAAACAAAATTATTCAAGTTGCGGGCAACGTTAATGGCTTCAACTTAAAAAGTGTCATCATATCGAGTCGCATAGGTCACGTTCTGAGTTACAACACGGGATGTTACACTACGCAATTGAGTTAAATGCCACTTAAGTTGCTCCGTGTGCGAATGGGTTATTTCCAATTTCAATTTTTAATTGAAATATGTTTATGTGTACGTTTGGTGGAAAATTTCTTTACTGAGTTAAAAAAAACGTGCTAAATCAAGTAAAAATGCATAGAATCAAGTATTTTCTGCACCACAAACTTTCCAATGATAATTTTTCTAAAATTAATACCTTTTGGATTAACATTTATTCCAGTTTTTTGAAGGAGGGAAAAAAAAGTTTTAAAGTATTTTTGAAATAACATTAATTCTGTTAGTACTAAAATTTGTGCTCCTGCGCATTAATTTTACGATTTTAAAACAATTTGTACTTGATATGATACATAAATATTAGTTCAAAAAAAACTATTTGTTGTTGTTTTCTGTATAAAAATACTACTACTAGATTTAATGTCAAAAGTTCTAAAATTTAGTACGCCATTTTGGCTCAGTGTAACAATAATTATTTTCGTAAGAATCACATTCGTTTAATATAAACATAAACCGTTCCCATCTCTAAATTCATGTTATTTTAATTTTCATTAATATATTATAAATTTTCCCTCAAAATTTTACTATTTTACAGAATGTCAACAAATTGTTTTAAAAATATTCTACAATCTCTAAAATCTTTTCCTTTCAAATTTTTCACAAATTAACCTAGTAATTAACCATTAATATCCAAAATAATAATCCAATATTAATTAATAATGTTTGTTCCTTCAACAACTCCAACACAAATTATTCTGATTAATTATTAATGTATAATTACAGTAATTAATAGTAGCATTTAATAGTATATAAATAATCATTGTTATGTTGTTTATATAATGAAGAGTTTAATTTGTAAACTCTTTTTCCAGACGCCATCCGGCGCCAAGTCTTACAAAGTATTTGAATTGTATTTGAAATGTTGTATAATGATAGGAGAAAGTTTTAATAACCGCAATTTATCAATTAAATTGTCATTTTATTCCGATGATATGAATATTTTAATTTTTTTAATACATATTTAACCAGAACTTCAATCAGAACTTCTCAATATCAATTATAATCGAGTTTCTGAAAAATATATAAGTACATAGTATACATTATATACATATACAATTTAAAAAAATTTCGTTAGAGCTTGAGCATCTCATTAGGTATTTTTTATATTTTAGTAATTGAGCTTGTGATAAAGTAAAACTTTTTGATAATTTGTTATTTTTTTAAATTACTATTAATTTTAAATGAATTACGCTAATACGTTGTTTTTATGTAAGCTAAAGTAGTTTCGTTTTTTGAATTGCGTTTAATTAAATCATAAAATGTAATAATATGATGAAGAAATTATGTATTATGTTTATAAAACCATATATATTCTTGTTAGAATAAATTTCAAATGTAGATTAAAAAACACAAAAGAAAATCCTTATCATAGTTTCGTTTTTTTTTTTTTTTCCATTTTTAAGAAATTTACTAATTCAAGGCAACAGAATGCGGATAGAAGCTGATTGATTAATGAATGCAGTGATACGTTCTTAAACATTAAGAGATCCGCGGATATAGATGAAATTCTCGTAGTTGCTAATATGAAATATCAAAACTGAAAAAATCTAACTGAAATTGCAAATAATAAAAATAATATAAACAAATATAAAGAAAGATTAATTTAAAACATACAATTACAATTAGTTGGCGTGCGAAAATTAAAAGTACTACAAATAGACATTAAAAGACAATATTAGCTTCAGATTAAAATAAAAATTAAAACAAACTTCCGCGATCAATCACACTAAAAAATAACACTTCTGGAATACTATAATATGATCGAATATGATAATACTAGATTGTATAGTATTTTATAAAAAAACTAAGAGAAACCAACTTTAGTAGTTCTTGTACAGCTTTTTACAGAAAATTGAATATTCAGGTATGTATTTTTGCCTAAGTTTGAATAGTACTAGTACATACTACATAATTAAATTTTTATTTTTTTCATATATGTACATAATCAAAACCAATCTAGAGAATATTTAAAAAAAATTTAATTATTCTCTAACTTTCAAAACGAATTTCGTTAATTTCTTTAAGTAAATATATTTATATAATAAGAATATATTGTTAAAAAAAATTATTTTCCAAAATAAAAAAACATACACATTTTAAATTACCTTGCCCATCAAAAAATATTCCACATCAAACCTATGTTAAATTTTTTTGAAAGACGGAAAGATTAAAAACTAAAGATAAAAAAAAATGCCAAAAAATCAATCAAAGCCAATATTCGCACATTCCAATTCAGATCACATAATATCATCCAGACTAATAATTTTTATTGAAAGGGTTATTAAGCAATTACTCTTTTTCGGGAGAATGAAAAAAAATTCAAATTTAGAATTTTTTTTTTTTTAATTTATGTTGCCGTCTTATTATAAATTACATTTTGGTTTCAAATTCTTTAAATTATTGGTAAACTCATAAATTTCAAAATCAATCAATTTTAAACAGGCATGCTTAAATAACTATTTTTTTTTTATTAAAATTCGAATAGTTTAAATAGTTTCTAAATTGTGTGTTGTGTCATTAAATAACAGCCTTAATTATTATGCAGTAGCCAGTAGCTATATAGACAGTTTTCATATACGAAGGCGTGAAAGAGTTCAAAAGAATTTTGTGAGATTTGCTTTGCGGAAGTTGAATTTTGCTCCTCATGTTTTTTGTTAGTATAATGATAAGTATAGGCGTATTGATTTGAAAACTCTTCAAATTAAGAAGAATTTTCTTTAGTTCGATGTTTGCATATCACATTTTTATGGGTAATATAGATTGTTCTTATTTATTAGATTTATGTGGTTTTGTGATTTTAAGAGGTGATCCGTACTTTTTTGTACCATTTCATAGATCTAACTATTGATTTTATGAACCGGTATCGAATTGCTTCAGAAATTTAAATTTAAGTTAAGCCGTTTTGAATTTTCATTATTCTACTATACTAGATTAACGTTAAAGTTAAAATTGAAACGATCTAATGTTCTAACTTTGGTAATTGTCATTTTAGTTAGTTAAGTGCTTTTTGAATTATGCTTGCAATTGAGCTGTTTTTTTTGAAAGTGGTATAAGTCCACTTTTTAAAAAAAATTAGTTAATTGTAATTTTAGTAAGATATAGCCACCTTCTCTCCATATTTACATGAAAAAATGATACATGAAAAAATGGACTTATGCCACTTTCAAAAATAACAGTTCATTGTTAATTCTGTATTTAATATCGATTATTTTTTAGGTAAGAATTTTATTTATATTTTATTTATATTTTATTATATAGAGTGATAGATTAAATAAATAAATAAATAAATAAATAATTGAAAAGTAAAATTTACTTCCGTCACTGCCTTCTCTATATAAAGACTACACATAGAAATTTTTATCTGTCAAATGGTTCGAATAAATGTACACTGTAGGAAAAAAACTTATTACTTTTTAAAAAAAAATTAAAATTTTATAATATGAAAAATATAAATAATCTTAAAAACAGAAATATATTGTACTCACCTTGAATTCTTCCTAAATGACCTGGATGAAATAAAATTATGTATTCCCGAAGTTTGTTGTAAGCGGAAGATGACAGAGTCCAAATCAAGAAAGCTGATGTTATTGTATTAGTACTGTACGTATTTTGAACACCCAAGAATAATTTAACTTAAATTTAAATTGGGGAGATTAATTGCTGTAACCCATTTTCTTTTCAGGGGGGTTATTATGTAACTCGATTCTAAAATGAAATTCGAGTGAAAACTGAAATCGGAATTATGTAATTCGAATTCGGATTTTTATTTTTCAAGATAAATACACGATAAATACAACTCGAAAAACGAATAAAAATTATTCGAATTTTGGAAATTTTGTTCGATAACTTTTTTCCAAACGGAAAAAAACTAAATAACCAACCAAAAAAATATTTTGTTTGAAATTTAAGTACGTTTTGAAATAAAAACTTGATTTTTATTTAAAATTTTCAATTTTTTCAATTTTTTTAATATGTAAGTCCTATTCGAATTCGGATTGATTCGAAAGTTTTTTCGATTCTATTATAAAATGGTATTATGTAAATCGAAAGTAAAACAATCGAATAAAGGCAGCTTTAAAAGGTCGGCTACAATGTTTTATTCGAATAAAAAAATGTCAATATCATCTGTTTGTTGTTTGTTTTGGTTTTATTTTTAAAATTGTTTGAAAATTTTAAATAAAAAAACAAAGTGTTTTTTTACCTAAAGTTAAATAATAAATTTTTGGCGATACTGCCGTTTCCTTGAAGCTCTCAGAATGGGCTGAAACTTGGAGGGAGGGTAGAGGTGATCCCAAACTCCCAAAACTGAAATCAGTTCTTAGGGCAAAGGCCCCGTTTCGGAGATAGGGCCCCCAAAAGTTTTCATACATTTTTGTATGGAAATTTTTTTTGTGCTCGATTTGCCCTATTTTCGGGTAGGTAATAGAGGCGGTCCCTAAAATGTTAAATCCGGGAGGGTTTTTGCGGGAAGGCCTTCATTTCGGAGTTATGGCCCTTCAAAATTTTCATACGTTACTTCATACGTTTTTTAAACAGAACTTTGACCAGAAATTAATTTTTCAAAAAGCGGTGTGGAGGGGGCGGGGCAGCATGCTGGCGGTCAGTGGGATTTGACCGCCCCCTCCCCGTTTTTTGAAAAATTAATTTCTCGTCAAAGTTCTATTTAAAATTTTTTGTGAAAAGGCTTATTCAATGTACAAAAAGTTTAAAAAACGTATGTCATATGAAGTAACGTATGAAAATTTTGAAGAGTCATAACTCCGAAATGGAGGCCTTCCCGCAAAAACCCTCTCGGATTTAACATTTTAAGAACCGCCTCTATTACCTACCCGAAAATAGGGCAAATCGGGCACAAACAATTTTCCATACAAAAATGTATGAAAATTTTGGGGGGCTCTATCTCCGAAACGGGGCCTTTGCCCCAAGAACTGATTTCAGTTTTGCGAGCTTGGGCTCCGCCTCTACCCCCTCCAAGTTTCAGCCCATTCTGAGAGTTTCAAGGAAGCGGCAGTTTAGCCAAATTTTTAATTAATGTATAGTGTTTGACTTCAAATACATTTTTTTTTTGTTTTACTTTTTTATTATTTATTTCAAATTTAATATTAATATAAAATATGAATTTAATAATAAATAAATTTAATTTTTAAATAATAACACTCAAAATATATTTTTTAATTTAATTTTATTAAAAATGTAATTACATTTCAAACAAATTATTTTCTTTTTTGGTTTTTTTTTCTTTCCGTTTGATAAATAGTTATCGAACAAAATTTCCGAAATTCGAATAATTTTTATTCGTTTTTCGAGTTGCATAATGCCGTGTATATATATCGTCTATATAATGCCGTCAATATTCATAGCCAACTTTATAAAATAAAAAAAATAAAAATAAAAATCCGAATTCGAATTACATAATTCCGATTTAAGTTTTCACTCGAATTTAAAACAACAAACATATGATTTTGACATTTTTTTATTCGAATAAAACTTTATAGCCAACCTTTTAAAGCTGCCTTTATTCGATCATTGTTTGACTTTCGATTTACATAATATCATTTCATAATAGAATCGAAAACAACTTTCGAATCAATCCGAATTCGAATAGGAGTTACATAATAACCCCCCAGTTCTTCATCATCTTTGGGAAGGCCAAACGTTGGAACTGTTCGGTCGTATTCCCTTTGGTACTGTGCGGAATTGGACCCACATCCATGCACACGCACACTCGTTTTCGAACATGCTTCTTTGCTGTAAAATTTAATAATTCGATTTAAAAAAAAATCTTATTTAAATTTTACCTTTTGGGTAGTCTAAATTTAATTAATTTTTTTTCATTATATCTTAATTTTCGACTGCTCGCCGTATTTTGCCTGTTACTGTAGAAAAAACACACGAAGCAGTCATAGGAACTGCCGAAAGAAGTTTATACTTAAAAGCTTTAAACTATGAACTAACAATGGCTACAAATAATGGACTGCTTTTGGACTGATGGACTGATTTTTATTTTAATTTACATTTTGTACTGAGCAGCCCATCATTTGTAGCCACTGTTATTTCATAATTTAAAGCTTTTAAGTATTAACTTCTTTCGGCAGTTCCTATAACTGCTTCGTGTGTTTTTTTTTTGCATATTTTAAGCAGGGAAGACCCTGACCATAGCTCCATATCCAAAATTTTTGGTCAGGTAATTCCACGCTCATTTCCACCCTCACTTCCGCCCTCACTTCCGCCCTCACTTCCGCCCTCACTTCCGCCCTCACTTCCGCCTTCACTTCCGCCCTCACTTCCGCCCTCACTTCCTCCCTCACTTCCGCCCTCACTTCCTTCCTTTTTTTGGACAGGTAATCTTTATTTCACCCGAGATACCTATTTTGATAAAAAAATGTTTGGTATTTTTTAAGCCGTAGCTCCGTACCCAAAATTTTTGGTTAGGTAATCTAATTATTTCACCGGAGCTACCTATTTTGGAAATTTTTTTTTTTAACATATTTTGAGCCGGCACGACCCAACCGTAGCTTCCTGCCCAAAAATTTTTCGGCAGGTAATCTTTATTTCACCGGACCTACCTATTTTGAAAAATAAATTTTAGTTTTAAATAATTTGTAAACGACAGATTTTTAAAAAATAATTTGAATTTAAATTTGTCGCGCCAAATTATTTTGTTTTTATAAATAACAAATGATTATTGAGTGGACTCATTTTTTTGAGTATTCAAACGGTACAGTATGTCGCTTTTTTTTCGAACTCAAATTCGAATGAGTACAATAATTTTTACCCCCTACAGAATTACTCAATTATATCATACAACGCGCCTAAAGAAGTATAAACTTCAAAAAAATTTAAGCAGTGGTCCTCTCTCTTCTTTTGTATTGCCAAAAATATTACGAATTTTATGCATATTCCGTAAGATTTTTGGCATTTTTTTTTTATGGAAAAATTATAAAAGTTATTAATAAAAATTTATGCTTACATGTCAAATGGATAATCCTTGTTTTTCGTATAAAAAAAATGATTTTTAAAAATAAAAATAAATTTTCAATACAAAAATTTGACTTTTGTATGAAAAGCTTATTCGACCTTAATACGTAGACAAATTTGATGTTTCGTCTTTTATATAGAGAAGTCAGTGCTTCCGTACAGAAAATAAAAGATTTGTAGAACCACATTATGGAATTAATATTTATTGGGCAATCTTTTATTCATAACACTAAAATATTTTAACATGAATGAAGGACTTTGAAATGTTTAAAAGTATTTTTAAAGTTAGTATGATATGATTATAGAAAAAAATGCATATATCTATGCTACGTAATAATAAAAAATTATAAATGAATTATAATTTTCAATAATAAACCCAAGATTGCACTCATAACAAATATAAATTAAATTTAATTTGTCAAAAGTCAAGAGAAAAGACGAATTTTTTTTGTACGTACAGCCAAGAATAATTTTTTTTTTTTTTTTTTTGATCAGTCGTTTTTATTAAAAATTATTTTTTTATATCTCATGTTCACATAGTAATGTCAGGTTCATCTGAAATATTTGATAAAATGATATGTTTGAAATATTTCATGAATATGAAAAATATAGTTTCCTTTAAACTCGAAACTTTAATATTTAAACTTGAGCCACCAGTAATATTTATCTATATGAATAATTGAAGAACAACAAAGCATAATATCAATGATTGACTTTTTGAAGAACGGTTTACCAGAACGGTTTTCTATTTTTACAGTTTTTCATTTTTCACGACAGAGATTGTGTGAAAAACGAATTATTTATTTATTTATTTAATTCAAAACTTTCAAGTCCAATAAAGAAAAAACAATAAAAAGTATCATTTTTGTATCTTGTTTTGACCCACCAAATCAATAAAATTAAAATTATTAGAAAAGAAATTATTACGGTATTATAACGTTAAAAAAAAATCGGGCAATAAATTATAAAATTAAATTTATGTCAACTTACTGTCCACTATTAGTCATAAAAATTGTCGATGATTTTATTTTATATGTAAGTACACCTACTAAAATCTCATAAAATTGAAATAAAGTTTATTAATAAAGATAACGATTGTTTTTTGAAGTACTTATAAAAGTTTACTACAATCGTTTCACAAAAAATAATACATAATTTAAAGGAAAAATTTATATACTTCGCATACATCTTTTAATATTTTTTATTTTTTAATTTTTAACGAAGATAAGAATTTTATATAGAATCGAGAATCAATTTAGGAATAAAATGAACTTTGTTAAATTTATTTAAGAATTCGAATCAGTATATAATTAAACGCTTCACAGTTAACATCTGCAATTTTGTTAAATTTTGATAGTAAAACGATATTCAGCCGTTAAAATTTATTTTTTAATTTTTCTTGCTTTTTCCTTTAAACTCAAAACGCAATTTTAGAGTCTCAAAAAATAACATCAACATTAAAATAAGTAAAATAAAAAAGTAAAAAAAAAATCAATTTCCATATAATTTTTAAACTTTTAAATAATACAAAATTAAAAATTCATAAGATTGCATCTAGATCAGTAATTCCCAAGTAACAATGTTTGAAACTTAAATGAATGTGCAAAAATTTAACAAAAAAAAAAAGGAAAAAAAACAAAATAATAAATTCATTATCAGGGAGAAGGCAACCATTAAATGTTTTCTCAATCTTCACTCAAAATTCAATGAAATGTTTATTGCTTGTTATTCATAAATTTATCACATTAACCGTATTTATATTTTGTCGTCGAAATTTGTTCGTCACTAAATTGATAGTCAACATTATCGTCGTCGCCCGTACGCAATGAACTTATTTAAAAGGAAGAGTAAATTAATGTTGAAAATTAAGTTTTTTAATTTGTTTCAAAGTCCCGTATTTGCTTTTTGGAATGTCGAAAAAGAAAAAAGAATGACAATCCAAATACGTAAATACGGTACTTTGAGACAAATGAAAAAAACTTCATTGGCTTTCATAGTAAAAAGGATAATTTATTCTTCCTTTTATATATAACTTCATTGGGTTTAGGTCATCTTTGATTATTATCTATTTGTAATAATAAATTTATATTTAAAACATTACAAAAGTTAAGTGCACGTGCACAAAATTAAACTTCGATTGACCGGAATTAGTTCACTACTGTGTCATCAAAAATCTTAAGACTAATTCATTTCAAAATTTCGATCCATGACAATAATTACTGGAAATTTTTTTTTTTACATCTGTTTAGCTTTATATATTTCATTGAGCCATATAAACTTATCTTAAATTAGATATAATTTTAATTTATTGAATGCAAACTGAATTCGATAAATCTGTATTTTACACAAATTATTTAAACCAGAAATCTGAAAAAATAATTTTCCAAAAAATTGTTTATTAAAAATTTCGACCGCCAAAAATGATACTATAAGTGTACAAGTAGATAATAAAATAATAATAAGATTTTTGGGTGTGAACAAAATTATGATATTTGCAAAGAAGATAGACTTCATGAATACGTACATACTTTCAAATCTTAAATTCAAATATTATTGATAAATAATTATAATCATTTATACAAAATATTGTTATTTGGGATTTCTTTTACACACTATATCTTATATAATTACGGTTCATTGCGCACATGGCAATCAATTAAATTTATTTAAATTTTAAAAATATATGTAGCATGTTAATTGAATTTATATTAAAAACATAGTAAAAAATAATAAAAAAAAAAAAAAATCTAAAATTAATTCTAAAATTATTATTGCGTCATTCCTAAGAAGAAATTTATTGTGTTTTTTTTTCAAGGAATTTTATATTTAAACAATAAATAAATCTCAGATTTCATCAGTTAAATTAAAAATAACAAAGCGAAAGTGTTAC